>CAWUFW010012364.1:0-357500 GCA_963921515.1 Calotriton arnoldi | reverse complement strand
TTGGCTGTCAGCTGGCTGTCAACATTCGATTCAGGAAATGTTGGCAGCCATTTTGTCCCTCGGTAGAACCGAGGGACAGAAACAAGTGCGCAAAGCGCACAAAGAGGGAGGGTAGAAACACCCTGACCCCCTAGGTTTGCTCAGGGGTCCCACAAGGACCCCCTGGGCAAAATCGGCAGGATGCGCTCAGGTGCGCGAATCCTGCCGAAAATCGACGCGCGGTCTCCCGCGCTTCGATAGTTAATTGGCCCTCGGGTGGCCCAAGTCCCGAGGGCATGGTGGGGGGATAATTTAATGTGTGGGGCCTCAAAGCGTCCCCCAAGCCCCGGGGACCGCCACTCCCCGGGGCTTTTTTAAAAAAATGGTGCCCTCAGGATTCAAGGGAACTTAATCCCCCAACTTAAAACGCGCCACGGGGCGCGTTTGCAAAGATGTCACCTCAGGCCCCGCCCCTCCCTTCACCATTGTGCAAATATTCCTCTAAAATCAGCCGAAATAGGAATTCCGATTTACTCACCTGTTATAAGGAGAGACCTCAGTGCTGTATCTTTCAGCCCAGTACTGGTCCTGAAAAGTAATTTTAACCGTACTTACCGGTAACTTGAATTTCCTTCATAGGCTAACATTGACTGGTTTCACTTGGAAATTCTTCTAAGTGTGGAGTTTTGGAACTTTAAAATATTCCTCTAAAATCAGCCGAAATACGAATTCCGATTTACTCACCTGTTATCAGGAGAGACCTCAGTGCTGCATCTTTCAGCCCAGTACTGATCCTCAAAGTAATTTTAACCGTACTTACCGGTAATTTGAATTTCCTTCATAGGCTAACATTGACTGGTTTCACTTGGAAATTCTTCTAAGTGTGGAGTTTTGGAACTTTAAAATATTCCTCTAAAATCAGCCGAAATACGAATTCCGATTTACTCACCTGTTATCAGGAGAGACCTCAGTGCTGCATCTTTCAGCCCAGTACTGGTCCTGAAAAGTAATTTTAACCGTACTTACCGGTAACTTGAATTTCCTTCATAGGCTAACATTGACTGGTTTCACTTGGAAATTCTTCTAAGTGTGGAGTTTTGGAACTTTAAAATATTCCTCTAAAATCAGCCGAAATACGAATTCCGATTTACTCACCTGTTATCAGGAGAGACCTCAGTGCTGCATCTTTCAGCCCAGTACTGATCCTCAAAAGTAATTTTAACCGTACTTACCGGTAATTTGAATTTCCTTCATAGGCTAACATTGACTGGTTTCACTTGGAAATTCTTCTAAGTGTGGAGTTTTGGAACTTTAAAATATTCCTCTAAAATCAGCCGAAATACGAATTCCGATTTACTCACCTGTTATCAGGAGAGACCTCAGTGCTGCATCTTTCAGCCCAGTACTGATCCTCAAAAGTAATTTTAACCGTAGTTACCGGTAACTTGAATTTCCTTCATAGGCTAACATTGACTGGTTTTCAGCAAAAGTTTCAAAGTGTTGATTTTCACAAACTACAAATATTCCTTAAAAATCGCCTGTATGACTTAAACGCATTCTTTCAACTGTTTACAGGAGATGCACCAGTGCTGGATCCAGGATCCAACACTGAGTAAGAAAAAGTAACGATAACAGTTTTTACCTGCTAAGTGAATTTCCTTCCATAGGATAACATTGGTGATTCTATGAGAAAAAGTTTCAAAGTGTCAACTTTTAAAATACAATAATATTCCTTAAAAATCACGACTGTAACCAAAACGCTTTTACTCAACTGTTTACAGGAGATGTACCAGGACTGAATCTAGGATCCAGTCCTGTGGTTACAAAAGTAATCCATAAAGTAACTAATTGCATTTAACTAGAAATTCACATTGAGCTGAATGTTGCATTGTGTTTGAAAATGTGTTGCCCATTGCAACAACTGTAACTACTGTACTTAAAAGTCTATTGCCTATCTGCAAAGTATTTAAACTAAAGTAATTCATTCTGAGAAAGTATTTTTTGTAATGTAATGTATAATGTAATTACAATGTAATTTGACAAATAAAATATGTAAAAAAAAATTGTTTCTAAAAATGTAGTAAATCAGTATGAAAAAAATTAATATAACAATTAATACATTTAAAAATTGTCATTTACAAAACCTTTGAAATTCACTGAAAAACCGTAGGTTTCAGGCACGTTATAGTTAGAAATTAGCATTTAAAAACCTTTGAAATTCACTGAAAAAACCATAGGTTTCAGACACGTTATAGTTACAAATTAGCATTTAAAAAACCTTTGAAATTCACTGAAAAAACCATAGGTTTCAGACACGTTATAGTTACAAATTAGCATTTAAAAACCTTTGAAATTCACTGAAAAAACCATAGGTTTTAGGGACAGTTATAGTTACTTGGACATTGCACTCGTACAAAACCCGTGAAATTCCCCCGTTATAGTTAGTTCAGCTAACTATAACTCGCGCCCCGCAATGCACTGCTGATGACGTCACATATTACATCACTCATGACATGGTCAGTGACATCAATGATGACATCACTGATGACATCTCAAATGACATCACTGATGACATCATCCACGTGATAATCTGATGCACCTCCTCACACCCTAATATAACCTTTGATACACCCACTCTAAATTACAGACTGCCATTCGCAAAACCATAGACACTCCAACACCAATAACTACATACCCACTCACTGATTCTTAGGTCTACACACACACATCCACTCACTCACCCGTACAGTCACTCATACTTACGGTCACTCAGTACAGGACTATCATATGCACTCTTACTCCCTATATAGACACTCAAACAACGCCACTCATCCATAGAGATACTCACACACCTAGTCAGTCATGCAAATAATTAAACACACTGCCATTTACTCACCTATACAGTTATACACACACCAGCTCACTTACTCATACAAATAGTAGCACATTGTTACGCTCTTATACAATCACTGATACAAGCACACAATCATCCATACAGCCACTATCACAATCACTCACTCTTGCTTATAGCTATTTATATACTCCAACACACATATATACTGCCTTTCACATATGTAGTTACTCACACATGTACCACTGGGACATACATTCACTCACTAACACACTCTTACACACACTTACCCACCCATACAGTCTATCACAGATGCACTCTTGAAACCATCCACCCAGTGAGATCACCCACTCACACATCTATGCACAGAGTTGCACACACCCCTCCACACAAACACTCAGGCACCCATACAGATACTCAGACAAGCATTCAATAACTCATATAGAAAATCATTTAGCTATTCACAAACACATGCAGCCACTTACACAGCAACAGACAGACGGATACAGACATACACCCAGTTTAGTCACTAACCCATGCATTCAGTAAGATACGTTAAATCACTCACTTATAGAGTCAGTCACGCACCTACTAAATCATCCATACAGACACTTACACACCCACTCATTCTTCAATACGTCTTTTCCTATATATTTTAAAAATATTTAAACTTTACAGAAACACACAGTCACTGGATGATGTCATCAGTGATGTCATTTGAGATGTCATCAGTGATGTCATCAGTGATGTCACTGACCATGTCATGAGTGATGTAATATGTGACGTCATCAGCAGTGCATTGCGGGGCGCGAGTTATAGTTAGCTGAACTAACTATAACGGGGGAATTTCACGGAGTTTTGTACGAGTGCAATGTCCAACTAACTATAACTGTCCCTAAAACCTATGGCTTTTTCAGTGAATATATATATATATATATATATCTATCTATATATATATATATATATATATATATATATATATATATATATATATATATATATTCACTGAAAAAACCATAGGTTTTAGAGACAGTTATAGTTAGTTGGACATTGCACTCGTATAAAACTCCGTGAAATTCCCCGTTATAGTTAGTCCAGCTAACTATAACTCGCGCCCCGCAATGCACTGCTGATGACGTCACATATTACATCACTCATGACATGGTCAGATGACATCACTGATGACATCACTGATGACATCTCAAATGACATCACTGATGACATCACTGATGACATCATCCAGTGACTGTGTGATCTCTGTAAAGTTTAAATATTTTTAATATATATAGGAAAAGACGTATTGAAGAATGAGTGGGTGTGTAAGAGTCTGTATGGATGATTTAGTAGGTGCGTGACTGACTCTATAAGTGAGTGATTTAACGTATCTTACTGAATGCATGGGTTAGTGACTAAACTGGGTGAATGTCTGTATCCGTCTGTCTGTTGCTGTGTAAGTGGCTGCATGTGTTTGTGAATAGCTACATGAGTGTCTATATGAGTTATTGAATGCTTGTCTGAGTATCTGCTATGGAGGTGCCTGAGTGTTTGTGGGAGGGGTGTGTGCAACTCTGTGCATAGATGTGTGAGTGGGTGATTCACTGGGTGGATGGTTTCAAGAGTGCAACTGTGATAGACTGTAATGGGTGGGTAGAGTGTGTGTAAGAGTGTGTTAGTGAGTGAATGTATGTCCCAGTGGTACATGTGTGAGTAACTACATATGTGAAGGCAGTATATATGTGTTGGAGTATATAAATAGCTATAAGCGAGAGTGAGTGATTGTGATAGTGGCTGTATGATGAGTGTGATGCTTGTATCAGTGATTGTATAAGAGCGTGAGAATTTGCTACTATTTGTATGAGTAAGTGAGCTGGTGTGTGTATAACTGTATAGGTGAGTAAATGGTAGTGTGTTTAATTATTTGCATGACTGACTAGGTGTGTGAGTACCTCTATGGATGAGTGGCGGTGTTTGAGTGTCTATATAGGAGTATGAGTGCATATGATAGTCCTGTACTGAGTGACCGTAAGTATGAGTGACTGTACCGGTGAGTGAGTGGATGTGCGTAGACCTAAGAATCAGTGAGTGGGTATGTAGTTATTGGTGTTGGAGTGTCTATGGTTTTGCGAATGGCAGTCTGTAATTTAGAGTGGGTGTATCAAAGGTTATATTGGAGTGTGAGGAGGTGCATCAGATTATCACGTGGATGATGTCATCAGTGATGTCATTTGAGATGTCATCAGTGATGTCATCAGTGATGTCACTGACCATGTCATGAGTGATGTAATATGTGACGTCATCAGCAGTGCATTGCGGGCGCGAGTTATAGTTAGCTGGACTAACTATAACGGGGAATTTCACGGGTTTTGTACGAGTGCAATGTCCAACTAACTATAACTGTCCCTAAAACCTATGGTTTTTTCAGTGAATTTCAAAGGTTTATTAAATGCTAATTTGTAACTATAACGTCCCTGAAACCTATGGTTTTTTCAGTGAATATATATATATATATAACGCATATGCATGTATGTGTGTATATATATATATATATCCACAAACAACAGTCTCCCTGGGGAAGGGAAAAAGGGACAGGCACACACTGGTACGCACTGATTTCAATTCAATAGTTTATTCAGCATGACGTGTTTCGGCTAGTATGCCTTTTTTAATTGCTGATACACAATAAACATATTGGGAAACCATTATTTTTTAAAGCTTCCTAGAACGTTCCTACTGGTGGATTTAACTGGGGCATTAAGAAAAGACTGTGTCGGCCTGGTAGACTACCACATTTTGGCCGCCATCTTGGGTGTAACAGTACGCAATTAATCACGATCCCGACTGACTTCAGAAATAAATTTGTCAATTCCATAATTGAAGATCCAACCCATGATGGGTGATTCGCGAAGTGAGTGGGAATCAAAAAATGCAATCCCACCCGACTGACTTAATCCTTCAGTCTTTTCTCATCAATCAAGCTCTGTATGAACCGCCCCAGTCTCAAGGACCAGTTCATTGTTGGCTGTATAATGGGCAAAAGTGCTCAATCCCACTTGCCCATATCAGCCTGCACTGGACAGAGCACCCGTCACTTCAGCCACTATCCAATTTGTAAATGCATGAATTCCATGATTGGTCCATCCTCCGGTTGCAGTGGTTCTGGCAGTCTGCCAAACTCACCCGCTGATCTGAAATCAAACTCGATGTTTCCTATGCATGGCTCCTCAGATTGCGGTAGTTCTGGCAGTCATCCCCTATCAATTAGTTTTACAAGTCCATCATAAGACTGCCGAACTCTTGATAGGTGGGTGCTCCGTTCGTGAGGATGGTCTCACGTAGTATAGCCAAAAACAACAGTCTCACTGTGGAAGGGAAAAAGGGACGGGCATCATGGGTACGCTCTGATTTCAATTCAATAGTTTATTCAGCAAGACGCGTTTCGGCTAGTATGCCTTTTTCAATCGCTGATGCACAATAAACATACTGGGAAACCATAATTTTTTTAAAGCTTCCTAGAACGTTTCTATTGGTGGATTTAATTGGGGCATTAAGAAAAGACTGTGCTGTCCTGGTACAATACCACATTTTGGCCACCATCTTGAGTGTAACAATACACTATTAATCACGACCCCGATTGACTTCAAATATAAATTTGGCAATTCGATAATGGACTAATGGAATTTATGCATTTACAAATTGGATAGCGGCTGAGGTGAGGAGTGCTCTGTCCAGTGCAGGCTAATATGGGCAAGTGGGATTCAGCGCTTTTGCCCATTATACAGCCAACAATTAACTGTTCCTTGAGACTGGGGCGGCTCATATAGGCCTCTTTAAGTAAGTGAATACAGCATTATCACCAGCTTGCTGGTACCCATAGTGGCCTTGTCATTTGCCCTGTATGAGGTCTAATATTCTTTCTGGGAGAAAATTAATAGCATCGTTATAGACTTGGCTGTGACTCATACGTGCCCAGACTCAGTTGATGCTACAAGTGCTTCTTCGCTTGAGAAATATACTACAGTCTTTAAAAAAAATCTAACCTACCCAAATCTCAAATAAAAAAATGAATTCACTCTTTTTAAAAGACACTCACTTTGTCTCATCCTTCTTTTAATGACTTAGAATGTATTCTGAGCACCCTTAAGTGCACTGATAAGCCAGTGGACACTGTGCCCCATGACTCTTGAGGGATTTCTGCTAGTTTGCCCCACCCACCTCTCATCGTTTGAAGGCCTCCTTCCAGGACATTCATGACCGCAGAGCTTTGAAGGATGGCACCATTATCTTTCTGCTGAGAAAACTCAGTATGGATGCCTCAATCCTGATCCGTTTTAGGCCAATAACCAACCTCTTGTGTTAGCTAACACTGTGGAAAAATAGCTGTGTACCAATTTCAATAATATCTGGATACCCAATTATTGAATTACACATCTACAAACTGGGTTTCAGGCTGGGCCATGGTCCTGAAAAGTCTTGCTAGGTTTCTTGGGATGATGCTTTAAGATCTGAGGATGTAGCATTCTGCCTCTTAGTGATGATACACCTTTCCCCTGCCTTTGAAGCTGTGGACCTCAGCATCTTGCTCAACAGGTTGTCCTCCATGGCACAAGCCTCTTCAATCACTCTCAAATGATTTAAATCATTTCTCACCCAATGGAACCAAAGTGTCAAGGCTGAGTTCCCTTCTGTCTGCCGTTGCCGGTTCCGTCTGTGGTGTCCCCAGGGATCACCTTTGTTTGCCTGTGCTGTTCCACGTTAACCTTTCCCCGTGTTTGACCTTTTTGAAAGCTGCCAGGCATGAGCACAATCTTATGTGGCAAACAATTGTACATATGCTGCTTCACAGATTCTACTAACATCAACTACAATTAAATAACTAAAACTGAATACATCCTTTTCCGGGTCAAAAACCCGACGAGTGATAGGCCATTTCCTCTCCCTCCTCACCTTAATTAACCAAGATCTGCGATTGCGCGTAGCATTCTTCCGCTTCTGAGTTCATGACAATTTGTCCAAGCAAGATCAAAACTATTATACCTGCAGATGCTTTCCTCGCCCTTGGTTTGTTTTGGAGTTGCTAGCTTTTTCTCAGATGCTATAAGAATTAGGAGAAAGATGCCTCCAGTCTAGATGAATTTGCACCTCTCTTGATAAAATGCATAAGAATTTTAATTGATGAATTTTATAAGTTGAATTTTTTAGTTTTTGTTTTTAACAATGAATCATACTTCTATTTTATCCTTTTGAAACATGGTTTTAGGGAAATGTATATGTGTAAACTGCATTTGCTGTATATTTACGGTGCTCCAATGTCCTGTTCTATTAACTGCTCCTGGTGCACTTATTTTGTATTTTTGTGCTTTTATGGCTTTCATTAGCCGAATAAAGAATCTTTTGACTTTGACTTTTGGCACGTAGCATGAAAACTTTGTAGTCTACTTTTGAAGATGGGAATGCTACTAGAGGTGCAGGTAGGATAGGTTGTTGGTAGTCATTTTCCTAAATGAGTAAATTCAACCTCTGTACCTCTGCCACTCAGGGTGTTACGCTCAGGGACCAAATCCTTACTTGTGGTTCCACGCTGTAAAAAAGCTCGGCTGGGTGGTAAAGCCTTCTTCCACTTAGCCACAATCTATTGGAACCAATTACCCATCCATCTGAGGGAGTGGTCTGATCACCTGCAGTTCCGTAAGTACCTTAAGACTGCATTGTTCTGATCTACTCCTCTTCTCTGGCCGACGAAAGCAGTTCATTAGCGCGGAGATACCCCTTGGGGGGTGATTCAGGCGCTTTATAAATCAATAAATATCAAATAACAGCTTTCCTAGAAGCATAAAACATTGGTGCTGGGATTAGCGGTGAATGCACGGCTGGATTATTGTAAATCCATTCAGGCTCTCATCCAAACAAATCATGCTTATTCAAAAAGCCCATTAGTTCAGCCATAGGAGTTGTTGCTTGTCTCAGAAAATGTGACCTTGTTACTACAGCTAGGTAAGAACTACACTGGTTACCTGTGAATGATTGCTTCTGTTTTAACCTACGATGCTGGATGTAATAATGAGTTTACATTTGGCAATTGGTATAACTCTTTATTATATTCCTGTAGCGAGGAATATGAAAATAGGGATGCCATGCATTAGGGAGACCTATTTTGCCGTGGTTATAGATCTGAGTTGCTAGCAATATTTCCTCGAACTGCACCTCTGTCTTCAGAAGAGTGCTTTGAATGTTATTTCACTTAGCACTAGGCTGAAAATTGGTGTGTAAAATTAATATTTTGACATTTTTTTGCAAGGAATTCTACCTTATCACTGTCCTTTAGAGATTTTTTATTCCTGGCCAGGAAATCCAAGAATAAATGTTTTTGGGGATATTCCTGAGCCAGTTTTAATCACGGTTATGTTGGAATTCTGCGTAATAAGATCCGTTAGACATATGTGTTTGTATTGTCTTCCCCTCCCCTTTGCTCCATCCCAGGCATTGGTCTGCACAGGGATGTTGTTATGATGAAGCATACCACTACTAGTGGGTGAGGGCATGTTTAACAAACGTTGTGTTTTGCCTGTTCACACTCATCCCAGGTTATTTTTATGACCTCCTTTTCCCTTTTGTGTGTTTAATGTTCGTTGTGATTAGCATGGATTGTATCCTTGGGGAAAAGACTGCTCAGGGCCATGCTTTGTCTGCAGAACGTAGAACCTTATTTAGAGTTTTGTGGATGGGATACTCTGTCAAAACGTACCAGCTATCTCGTCCACCATATTGCAAGGGTCATACGTTATACTGCACTTGTAATACGGCCAACAGAATATCTGCAATGTTTGTGATAGAGTATTTGCTCCTCTAAATAAGGTCCTAAGTCTGTTCACTGCTGAGGGTCTAAAGCAACGGAATGCAAAATAAGTGTGGGGTTACTGACCCATGACAAATTTTTAGTATATGCAAAAATATGTGTACATACACTGTTTGTAAACCAAGCTTGTTTACACAATCAGTGTTCATCTTGAAAGTGTGGCCCGGATCTGGTGCTCAAACATTTGAACACGTCAGGTTTGATTCCACGTCCAGTCTCCCCTTCTGTGTCTCATTCTGAAGATGGCATGTAGCGACCATTGTGGTAGAAACAGATGTCTACTGCCTTGTAATTAAATAACAGAACATAATCTATCTTCTCTTCGTTCTCTAACCATTACTCTCACTATTTTTGCTCCTCTAGCCTGTTTTTGGTTCTTTTCCACCCTCCACACCAATGCTTTGAAACACTCGCCCATCCTCTTTTTCTGTACTCCACATTTTTATGCCCTTCTTAGCCTTCACCCACTCGTTTTTCAAGGGACTTGTGAAGCTCTGAAGTGGTCCAAAGGGGACGTGTCTAATATGAAAAACAATAATAGATAAATACGCCAACTCTCAACAGGTTTGAATTTTGAGAGAGAGGCTTATCAAGCATGAGATCTGAGAGAAAGAGGCATATTGAACATGGACTTTTCAAGGCCAATAGGACATATCATGACAACTGGGTCATAGCACAGGATGTGAATGTATTTAAGCCAATGATTAAACACATTTCTGATGTTATTAAATTTTTTTCCCCTCAGCACTGATGTGTTCATTTGTACGAGTCCAATTAAGAAGTTCCAGTATTGTCCTTACGAGAAGGTAAGTTTGGCTCCTTTGTTTAACACATGATGCGAATTACCTAGTAGGAAGCATTGTGTATCTGTGGAGTGAGCTTAGAGACGAAGGGAGGAAATGACTGTATGATTAAGAGTTTTATTAAATATTCTTGAGATTATTAATAGCAGATACGTTACATGTTGACGCTTTTTTAAAAACATCTTTTTATTTGGCATTTGGTTCATCATGTGCAGGAGGATTGATACATATTGATACTTATCATATTTAGTAACATACAGCAAATCAACATGGTACGCCTGTATATATGTATCACTATGTGATACTGATAACCACCCCTTGTCCCAAAAACCATAGTCTTGGCGTGTTAGTTATGACCAATATAACTGATAATACTCCAAGGGTATAACATTCTAACTTCTTCCTCCCTCGGTATGAGGTCTAAGGGGAATTAAACATGTTCTGCATGTTTCCGTATCTGTATAGGGGGCCTACGAATAAATGTCACTCAGTTTGTGTGAAACAATAAAACTAAAACAACTATTAACCAACTGGTTATACCGTGGGGTCCAATCTGTTCATTCGTCTCATTTATGATTCTGTAGGGTGTTAAGGAGGGCATTGTGGATCTAGTCCGGGCGGAGGAGAACCCGAGCATCGCACCTCTGGTGTGTAAATTCAGTTGCAGCTACGGTGTGTGGGCTCTGCCTGTGTAGATGCTTTGGGGTATCTATGCTTAGTTCCTACGGTAACTCTGCAGTCATAACGCCGTTTAATTTTTAACTGGTTTATCAACTACCTGGGTTGTTCGTCCTCTGATTGTGAAGTGTCACTTCCCTTCTCCTCTTCACTCCTGCCTTGCTCCAGGTTCTCCGAGGTCTCCAAAACCTCCCTCCATAGTTACGCAATGGGGCGTCTCCTGAGGCCCCTTCTTTCTTCCCAGACCAGACTCTGCTCTCAGCCCCAGCCCAGTGGGTCATGTCTCACCTACACATATCTGTTCCAGACCCAGCCACTGATTTCCAGGCCAGTGCTATTCGCCTTCTAGCTAGGACCAGGGCAAGGTCTAGGAATCTGTTCCCAACTTTATGTTTATGTGGCCTATGCAAGAGCCCCAGTAAGCATACCCCTACTGTATTCTCCAGTGTACGCCCCACTACTTTCCCCAGTGCCTTCAACACTGTCTCCCAGAACCATGCAAAGAGGCACACCCCCAAGTCATGAGTACAAAATCTGCATCTTTATGATCACATCTCTGACATTTGCATTCCTCCCCGCCATATACAATCCTTAGTTTGTGCGGAGTGATATATGTCATATGGGTATGGTTAAACTGAGTGTACTTCAGTCTAGTATTACGTGAAACCTTCTTGGGGTATGCGAGAATTCTGCCCCATTCCGGGTCTGTGAGTTCCCTGCCCAAAATGGTTTCCCATCAGTTTCTTAAGTTCGTTAAAGGCGCGCGCGTCATTTCTGTTAGTAAGGTATAGAACCTTTTCACTTGGTGGCGTGCCGGCCCCGATGTGAGAACTGAATGCAGAACTGCATGTATCTTAAGTTCCTCACGACTCCCTCCCCACAGCTCTCTGAAGGTCCGTACGACCGCTTCATATATCAGAAATTGACCAGGTGGGAGGCCGAAACTTTCAACTAGTTCCTCGAATGGTGACAGGACTGACTGTTGATAGCAGTCGCCTACTGTTACCAATCCGATTTTGGCCCAGGTTTTCAATTTCTCCGGAGTCAATATTGTGCATGGGGTGCCATGTGTCAAACCAGCCAAGGGCAGGACCAGAGTGTATAAAGAGCTACCTGCTGTCCAAACTGTGCAGCGTTTCCAACACCATAGCGCGGTAGTCTTCAATAGGGACAAGTGTGGGATAGTTACCGATGTGTCAAGCATTTTGGCCATGAGCATAACAGTGCAGGACCCAAGGTCCATCAAATCAGTTCCCTCAGGGCCTGTTCCTTCTAGCCACTATGCTAGCCACTGTAGCTGAGATGCCAAGAAGTATAGCTCGAAGTTCGGTACTCCCGAACCACCCTCTGCGAGGGGACTCTGTAAAGTAACCAGCAATACCCTTCGTCGTCCCCTTCCCATATCAGGTCACGCAATATTGAATTCAGTTGTCGGAACCACGAGTTAGGTATGGTGGTGGGGAGATTAGTAAAAAAGTACAACAGTCGTGGCAACATAAGCATCTTTGCAAGAGAAATCCGGGCCACGATCGGCAGTCGGAGGGAGCACCAAAACGAGACACACGACCTAAGTAATCTGAGTGTCTTCCCTAGGTTGCCGTCGCGTAGATCTTCTAGGGAGTGGAAGACCTGGATCCCAGTTAAGGTCCCCTGTGAGGTCCGGTGGGCGAGGCAGTCCCGTCGACAGGGGAAATAGGTATGTCTTGTGTCGGTTCATTTTTAGTCCTGATACAGCCTCAAATTGTCCCATTATATTCAGTGCTGTGGCGGTGCCCTTAGCAGCATCCTTAAGGTAGATCAATAAATCATCCGCATACAAGGAAATAATGTGGGTGGATCCACCCACCCATAGTCAGGCCTAGCCCCACCCCACCCTGTCTAAACAGTGCCGCCAATGGTTCAATTGCCAATGCAAACAGGAGGGGCGACAGCGGGCAACCTTGTCTTGTGCCCCGTCCAATCTCGTATTGTGCGGTAACATTCTTACCGGTTTTAACTCTAGCTGTGGGGCGTTCGTAAAGAAGTGACACCCATTTCAACCAGCCCTCTCCCAGCCCCATCCGACTCATTGTCTCAAGTAAATGATCCCATCGAACTGTATCGAAAGCCTTTTCAAGGTCAATTGATAAAAGTGCGGCCTGTGGTGATCGCTTTGTGTTTGGGTGGAACATCACAGAGTACAGTCCACGTAGGTTGTCGGGCCGGAATAAGCCCGTTCTGGTCTGCGTGGACTAAGGTAGGCATCTATGGCAATAAGCGGAGCGCTAGCATCTTGCTTAGGATTTTGAAGTCTTTGTTAAGCATGGAGAGCGGTCGGAAATCCGTGACGTGTGCCTCTGAAGCTTTCTTAGGGAGTGGGACCACTAAGTCGTTCCGCATGGATCAAGGAAGATGTCCCAGCCTCAGGGATTCGTCATATAATACTTCTAGGTGGGGAGCCAGTGTTGTAACATAACACAAATAGCATTCTACAGGGAGGCCGTCCGGCCCTGGGGTCTTCCTGGTAGCCATACTCTTGATTGCCGCACGTATCTCTTGAACGGTCACTGGGCCTCCCAGTACTCCCCTCGCCTGGTGGTGTAGCGTTGGGAGCGCCAAAGCTCCCAGAATTCCCTCCTGTTTGCCCAATGAGATCAGGGTGGGTGTCTTGTAAAGATCCTTGTAATAAAGGCGAAATTGATCGTTGATCGCCTCAGGGTGGTGTATTGGGGTCCCGTTGTGGGATCGGATATGTGTAATCGGGCATCCCCAAATTTCAGGCTTAATGAGCCATGTCAGCAGACTACCCAGCTTCCCCTCCTCTTCTTGAACCCGAGTGATGTAACCCCTTAGTTATGGCACCGCAGAAGGTCTAGGGCCTGGTGGTACATGCACGCTTCGCTTTTAAATTCTCCAGGGCCTCTGGACCGCTTCCCTGTGTAATATCTAATTCGTGTAGCTTACCCTCTAGTTCCGCCAGTTCTCGATGTAGTTCATTTTGTGCCCCAATTGACTGCTCCCGACAGTGTCCCCTTATCACAACCTTGAGCCCCTCCATTCCATCAGCACCATAGCAAAGTAGGTGTCAATAGCTGTGCCTATGGATTCTCTACAACAGGTGTCAATCAACATTAGTGGGTTGAGGTGCCAGAGTGGTACTAGCGGGCTTTCCCCAAGGGTTGTAGGATCAAAAGGAGGGGGCTGTGGTCTGAAAGCGTACGTCCTAAATATTCGGTGTGTGTGACAGAACTACCCAGTCCAGGTGTGAACAAGAAGAGGCCGAGCCTCGTATGTAGCTGGTTAATGGGGGAATAGTATGAATAATCCCTGTCCCCTTCGTGTTGTGTCCTCCATATGTCCACCAATCCCCCAATGATCTCTCCAATCTCGGAATTCCGCTGTCGTGCGCTGTGCCTGAGCGTTCAACAATGGGGGATATGAACGATCAAGAGTAATGTCGGTTACACAGTTAAAATCGCCGCCTATCAACATATCCGGCATGGGCATCTCCGCCAATGTGGCTGAAAGGGCCCGGAGAAAGGAGACCTGGTTTTGGTTAGGTGCGTATATGCTACCCAGTACAATCTCCCGACCAAATAGCCTGCCTTTCAATAGGACATATCTACCTTCTTTGTCTACCAGGGTATGTAGTGATTCGAAGGGTACTCCCGCACGAATCCAGATGAGTGCCCCTCTAGCATATGCAGAGTAGGTTGTTGCAAATATTTGCCCTCTCCACCTTCTACGTAGTTTCTCTGCCTCATTGTGGGTGAGGTGTATCTCTTGTAGGAGGGCAACCTGTATACCCCATCTGCTTAAGTATCTGTGAATGTTATGCGGTTTGATGGCTGAGCCCAGCCCCCTAATCTTGCATGTTAGGAGCTTTAGTGTATGAGAGTTGGACGCCATTTACTAGGGTTGAGGTACCCGGACTCTCGAGCCCCTACCCACTCCTGCCCCCCCCCTTCCAAGGGTTAGAAAATTGAGACCCCACCTGCACAATAACCAGAAACGTAACAATAAACCCCCCAGAAAGCCCAAACTCCCATTTCCCCAGAGCATTCTGGCAACATCCAGCCGCCCAAACTGCAGACAAGTTATCATAGTCAACAGAAGGCCCCATCCAGTCTCAGGTGCGGGCCTCCAAGAGGGGGTGGGCCACGATTTATATGTTGCCCGTTGGGCGGTTCGGTGTTGTACAGTGCGAGTCGCATCTGCCGAGTAATCTGACGCCTCCAGCATGGGTTAGTGATCCGTATCTTTCCGGTGGGTGGCCCCATCCAGCTCAAAGGTCGCCCACCGTTCTTGGGGTGAAAGCCGGTAAAGTAATACTGTCTGTTTGAGAAAGCGATGAGTCTGTGTGTCCTGTGCCCTTAGCCGAACGGGAGCAAGATTCCGAAGCCAACCCTTTTCCTTTCAGGAGGTCTGCCACCACCTGTAGAGCAGCCCCCCCTCTCCCTCTCTGTTTGGGAGGGGCTCGGTTTTTCAGACGGTCTCCGTTTTGGGCTGGTCCGCGATCTCTGCCCTATCCGTTGTTCCCTAGGGGGGGCGTTGGTGGCCACTTTCTTTGTGGGACCTCCAGATTTGTATGATTCCAGCCATTCCCAGGCCCCATCGGGATCTTCACAAAAGTGCTTCTTCCCATCTAGCATAATGCGAAGCCTGGCAGGAAATATCAGGGAGTACTGCAGGTTTGCTTCTCGCAAGGCCTTTTTGACTTCGAGGAACGAGGCCCAGCGCCATTGCACCTCGGCAGTATAATCAGGGAAAATAGAGACCTAGCTATTATCTATCTGGAACGGACCAGCTGTCCTAGCTTTTTGGAGGAGAACGTCTCTGTCCTTATAATGAAGGAGCCTCGCCACTACAGGGAGCAGTGGACGACTTGGTGCAGGGGGGCAGGCAGGTACCCTATGTGCCCTCTCGAAGGTGTAAAACGAAGAGACCTTCTGGTGCCTCCACCGTACTTAGCTAGGGTTCCAGGAAGGAGATCAAGTCCCCTCCTTCCGAACCCTCCGGTAGACCTACAATTCTGATGTTGTTCCTCCTATTTCGCCCCTCCGCATCTTTGGCTCTACGTTCAAGGGTCTGAACCCGATCCGTGAGTTCAGTGACCTGTTGGGTTAAGGTTTGTTGCGCAGGGTGAAGCTCCCAATTGAGACCTCAGCCACCTTCACTAGCTCCACCAGCTTGTGATGTTCGGCTCTCAACAAGCCTAGTCCCACCGATACGGTACTGATATCCTGGTGGAGTGTGGCTTTAGTGTCTGCAATGGCTTCCAGGATTTTAGTCAGCTGTTGCTGCACAGGGTCTATCGCCGTCAGCGGGACCTGTGGTTCCTGCTGGAATTCGACTTGTTCCTTCCCCCGGTCCGAGGGTCCCCCCGCTGTCTTTGCCCTAGCTTTGCCCATACTGTTCCATGAGTAAAGGTGCAGAATTCAACAAGTGGGCCAGGCGTGGCTTCCAGGGTGTTATGGAATGGTTGTCGAGGTGCAGACCTAAGGGTCAACCGGTAGTCCCAACAATATTCTAGAGATCTGTTCTTCTTTACCGATCAGAGCGGTGGTGATACGGTTGCAGCGGGGGTCCCAGGCTTAACCGCAGGTCGTTCAGCAATGTGTGAATGTCCTGGCTTTCTCACTGGGACTGTTATGTTCCCAGGCTCCCTCTTAGCCCTCCGCACTCCGCTCAGGTCTGGAGGCCCGCCTGGGTGGGTGCCAACGGCGTGAAGGTGGGCCCAAGAGATCGAGAAGACGCCCAGCAGGAGCAAAAGAGGGGGGGGGGTCGCCGCTGGCCCCGCTCAGTCGACGTTGGTGTAGCCTGTGTAAGGCACTGCGGGGCCCCGACTCGGGTCTTTGGATCCTTAAACAGGGTAGGTGTCACAGCATCAGACACAGCTACCACCTCCGAAGCCCAAGGTCCGGGCCTGTCGTTCTAATATGCGGTGGTGGTACAGTTGCAGCAGGGGTCCCATGGCAGCCCCCAGTTCACCCAGCAAGGACGGATTTTCCTGGCTGTCCCACTGGACTGTCGTGCTCCCAGGCTCCCCTTCAACCCTCCGCTCTCTGCCTGGGTCTAGAGGCCACCCTGGGGGAGTACCGGCAATATAAAAGTGTGCCCAAGAATCTGGGCAGGTGCTCTGTCCCGCCGGCGTTAATGTGGCCTGGATAGGCGCCGCAGGGCACCAACTCGGGTCCTGTACCTTTAATTGGGGCTGGTTTCACTGCGCAGCTCTCACCTCCCAAACCCTAGGACCGGGCTCGCTGTTCAATTATGTGGTGACTTCAGACCGACTCAGGTCCAATGTTGTCCGCCGCTCGGGGACCGTTGATGATCGGGTGCAGGCCCCGCCTCCTGTAGTGCTCCGAAGAGCAGCAGCCAGCTGGTATGAGTGCTACGTACTGGTTTTATCAGCACTCAAGCCCACTCTCCTCTGAGCTCAGTGAGGGAGCTTTGGCCCGAGCCCGGGCCTTTGTCCTCTGCACCCCGGAGCCGCCATCTTAGTTCCAGGCTCACTGCACAGCTCGACTTCCCCACCACCGCCTGCGATATACCGCCGGGCTTCCGATTCGCCCCCCTCCGACACACCGGGTCTTCCCCCGGACCAGGGCCACGCACCTAGGAGTATTTCCCACAGGCTGGGCAGTGTGGGATCAGGGTTCATTACGGGCCGGTACGGAGCAGTAGGCTCACGCGTCCGCCATTGTCGGCCTGCAAGCCACGCCCCTACATGTTGACGCTTCATTCAACTATGAAGCTGAAAATCAAAAAACAGTGAAAATAGTTGAAAAAAATCCATCTTGTAATGTTTTTCGAAGCAAAAATATGGTAGTTGAGCAGTGAACAATACCAAGATGCTTTTGTCCATCTGAATGAGGATGTGGATTAGCCGAGAGCTTGTAGAAAAGGGACACGCCATCAGAAAGTTATAGTAATAAGACATGAATGCAGGTCGTGGTGTGGGACATAGATTTAAAAGCAATGAGAAGAGAAGAGAATGTGGGACGTTAATAGGCTTATGTATTATCTATAAGTGTTTTGGGACACCAGAGGCAAAATCATTCATGAAATATAAAAGATGATTGCGTAATTGCAAAATAACAAAAAATATTACTTGGCGGATAGTATAGATTTATTGAAAGTTGTATTAAAAAAGAATGACTATATTATACCTTTCTCTTTTCCTGTTGCTGATTCACATATTCTAGTCATGCAAAGAGAATAATGCCTGAACTGAAAGATAATTTAACAGCATCAAATTATTCTATTAATGCTGCTTTTTTAAAATCTGCAGCAATACAATGAATATATCAATATGTTGTTTTAATATTAAGTGGAACATCTTAACAAAATGTATTGAGAGTAAGAGTTTGCTCTTAAGTTTACAGGACATGTTTCCTTGAGTGCCATATGATCTCATAATTCTATTCCAGATCTGTACAAAAGCGTGTATACACACACACACTGCATCTTTTCATTTGAAAATATTGATATATTTTTTCAGAGTTATGTATTTGTTTGTATCAACCTCATGCAAATCCTTAAGAGACCCATGGAGCATAGTCTACTTGCATAAGCAAAGCCTTTGCTTCCGTTTTGTATAAGATTTCCCAGATCTGAGTGTAAATCTTTTTTCACATTTGAATACACTACTAATCTTCAAGTACCAGTTATTGTGCTTTAGCGGAAGCCCTGGTTTTCCAGAATCCTTCAACCACCTGAATTGCTCACATTAGAAGCAAGTAGATTGGTTTTCCATCTCATTGCTCTGTAGGAATCCTCCCTTTACAGAGGCATAACCCCAATCAGCTTAGGCT
The DNA here is from genome assembly GCA_963921515.1 of Calotriton arnoldi. Taxonomy (NCBI): domain Eukaryota; kingdom Metazoa; phylum Chordata; class Amphibia; order Caudata; family Salamandridae; genus Calotriton; species Calotriton arnoldi. Next base: position 338,540 of record CAWUFW010012364.1, on the reverse strand, counting down.
CTGTTGGCATCTGGAATCTGGTGATCGCCTCAATACCAAGTGCCAGCTTCTCTTAGAGCTATAATTCTCAGACACTGTCATCAAAGGCAAACATATTCCTGTTGTAAGAGCAGTAGAATGTTTATGAATTTGGTGTCAGTTTCCAAAATTGTTGCTGGTTTAGAAGAGAACCATAGATCCCTTACATACTTACTAGTAGGTGTACAATCTAGGGGTTGTCTCCTGTCCTGCTCCAAATTTGGTCTCGGATAATATTGTCCAGATCCTTGTTCACCTCTCGGTGCCAATATGAACAATTTAATTTCACTCTTTTCAAAATTGTGCATGATGGATTTATAGCTGCCTTTTTTCATCAGTAATGGTCAGGTCTCCTTTCATCTAGTCTAGATTTGATTTGAGGTTGTCCTGATTTGAAATGCATCAGGCAAGGTCAAACCCAAGGTCAAACCCACCATAACATCAAGCTGATGCCACACTTTTAGCAAAGCTTTGTTAAATCACTAAGAGCCTCTCAATCTGAGAGACCTATATTTGATAGGTCAAATGTGTCCCTTGGCTGTTTCATGCTCTAGTCTTTCCCATTTGATTCCTGACCTTTTGAATTCCCCAAGGCACCGGACTGGATCTGGAAACCTTTCCTGCAACAATTTCTACACACCGGCAAGCGGTGCTAACAGACTCCACGGCGGCTCCATCCTCTCTTCGGAACTGATCACACCGAGCCATATATACGTCCCATCCCTGCGCCTATACCTCAGTTCTTTTGTTTCCCCACTCTCCAATTCATATATGGTGCTCCTCTCCTAAACATTTTGTCAAGGTTCACCTACTCCCGAAAACCATATATGACATAAGGAAAATGTCCCCGCCAAGGACTACAGTCTTTGAACTGTGCCATTCCTGCTGAAAACATGTGTCAATCACTGAGCCACACAAAGTCTGCCTTTGCTGCTTAGGTTCTAAGCTTGACTCAAAGTCCTACGACAAGTGATCCATGATAAACTTGTCAGTCATCAGGGAGAATGAAGCTGTACGTCACCGAACACAAAAAGTGAGGTTGGTCAAGCTTGAAGTGCCAGGCCTGCTCCAGATCCAAGTTTCAGTTGTGATCCTCTGGTAAGCCCAATGTGAAATTGAAGGTCAAGGCAAGAATATCCGAACCCAACAGCAGATTCGAATAAGGAGCTGAGTTTGGCTCGCTCTCGACCAATATCACAATAATAAATCACCATACCATAACCCAAAGTGTTGCGTCCATTTATTGAGGCCCTAACAGAGGCTAGATGGACCGCATGGTCCAAACCTTGCTCAATACCACCAGGGCGTCAATCTATTGCTTGGTGACGCAGCCTACCCAATGGGAGCCGGCCTTTCTGGCACAACATGCAATGCCCCAAATGACTAATTGTACAGGTGCCTGCCAGTAAGGTAAACCCAAATGCTTTCATGATTCCGCTGTACAGAGAATCAAAGCATTTTGACACACTTGGAAAGAGTATTCTCCACTGCAAGTCTGGCACCGAGATCGATTAATGTCGTTTGATTTAGGGCAGGTACACTCTTGCACCCTGGGATATGGCGAACGAGATCTTGCACCTCCTGACTGAATGATTTTAGAAATTAATTTACTCACAGTACACAACTACATTGACCGTGCAATGGGAACCAGTGAAGTGGTCTTGCACAATGCCTGTAGGTTTTCATGGTGACACATAGACGTCCTTGATGGATATGTCTTTTGATGGCTCCAGGATTTTTGGAGAGAAGGCTGACGCAGACTTAGAGCCCTTGCAAGATAGTTGAGCTATGGCTTGCTTCTTGGGTGTGTTGTCTTGGTCCACCAATTTCACCAGCAGTACTGGAAATTCTGGGCTTACTTGAAGGGCCTTACGGTCCACCAGAGGCAGCCCTTGTAACCTGTCCAGCCTTTTCGGGAGCTGCAGTGGACAAAGTGGTGGTAGAAATGGGGGCTATCAGCAAGGGCAGCAGTCCTTTTCTGCATCACCTGCTGCAAGTGCTGCCAAATCACTCAGTTCCCCTTGCATTGGTAGTATGCTGATGGTAGAGGGCAGGGTTTGTTTTTATCTTTCCCATTTGCTTGCAGTTAGCCTGTTACCAGTGGATTTTAGAGGTAGTTCAGTATGGTTACGCCCTCCCATTTCAATCTACCCTTCTCCTGTTCCTTCTGTTTTTGCTTAGGCTTCAATCAGATCATGCCACCATGCTCTCAGAAGAAGTATTAACACTACTTGTAGAGGGTCGTTGAGGTGGAGAGAGGCAGGGGAAGCTACCCCAGGTACTTCTTAGTGCCCAAGAGGGACGCCGGGTTGTAATCAATCCTAGATCTTCGGTTTGGAATACCTTCCTTTGGAATGGCAGGTTCAAAATGCTGATTCTGGCCCAGGTCCTCTTTACTGTATACATTGGGGATTGGATGGTGTCCATGTACTTGCAGGATGCGTACTTCGCTGTGCCCATCTTGCAGTCCCACATGCATTTGCTCCGCGTTATTGTGGGATTAGAACACATCCAGTTCACTCTCCTTCACTTCAGCCTCACTTTTCCCTACTACCCAGGTTCACAAAGCTGATGGCGGTTGTTGCGGCTCATCTTCAGAGGATGGGAGTTCACGCATTGCCCTATCTCAGCGACTGGCTTTTGAAGGCGGGTTTTCCACAGTCCGTAATGGACCACCAGCAGCTGACACTTTCACTGCTGTATTCCTTGTGTGTCTCCATAACCTACCCTAAATCCTATCTTTGGCCAGTGCAGAAGATTCCTTTTATAGGGGCTGTTCTCAATGCAGTGGCTTTCAAAGCCTTTCTTCCCCCTAAAAGAGCCCAGGACATTCAGAGCACGATCATGATGTTTCGGGCTGCGTCCTTGCTTGCTTTCTGGACAGTTCTGAGGCTTCTAGGTCTCCCAACCTTGTGCATCCTGCTAGTGCCTCATGCCCGATGGTACATGTGAGCTCTGTGGTGCCTTTGCCTTCAGTGGGCTGAGCACCGGGGATGTCTGTCGGACAGCATTCGTGTTTTGAACGAGGCAGGCTAGAACCTTCAAAATAAAGGATGCCAGCCTACGTTGCATGAATCTATTCCAAGCTGGTGCCTCACTATTGCTAGATATATGGTTGTGACACATAGTTGTCAGTCCATGTCAACACCACTAGCTCACCAAAAGATGAGAAAGTCATAAAAAGAACCCAGCGAAAGTCTGCCAGCTCATTTAGAAGAGCAAATGTACTCTACTGAGTTCCAGTACCTCTGATTGGATAAGTAATTCACAGTAGCCCTATCTCATCACATTTATGTATGTATTACAACTTATGGAGCTAGGAGAGGGAGAACAGGCGACCAAAGGCACTTAACACCAGCTAATACCATTGCAGATCTTAAATATGACTTCAGTTAGCTCTTTGTATGGTACAGAGGAGTGAGTCCACTGGAAAGAAGATGACAAACCAGGAGTTTTTGATGCCGGTCGGCAATATGAAAAAGAAACAGTTGATGGACGGAATGCTGGACAATGCAAACATTCACCCCCAGTCACAAGGATCTGGGTTAAATCCATCATTCTTTTGCTCACCACACCACCCCAGTTTGGACCCAGCCATATGCAAATCAGTCTTGACCCTGTTCTTTGTGGGAACAGTCCAGCCCGAACTGCCAAGCCAGGTCCTCCCTGGACCAGAAACAAGCATCCTGGGACCGGTTTCAGGGCATCACCCTTCATCAGCCAGGTTAGCTTGAATCCAGTGGTATAGTGAGCACGGGACCCACGTCTGGGCATACCCTTCCCACTTAGGGCGACATATGCAAAAGAAACAGTTGATGGACGGAATGCTGGACAATGCAAACATTCACCCCCAGTCACAAGGATCTGGGTTAAATCCATCATTCTTTTGCTCACCACACCACCCCAGTTTGGACCCAGCCATATGCAAATCAGTCTTGACCCTGTTCCTTGTGGGAACAGTCCAGCCCGAACTGCCAAGCCAGGTCCTCCCTGGATCAGAAACAAGCATCCTGGGACCAGTTTCAGGGCATCACCCTTCATCAGCCAGGCTAGCTTGAATCCAGTGGTGTAGTGTGCATGGGACCCACGTCTGGGCATACCCTTCCCACTTAGGGCGACATATGTAAAAGAAACAGTTTGGGCTGGACTCTTCCCATTGGGCACAGGGTCAAGACTGATTTGCATATGGCTGGGTTCAAACTGGAATGGCATGGTGAGCAAAAAAACGATGGATTTAGGCCCAGATCTCTGTACTGGGGTGAATGCATGACATTGTTCTGCATTCTGTCAATCAATTGTTGTTTTTGCATTTGTCACCCCGAGTGGGATGGGTATGCCCAGACGTGGGTCCCGTGCTCTCCAAGCCACTGGAATCAAGCTATCCTGGCTGAAGAGGGTTGAAACCCCGAAACCGATCCTAGGATGCTTGTTTCCAGTCCAGGGAGGACCTGGCCTGGCAGTTCGGGCTGGACTGTTGCCATTGGGCACAGGCTCAAGACTGATTTGCATATGGCTGGGTTCAAACTGGAATGGCATGGTGAGCAAAAAAACGATGGATTTAGGCCCAGATCTCTGTACTGGGGTGAATGCATGACATTGTTCTGCATTCTGTCCATCAATTGTTGTATTTGCATTTGTCACCCCGAGTGGGACGGGTATGCCCAGACGTGGGTCCCGTGCTCTCCATGCCACTGGAATCAAGCTATCTTGGCTGAAGAGGGGTGAAACCCCGAAACCGGTCCTAGGATGCTTGTTTCCAGTCCAGGGAGGACCGGGCCTGGCAGTTCGGGCTGGACTGTTCCCATTGGGCACAGGGTCAAGACTGATTTGCATATGGCTGGGTTCAAACTGGAATGGCATGGTGAGCAAAAAAACGATGGATTTAGGCCCAGATCTCTGTACCGGGGTGAATGCATGACATTGTTCTGCATTCTGTCCATCAATTGTTGTTTTTGCATTTGTCACCCCGAGTGGGACGGGTATGCCCAGACGTGGGTCCCGTGCTCTCCACGCCACTGGAATCAAGCTATCCTGGCTGAGGAGGGTTGAAACCCCGAAACCGATCCTAGGATGCTTGTTTCCAGTCCAGGGAGGACCTGGCCTGGCAGTTCGGGCTGGACTGTTTCCATTGGGCACAGGGTCAAGACTGATTTGCATATGGCTGGGTTCAAACTGGCATGGCATGGTGAGCAAAAAAATGATGGATTTAGGCCCAGATCTCTGTACTGGGGTGAATGCAAGACATTGTTCCGCATTCTGTCCATCAATTGTTGTTTTTGCGGTGGGTAATATGAAGCACTTGAGGGAAGGTAGCCACCTCTCTCTGGATCTACAACCAGTCCCTAGCCCTTATATTTTACAAACCGGCTAATGCTAATTGCAGTATTCAGAGTTTCATTTGCTTCTGAGGCCTTCCAGAGTATCCTGTAGGAGATTTCAATAAGGTCCAAGTCATGAATGAGTGTGAGATGAGAAGCAACCAGTGGTTCTGTAGACACAAACGTACCCCAAGAACATTGAACTGAGCATCTGGAACAGAAGGAAAAGAAAGGGCAGAAAAAATCTAGTCATCAAGATGAATAAATGCAGAGTACCTCGGCAGAAGACACTCCAGAGGGGCCAAAATGTTGGGAAAGGTCTCCGGTGCTGAGAATCTGATAGCAAGGAAGGCTAGTGAAAAGCAAATTCTAGACACCCACTGTAAATTTTAAGTACCGCTGAAAAGTTGGGTCGATTGCCTTGTTTGATGCTTTTCTAGATTTTCTAGAAATACAGAGTGCACTTTTTAAACCCCCATAGCATCAAGGAATCAGTCAATGTGCCATCCTGAATCAGAAAAACCAGTTGTACTGCAACCAACCCGCAACCCACTGAACAATGTTTGAGTGAAATATGTGTTCGAGGCATGTGTGCTGTAGATACACATGCTTTGCATACTCCTGCCATCTAGTTTTCGGTCCGGATGTTTGCAAGTTGTTTTTCTTCGAAGAAGTCTTTCCTAGTCACGAGGTAAGGTGACCCCTCCTTTCGGTGATAGTTCGCATGGTCATCGACTCCATTGTTACATTGTTTTTTTCCGCCATTGGGTTTGGCCGTGTATTGCTGCGCTCCGGTTCTAAACCATTCTTCGGGTTCCCTTCAACGCGCAATGCTCTCTACCCTTGACGGTATTGTTTCCATACGCGTTCCCACTTTTCCGCGTATTGCTTCGACATCGAAATCGACTTTCGATCGGAAAGCTTCGTGGACGGACTTTGAGACCTAACCGCGCCCGGTTAACTCTCCGTCGATGGATCAGACTCCGTTTAAATTCTGTCCTCAGTGCCACCCGAAGTAGCCGCGCACTGACTCACACAAGGTGTGCAACTTGTGCTTGTCTCCGGAGCACAAGAAGAAGACTGATCGAAAAAGACTCTTCGCGATCGTCGGGCTCGACGTCGAGAGATGCAGCGTCAAAGCATCGAAGACACGCCGGACATCTTCGGTGAAGACTCCGGCCAAGAAGACATCGAGGCATCAGTGGCAGAGGAGGTGGAAGCCTTCTCCGAACAAGACTTAGACTCGGAGCTCAAGATAGACCTCGACGCCGAAGAACTGCCGCTGGGACAAGCTGACGTGAGTACTGAAGACCCCTTGCCCCCACAAACTTTGAAAAAACACAAGGCTTCGGCACCACCTCTGCCTCCTGGCCAAGGTCGGCACCTAGACGACGTTTCTGACGCTCTGCCTCCAGGCCCGGCACCGAAATTACCAGTCAGGCCTTTCGGCTTGGTACCGAGTCGACAAAAGTCCTCCTCGGAGCCGAAAGTCTCCGGTTCCAAGCACAAGTCCGGCTCGGAGCCAAAATCCCCCGTGACGAAAGCCAAGCAGCCTTCAGAGCCGAAATCTTCCGTGCCGAAAAGTCAGCCTCCGTCGGCACCGAAACGTCGGCACCGAAGCCTTCGGTGCCGAAACCCAAAGAGGCTCCTTCGGATCCAAAATTGGACACTATTCCATTACCACCCGATACGAAGCAAAAGAGGCTGCATATTAACCCTGACACTGGCCATATTCACGTAAAGCCACCTCAGAAACGCATGGTTCAAGAAGAGGATACTTACAAAATCCCCTTGAAGAGAAAGTCTGTGGCTAAAAGTCCTTTTCATATGCCATCGCCTCCACCACCAGCACCTCCGTCACCACCTGAGAATCCTTTGCAAATTACACCTTAGGATTCTCCTCAATCTCATGATGATGATGATGATGATGCAGATGATGGGGGGATGATTATTCCAACATATCCATGGACCGATTACACAGTGGATCCCCCAGGTGATAATGATCCAGACCTTTACCCAGCCAAACCATCTCCTCCAGACGACAATGCATCACACCAGGAACTCATTGCAGGGATGCACATTACCATGGGGTAGAGCTCCACAAAGAATCACTAGAAGAAGATCTTTTGTTGGAGACATTAGCAACTACACACAGGTCATCATAATCACTTCCAATGCTTAAGGGCATGATGCGACATGCTGATGAGATTTTTAAAGATCCAGTCAGAGCCTGCATCTTAACGCCTAGAGTGGACAAAAAATATAAGGCCTCTCCTACAGACCCCATTTTTATCAAGGGAAAAGTGCCATTAGATTCCCTAGTCGTATCGAAAGCTCTTAAGAGAGCACATTCTCAAACTTCAGGGGATGCTCCTCCGCCAGATAAAGAGTCCAAACTAATTGACGCTTCTGGCAAGTGCATAGCCGCTCAGGCAGCAAATCAATGGTGCGTTGCAAATACCCAAAGCCTTTTAGCCAGATATGACAGACCACACTGGGACGAAATGGAGCAATTGCTCCAATATCTCCCAGATGAGCATAAGGCTAAAGCACAGGACTTAGTGAATGAGGGTAAGCTCATTTCTAATTCCTCTATTCGTTGTGCTCTAGATGCAGCAGACAACAGCAGCTAGAGAGATTAACACCAGTATCCTGCTCAGGAGATACGCTTGGTTAAGGATTTTAGGTTTTAAACCTGAGGTCCAACAATCCATCCTTAACGCACCATTTGATAAGAAACATCTATTTGGCCCTAACGTTGACCAGGCATTAGAAAAGATGAAAAAGGACACTGAAGTCGCTAAATCTATGGGAGCACTTCAGACTGCATCCAACAGAGGTTCCTTTCGCCAGTCCTTGTACAGAGGGTCAAAAACCACATCCCCAGATCGAAATACCTCCGCTTACAAAGGTAACAACCAGTCCACTCCCTCCAGAGGTTTTTTCCGAGGAGGTTATAGAGGCAACAACTTCAAGGGTAGGGGTAAGGGTAACACACCCTGTAATTCTCCTTCCCCCAACAAACAGTGACTTACCCACGCTTCCCCCCGATTATACCACACCTGTCGGGGGAAGACTTCAGCAATTCCTCCCCATTTGGCAGTCTATAACAACAGACAAATGGGTGCTTGGAATTATCCAACATGGTTATTGCCTGGAGCTTACCAGCAATTCCCCAAACATTCCACCTCGATCTCACAAGTTATCTCCAGAACACATACACTTGCTAAAACAAGAGGTCCAGTCCCTTTTACTAAAAGGAGCAATAGAGCCAGTTCCAATACAGTACCACGGCTCGGGGGTTTACTCTGTACTTTCTCATCCCCAAAAAGGACGGTTCCCTAAGACCTATTCTGAATCTGAGAGAGCTAAACTATTACATACTGTCAGAGCATTTTCTCATGGTGACACTTCAACAGGTACTACCACTTTTACAAACAGCAGACTTTGTCTACTCTAGATTTAAAAGACGCATATTTTCATGTTCCAATTCATCCAGCTCATCGTAACTACCTGAGATTTGTGATAGCAGGCAAGCACTACCAGTTCAAGGTACTTCCCTTCGGAGTGACTACAGTGCCTGGCAGTAGTCGCTGCTGATCTCTGAAGACAACAAATTCACGTCTTCCCCTACCTAGACGACTGGCTCATCAAAGCCAGCACTTACCCAAACTGTCTGCAGCACCCACAGATCACAATAGATCTACTTCATCAACTGGGCTTCAGCATCAATGCACAAAAGTCTCACCTGCATCCCTCACAGATGCAGTCTTTTCTAGGAGCCACTCTAGACACAATCAAGGCTCTAGCCTCTCCCAATGTAGCCAGAATACACAATATTCAGGCTACCATTCAACAGTTTCAGCCCAACCAAGCATTACCAGCCAGAGTGTTCATGCTACTACCGGGAATGATGGTGTCTTGCATAGCAATTGTACCCCATGCAAGGCTTCACATGCGCCCCCTACAAGAGTGCTTAGCACGTTCAGTGGAATCAATCACAGGGTCTGTTGGTAGACGGCCGTACACATCGCTGTCTGCAGTGGTGGAACCCACAAAACTTATCAGCAGGCCGGCCTTTCATCGACCCAGTTCCACAGATCGTGCTCACAGCAGACCCATCTCTAACAGATTGGGGAGCTCATCTCAAAGATTACACAATACAAGGCATGTGGAGCAGCAAGCACAAAACTCTCCACATCAACTATCTAGAGCTCTTAGCTGTCTTCCTAGCACTAAAAGCTTTTCAAACTCATCTCATAGCCAAAACTGTCCTAGTCCGGACGGACAACATGACAGCAATGTATTATGTGCAGACGCAAGGGGGGACACACTCTCTCCAACTGTCAACACTCGCTCAAGCCATTTAGAATTGGGCGAACCATCACAAGATTTATCTCCTGGCAGAACATGTCCCAGAAGTAAACAATCAAATTGCCGATCTCCTCAGCAGAAGAAGGCAACAAATTCATGAGTGAAAAATTCACCCCCAAGTTCTCCTTCCGTACTTCCAACAGTGGGGATTTCCACAAATAGACCTATTCGCCACAGCCGAAAACGCAAAATGTCCAACCTTCGGCTCCAGGTACCCACACCCGCGATCAAAAGGCTATGCCCAATGGATGAACTGGTCAGGGATATTTGCCTATGCTTTTCCGCCTCTCCCGCTCATTCCATGGGTGGTTCGGAAGCTCAGGCAAACATCCCTCACACTAATTCTGGTAGCTCCCACATGTGCTCGTCAACCATGGTACACCACCCTGCTGGAGCTGTCACTAGTTCCACTTCAAAAGCTACACCTGAACTCCAGTATCCTCACACAGAACCATGGAGAAATCAGACATCCAAATCCCAAAGAACTGAATTTAGCGATTTGGCTTATGAAGTCATAGAGTTTTGTTACTTAAATTTACCACCAGACTGTATGAATATTCTAAAAGAAGCAAGAAAGCCTACCACCAGAGCTTGCTATGCTGCAAAATAGAAAAGATTTGCTGTATATTGCAACAACAACAAATTCAATCCTTTAGCTGCTTCTATACAAAACATTATTTGTTACATTTACAACGAACAGGACTGGCTTACACGCCTATTTGTTTGCACCTTGCAGCTGTAGCTGCCTACTTACAAAATAAGCAACATCTGTCACTATTCAGAGTTCCAGTAATCAAGGCCTTCATGGTAGGTTTAAAAAGGGTAATACCACCAAGGATACCTCCTGTCCCAGTGTGGAATCTCAATATTGTCCTCACAAGGCTCATGGGTCCACCTTTTGAACCATTACACAAATGCCCTTTACAGTTCCGCTCATGGAAAGTTGCTTTCCTCATTGCTATCACATCACTGAGGAGAGTTGGTGAGCTACAGGCATTAACGCTAGAAGAACCTTTCTTTCAGCTACACAAAGACCGGATAGTTCTCCGTACCAAGCCCAAATTCCTTCCCAAAGTAGTTTCTGCTTTTCATATAAACCAATCGGTTGAGTTACCAGTTTTCTTTCCTCAACCTGATTCCGTAGCAGAACGCACTCTTCACACGCTTGATGTTAAAAGAGCTTTATTGTACTACATAAATAGAACAAAGGACTTCCGCAAAACAACTGTTTGTAGCATTTGCTCTACCTCATAAAGGCAATCCTATCTCTAAATCTGGTATTGCGAGATGGATTGTTAAATGCATTCAAACATGCTATGGTAAAGCCAAAAGGACTTTGACTATACCCCCTAGAGCACATTCCACTTGCAAAATAGGAGCTTCTGTGGCCTTTTTAGGTAACATCCCTCTAGCTGACATATGTAAAGCAGCTACATGGTCTACACTGCACACATTTACCAAACACTATTGTGTAAATGTGTTAGCACGACAATAGGCTAATGTAGGCCAAGCAGTACTTAAAACACTGTTCCAAACAACTGCAACATCTACAGGTTAGCCATCGCTTTGGGAGTATACTGCTTTATAGTCTATGCAAAGCATGTGTATCTACAGCACACATGCCTCGAACGGATAATGTTACTTACCCAGTAAGCATCTGTTCTTGGCATGTAGAGCTGTAGATTCACATGCGCTCACCCGCCTCCCTGGGTACCTGTAGTTGTTGCAGCTCTTCATTATACATTTATACGCATGGACATCTTTATGCTACACTTATTTACTCCTTTCTCACCCTCTTGCGGGAAAACAATCTAACATTGGAGTCGATGACCATGCGCACTATCACCGAAAGGAGGAGTCACCTTACCTCGTGACTAGGAAAGACTTCTTCGAAGAAAAACAACTTGCAAACATCCGGACCCAACACTAGATGGCAGGAGTATGCAAAGCATGTGAATCTACAGCTCTACATGCAAAGAATAGATGCTTATGGGTACGTAACATTATCCTTCTGATAAAGGTCAACCTCATGAGACATTACAGGGATTTCTAGTGGAACCCCAAACCCTCTTTCATTAGGGAATTGAATATTACTCTCAACATCAGAATACGAGGAATGCATTTTAAATATGTATTTTAATCAAAACCTAGTCTATTGCAAACAATATAAATTGGAACGACAATATAGAGACATTAAATGGCAGCAGCAACAATTACTAAAATGTGAATAAGAGGAACCGCTCCAGTATGATTGCTATATACATTTTTAGCAATTCCAGACCCATTTTTCTATATCTAAGCACTAAGCTAATTCTGGCACAGCAGAAAATGAACTTCTTTCAAGTTTGTAAGCTGGTTTACTCCTGCATACCTGTTTGAACAATAGGACTTGTGTTTGATATAATAGCAAGGCCTGCTATTCTTGTCTCTCGCGGCCACCTGCACTGATAAGTCAGCGGAGAGGCGACGGCTAAGTGCCTCTCCAGTAGCCTTCAATTAGAATTGGTGCTATGATTCTGCACAGCCTGTCCCATTGTCACCTGGCATGAAGGTCTTCTGTCTAAACCTTCTCTTTCTGTGCTCAGCTTTTATACCATTATTTCACTGTTATAGAAACTCTCAGAATAACCAGTTAGCAGAGAGTGAAGTGATGCCCTTTCACTTGTTTTCACTCTTAATTGATTGACACATGTAACTCAAGCAGGCGAGAAAAGGCATAATATTCATGAATTGTGAAGATATGTATTCTTTAAGTCCAATGCAGACCAGGAAGTCTCCAATAATATATCAAGTTAAGTAATGGTTTGAGTGGAGCCTATCTTGTAAGGATGCTGTGGAATAAACTAGATTAATCACTTGAGGTACGGAGCTGATCTGTAATTCCCTGATGGATTCTGAACTAGGAACAAGTTGTTAATTTTAAAGCTTTTGAAACCAGAATCACTGTTAGTTTGGGTAGATGATCAGTGCCCCCCTCTCATCGCCCTTTAACCCTCATCACTAACCAATGTGGTGCTGATTATGTTTCTGTTTGGAGGGGACCTGGCCTAGCTGTTTGTGTGTTACTGTTCCTATTGAAGAAGGAACAAGACTGATCTACATACCTCTGACAACAGTAGCCTTTTTGGAGATAAAACGATGATCCCTAATGTGGCCCAAGCGATCGCCAGTGGCTGAGATTAATTCATGCATCCTTCCATCACTTTGTTGTTTGTTGCAGTAGATGCCATGGGTATGTGCATATGTGGGTCCGGTGCTTACAGGACTCGAGCCGAAGAGGCCTAAGTATGCCAAAACCGGACTGGAGTTGCTTGTGTTCCCAACTGAAGGTGACTTGGCCTGGCAGTTTGGGCGGAACTGTTCCTATTGGAGCAAGCCCAAGATTGATTTGCATATGGCTGGTCTTTGTTTAAAGTAGCATAGTTGTTTAAAAAACAATGGTCTAGACTGTATCCTGGTAGAGCGCCATGGGCTGAGGTCAGTTCAAGCATTCCTTTCATCAATTTGGCTGTTACATAGATGGGAGCAACCTGGGGGCGGGGAGTGTAAAAAAAAAAAAGAATTCTCTGATATTCTCTTCTTTCATTGTTAAAGACTCAGTAATGCAAGAATTAATGTTCTTTTCTTGACCATGCATTTGAAACAGGCGGTGGAGTTAAGATATGACGGTTTGGTGAAGAATTACAAGAGCTAGGGTTTTTTTTTACCATGGCCCACTGTCTAAATTTTTACCCAGTGTTGAAAATCTATTGTAATAAAGTTTAGTTGAGAGAACAACTTTTTATAACCAGCAACTATTATTATCAAGTAGATTTTTGTTGACATTTGCCTTTGCTGTAGAGTGAAAGTATTTAGTAACTTTAATTGTAGTTATTCTCTTTTTGTAGTCTATAAGAATGAATGAGAGGGATCATGTAAAAGCTCTTTTAATATAAACCAATTAGTAGCCTCTTTTCTAAAGCGTAGTGCTGGAATATGATGGGAATAGATTTTGAAGTTAGGTAAAATAAATCTAAAGCACATTCATCTTACCTTAGTGTGCTGCACAGGAGAATAAATCCACTTTGAAGTGATCTTGATCTTTTTTTAAAAAGCTTCTTTTTATTAAAAGGACAATTGCACTGTTACTGGTCCTCAAACTTAGTATGTAGTATTGTCATTAAATATCTATATTCTACACTTTTGCACATTTTGTTCCTCATTGCGGAACTACATTTAAAGACCGCACATACCATAACATGTCTCTTCATGCTCCTGGTCGCAGTTGATTTAGTTATGTTGTAATAAAAATAATGCTTACCAAATTCAGCACATTCCTTGAAGCTACACATTAAGATTGACAAGTTGGTACCACCTTGCTAAAATTGGAAAAACACTCTGCAGTAAGAGTCTTGGTTCCACACCATGACCACAATGTGCCAGTTTTATTATAAATAGTTTTCTGACGTATGTTTATCACATCTCACTTACACTTGATTTTGTAGGGTGATTGGGAAAGATAGTAAGACTCCTATGGTTGGTAAATGACAGGCTTAGTGTGGCTGTTCCTCCTACTGCAGATGGCTTTACCACTGCTCTTTAGAGTTTGATAGGTACACATTTTCTGTATAGAGCATGGCAAGCTCTTTGCTTGATGACCTTTTTACTGCTAGAGAACACTACTTGAGAAGACACGGAGAAGGCTTTGTTTATGTTTGGAAGAGCGATAGGATATGGCAGAACATTGCTCAGTTGACATTAGCGACCGCCAATAGATGAAGTGGGCCACACCCACAAACCCTGCTTTGAGTGACACCAAGGATTGTGGATTATCGGAAGCAGTGCTCTGAGTAAGTCTGTGTAGTATCAGGTGCAAAAGAAACAATTGATGGACGGAATGCTGGACAATGCAAACATTCACCCCCAGTCACAAGGATCTGGGTTAAATCCATCATTCTTTTGCTCACCACACCACCCCAGTTTGGACCCAGCCATATGCAAATCAGTCTTGACCCTGTTCCTTGTGGGAACAGTCCAGCCCGAACTGCCAAGCCAGGTCCTCCCTGGACCGGAAACAAGCATCCTAGGACCGGTTTCAGGGCATCACCCTTCTTCAGCCAGGCTAGCTTGAATCCAGTGGTGTAGTGAGCACGGGACCCACGTCTGGGCATACCCTTCCCACTTAGGGTGACAAATGCAAAAGAAACAATTGATGGACGGAATGCTGGACAATGCAAACATTCACCCCCAGTCACAAGGATCTGGGTTAAATCCATCATTCTTTTGCTCACCACACCACCCCAGTTTGGACCCAGCCATATGCAAATCAGTCTTGACCCTGTTCCTTGTGGGAACAGTCCAGCCCGAACTGCCAAGCCAGGTCCTCCTGGACCGGAAACAAGCATCCTAGGACCGGTTTCAGGGCATCACCCTTCTTCAGCCAGGCTAGCTTGAATCCAGTGGTGTAGTGAGCACGGGACCCACGTCTGGGCATACCCTTCCCACTTAGGGTCCACCACCCCAGTTCAGATATTTCCATATGCAAATCAGTCTGACCCTGTGCAATGCAAAAACAACAATTGATTGACAGAATGCAGAACAATGTCATGCATTAACCCCAGTACAGAGATAGCCCGAAACCGGTCCCAGGATGCTTGTTTCCGGTCCAGGGAAGACATGGCTTGGCAGTTCGGGCTGGACTGTTCCCATGAGGCACAGGGTCAGACTGATTTGCATATGGCCATGTCTGAACTGGGGTGGCGGAGTGAGCTAAAGAATGATGATGGATTAAACCCAGATCAGTTGACTGGGGGTGAGTGCTTGCAATGTTCAACACTCCGTCCATCATCCCCTTTGGTTTTGCTATGTTCGCCCTAAGTTGGCAGGGTATGCCCAGACGTGGGTTCCTTGCTCACTTTGCCACTGGATTCAAGATAGCCTGGCTGATGACGGCTGTAAGCCAGAAACCGGTCCCAGGATGCTTGTTTCCGGTCCAGGGAAGACATGGCTTGGCAGTTCGGGCTGGACTGTTCCCATGAGGCACAGGGTCAGACTGATTTGCATATGGCCATGTCTGAACTGGGGTGGCGGAGTGAGCTAAAGAATGATGATGGATTAAACCCAGATCAGTTGACTGGGGGTGAGTGCTTGCAATGTTCAACACTCCGTCCATCATCCCCTTTGGTTTTGCTATGTGTAGTATCAGGAGCATAGCTCTTAGGGAGTACGTTTACAGTCAGGATCCGATCTCGTGTTCTTAATTTTCATATTATAAAGACCACAATTTTGGGTCTGGGGTGAACCACACAGCAGTCGGTAGGTCTGTATTATTAGCCCCAGAGCAATGATTGAATGTCTATTATTAGCAGCAAGGCTTTGATGGAATCTGTGAGTTATGAGGAGCACAGCTCTGAGTGACTCTGCATATTATTAGGAGCAGAGTTTTGTATGAGTGAATCTGGAGCACTACTCTGATGGACACACATATACAATTAGCCTGGCTGCCATCACACCAGCTGGGGCCAGTCGCTGAATTTAAATATGTGCACAGTCTTTGTAGGGTTTTTACTCCCCTGAATACGACTGCCACACATAATGGGGAACATTTTGGGTAAACATTATCCATGATGGCAGGACAACCATTCCCTGCCAGCATGGCTTTATCGAGATCTAACAAACAAAGGGAGCCTGCTACCAAAGTTACAAATCTTGTGATGCCCCTCACTCTTGTGAGTTGGGAAACCCTATAGCTTTTTAAAAGAACCCTCACCCACTAACACTAGTTAGTGGCATGCTTCATCGTAGGGTTCCTACCCGAGGCGCCTGGCACAACTGGGTGTGCTACGACACCTGAATTACAGCGGAGCAGGCTTTTTGGGGGTTTCACAGGGATCATACAGATAAAATTACCTCAAGGTTTCCCACCACTCAAGGTAATATTTAATAATGGGAGCCTTAGGGAAGATTAAAAACATAGGTGGATGCGATAAGTGATAGTGATGATCTCCCACATCCTAGGTCTACATGTTTCAGCCAACAGCAAAGGAGCCCACAGGGTCAGAATGGCTTTCTTCAGGACCAAGATGTCCCTGTTAGTAGTGAGTCACTCTTAGTCAGTGCCCACATGCACACTAAGACATGCGGTACAGGTATGATAGTTCGTAACTTACGATCTTCATTATCACTCTGTGTGGTTAGCTGTGGTAAATAAAGTGAGAGAGAGAGAGACATTATACAGGTTATTTGGTAGCTCTTTGTAATGCTGAATCATTTGGGCACTCAAATCCAAACATGCTGGAAACACAAAAATCACAATGGGTATCTATTGTGAATTGTCTGTTAACCCACAGCATTGAGTTTCATGCAGTAAGCATTTGTAATGTGCCTGAACGGGAGACGTGTGAGTCTCCCTGAGCAGCATTCAAACATATCAGTGATCATTTTCAGGCAGTGAGATACATGCGTTACATGTATCGCTGCGCACAATGAGGCTTATGTGAACACAAGTGGTGAGTTAAGTGCATTTCACGTGTCGCTTTATCTTATAATGAACATGTTACCTACTTTTAGTGCTGTATTTCTTTTAGACATGGATACTCAAAGGGGTCAAACCCTGTAGTCACACACCGAGGGAGTAAAAGCAAGTCAGATAATGCCCCCAATCGTTCATGAAGTTATTATCAAAAGTGCCCACCCCCGACTTACTTCGTCAAGGTGTCACACATGTTTACTACCTCTTTGGTCCTCCGAGCTCCGGACGTTACTCAGCCCCTGTCCCATAGGGACTTAATACAGTTACTAAGAAGAGGGGAGGACTTCTGTGTGTGTGCACAGCAGTGCGTGAAGTCAACCTGTGGGCTGGCGTACGCGCATTGTGGCGTGTGGGTGTGGCGGTCGGCATTAGAGGTAAGGCCTCCGGACATGCCCATGCGAGTCCAAGAATGGGCTCGTTCTAACTGCGGTCTGATTCTCGTTCGCAGTCTAGCCCTAATTTCAAAGTGGCATAATGTCTAAGGCATATTTAGGCATTAAAAGCGCACTCGTTTTAAAAGTGGCAAGGTTAAAATTATCAGAATGTTGTGTGTATTTGCACATGAATGTGTGAGACGACATCCCTATATTCAGTATATGCCGGGTGCACAATGATAATGTGTCTATAGTGGCAAACAGGAAAAAAAGTGGGTGGGGGCTTTTGATTCAAATCATGTTAAGAGACCTTTGGCTTGGTATGTTACAAGGTAATCTGTTGGCACGTGCCAAGTGCAGTAACCTATATGAGATTCAGGTTATGCACATATAAGGCGGTCATATTCTTGCAAAAAACAGTCCAACTTCAGTATGTTCAAATTTATTTTATGAATTACAGTTGTAGGATCTACACACACTGTAAAAAACAATAATAATAAAATGACCCCTTCATGAGTAAATAATAAGTGAACAAAAAGTGTTCACTACACTAGATAAAATGACACATAACTAAGGCTTAACTTTCACTGAAGAGGATGTGAAGCAAATTCTCTCTGGTCCGCCACTTTTATCTGATCTTAATGTGGCACAAGCCAGTGTACAGACAAAGGACTGGGACACACTTACAGATCGAAAATGCAGTCGAATCAGAAGAATACTACATGGAGTAATAATGACAGAATATTTAAGATCCAATTCTGACCCAAGAGGCCTTATAGTCATCAATGCACCAAGATGCTTCTTTCAGAAAGGACTGGGCACAAATAGCATGGCACTGTACCAGAGACTGGTTAATGCTTATTATAAAAACAGCCTACATATCGGAGGCAATGCTGGTAGAGATCCAGATCTCAGAAAATCATTTCAAAACCACGATAGCAACATTTGACAAGAAGTAGGAGGAAATAAATAAAGAGATGACTGAATATAAGGATTACTTGACCCAGTCAAAAATTTCAGAAAGACCCGAAACAGTTCTCATATGTTAAAACCTGTCCATACTTCGCGCCTGACTACTCCAGCATTAAGAAAAACTGCTCATCTACTGCCACTAACTCTTCTAACTGTAGATCCTCTGACACAGATAGTTGGGCTAGCGGGGATGAGAATAGAAGCAAACAAAGATGAAGAAATAAGAACAGACCATGGGCACAAACGTGGCAAGTCTTCACTCCCTTTCAGAGCCCAATGGAAATACCCCATCACTTCTACCTACCTCCACAACCCCCACCATTTTAGGGTTGGGGTAACCCATTCCAACAGAGACCTCCACGATTCCCCCCGAATCAGCGGTTTCCATTTTTAGGGAGAGGGGGAAGAGGCAGTGGCAAGAAAAGGAAAAACACCCAGGTACACTGGTAAGAAAACCCAACAGGGGTACGCACAATAAGCATGTCGAGAGACACACAACCAGGGACCAGCAGGAACACAACATCCTGGCTAACCTGTCTTCAGTGACACTTACCGACACTCAATTGAAGGTCCTGAACAAAGGACTAGGGTTTGTATCCACTGCCCATTTTGACAAATTCTGCCTACACTGTGAACTAGCGGAGTTCTTCAGAAAACTCAAGCTTAAAGAATGTTTTGAAGAAATAGAAGCCCTCCTTGATACAGAGTATAAGGGTGACACAGGTTTGAAGAAGAAATCCACCTTCTGCCCCCATTTAACGACAATCCCTATACCGGTGCTGACATTTGGGCAAACCTTCTTTAATGAAGTGGAGACACTGCAGGAGGGAGACGAGAATTTTCCATAATATGAGCAAAGAAGAGACAAAGGCACTGAAATATCTAAAAGCCGAGAATAAAATCATTATAAAACCGGCAGATAAAGGCGGAGGGATTGTAATACAGGACACAGAGGATTACAATATTGAATGTAATTGTCTTCTAGAGGACTGTAAGAATTATAAGGTTCTCTCATCAGACCCACCACCCCAAATAAAATCTGAGATCAAGGAACTGATAAAGACAGCAGAAGCCAATAAATCTATATAAAAAAGAGACAGAATTTCTTTTTACTAATAACCTGACAACACCCTACTTTTATACCTGCAGAAGATTTACAAGAACAGGCCCCCCCTCCCGCTTTTGCAACTTCTCTTTCAAACCTCTAATACATAGTAGCTCCACGTACCTCAAAGACAAATGATCTCCTGATCCTGTTGAATGAGATTGAGTACGATCCAGAAAAGAACGTACTTATAAGTCTGGACATCGAGAGCTTGTATATAAGCCTCCTGCAGGAGGAGACTCTCACAGTCATTAAAGAAGCTTTATCAATCAATCAATCAAAATGGTACTTGTGAAGCGCAACACCCCAGGGGGTATCCAGGCGCTGTGCTGCGGTCTCAGTCAAAGAGCCAGGTCTTGAGTTCCTTTCTGAAGTGGTTCAGGGAGGGTGAGGTGCGGATGTGGAGAAGGAGGGTATTCCAGGCTTTGGTGGCGAGCTGAGAGAAGGAGCTTCCTCTGGTGCGGTGGGTGCGTGGAGTCTGTGAGAGGGCCAGCTGTACGGAGCAAAGGTTTCTGGCTGGTTGGTGGAAGGTCAGATGGTGGTTCACGTAGTGGGGTCCTAGGTTGTGGCGGGCTTTGTAGGCGTCGGTCAAGAGCTTGAACTGGCAGCTGTTCTGGATTGGGAGCCACCGGAGATCTTTCAGATGTTGGGTGATGTGTGTCCTCTTAGGCAGGTTGATGATCAGCCTAGCTGCTGTGTCCTGGATTGTGTTTGCATGAGTTCGGAGGTTGTGCCTACATAGAGTGCATTGCCGTAGTCGAGTCGGTGGTGATGAGGGCCTGCGTTACAGTTTTCCTGGTGTTTTCCTTAGAACAAGATGAGTGGGAATACACCACCCCGAAGTCCCTTGTTCTTGAGCGTGCCCGCCTAGCACTTACTAGGAACGTTTTGGAATTTGAATGAACCCTCTACTTGCAAACATTTTGCACTCCGATGGGCAACACCTTTGTCCCAAGTGTGGCAGGGTGGTATGTCTTCAGCTTTGAAACAAACCATATCCTACATACCAACAACCCCTACAAAAACAACATAGTGCTATGGAAGCAGTACATAGACAACATACTGGTCATTTGGGAAAGAGATAGCACTTCTACTATCCCCATCTTGGCCTGGATTAACAATCATGATAATCTAAAATTCACACATACAATAGATACGAAGTCTATTACATTTCTGGATGTGACTATTTTTGCTGAAGAGGGCAAATTACATATGAGAATGCATCACAAACCCACTGACAGTAACACACTTCTAACGTTCGACAGCTTCAATCCTAGACCTCTAAGAGAAAATCTTCCCTACCGACAGTTCCTCAGACTCAGGAGAAACTGCAGCAAAACAGATTTTAACCTTCAAGCAAAAACCCTCATGGATAAATTATGGGCCCGTGATTACCCGGAGGGGATTATAAAAACCACTCGAAAGTGAGCCATAACCCAAAAAAGGAGGCGGTTTTGCAGATCCATGCCCTTAACAACACTACAATCCCTCTCACATGCACCACGACCTACAACGCGGTCTCTGACCAGGTAAAGAAGGCTATAAACTAACATTGGTGCATTCTACAGACAGGCAATCTGAAATGGGGAAAAAAACACTATTTTCCTATAAACGAGCAAGAAACCTAAAGGACAATCTGGTGTCCACTCGCCCGAAGAGAAACACGGAAATGGGAACGACAGTTCTCAACAGCTGGGGTCTTCCAGACATTGTAGGTCATTATGCATGTGGTAATTGTAGTGTTTGCCACCTGAATTGCACCACAAAAACACTGGATCTGGAACCAGGGAGAGTGTGGACCATCAAAAAACACACTAACTGTAATTCCACTAACATTATCTACAAGATAACTTGTCCTTGTGGGCTCCGTTATGTGGGTATGACAAGTAGAAAAATAAGAATATGTGAGCATCGAAGCAACATCTAGTGCGAATGGAATACAACTGAAATGACTGACCACTTCCTTAAATAGGAACACAGGACAAATTATATGAGTTGGGTCACAATTGAGCAACTGAAGAGCAGCATGAGAACCCCAGAAAGGCTCCTCTTTGGGAAGGAACCACGGTGGATATACCATTTAACCACACAGAAATCAGTCTTAAATGACAATATACCATGGCATGCCATACAACTGTAATTCATAAAATAGATTTGAACATACTGAAGTTGGACTGTTTTTTGTAAGAATATAACCGCCTTATATGTGCGTACCCTTAATGTCATATAGGTTGGTGCACTAGGCATGTGCCAACAGATTACCTTGTAACATACCAAGCAAAGGGTCTCTTAACATGATTTGAACCAAAAGCTCCCCCCACTTTCTGTTTCCCACTATAGATACATTACCATTGTGCACCCAACATATACTGAATATTGGGATGTCGTATCACACATTCATGTGCAAATATACATAACATTCTGATCATTTTAATCTTGCCACTTTTAAAACAAGTGAGCTTTTCATACCTAAATACGCTTTAGACATTATGCCACTTTGAGATTAGGGATAGACTGCGATCGAGAATCAGACCACACTTAGAACAAGCCCATTCTTGGACTTGCATGGGCGTACCTCTAATGCCGGCCGCCATGCAAACGCCGCAATGCGCATATGCCATCCCACCGGCTCACGTCTCAAGCCGACATGCGCCGACGTGCACACATACGGAAGCCCTACCCCTTGCTGGTAACTGTATTTAGTCCCTTCCCTATGGGTCAGGGGCTGAGTAACATGCGGAGCTCGGAGGACCAAAAAGGTAGTATATGGGCATGACACCTTGACAAAGTAAGTTGGGGTGGGTACTTTTGGGAATTACTTCACGAAAGATAGGGGGCATTATCTGACACGCTTCTACTCCCTCAGTGTGTGACTACAGGGTCCGCCCCTCCCTGAATAACCATGTCAAAAAGAAATACTGCACTATAAGTAGGTTACATATCCCTTAAAAGATAAAGTGACTCATGAAAAGCATTTAATTCACCACTTGCGTACACATAAGCCTCATTGTACGCCACGATGCATAGAACGCATGTATCGCACTGCCTGAAAATGATCACTGATCAATTTGAACGCGGCTCAGAGAGGCGTACACGTCTCACGTTTAGACACATTATGAATGCTTACTGCATGCAGGTCAATGCAGTGGTTTAATAGATAATTCAAAGAGAATCCCATTGTGATTTTTACATTTCCAGCATTTTTTAAACCGAGTCCATGGCAGACGCGCAATGTGCTTGCCATGCCCAAATTATTCAGCATTACAAAGAGCTACCAAATAACCTGTATGATGTCTCTCTCTCACTTTACTTACTACAGATAACCACACAGAGTGATGAGGAAGATCGTAAGTTACAGCCTATCATACCTGTACCGCATGTCTTAGTGTGCATGTGGTCACTGACTAGGAGCGACTCGTTACTAACAGGGACATCTTGGTCCTGAAAAATGCCATTCTGACCCTCTGGGCACTTTTGCAGATTGTTGAAACATGTAGACCTAGGATGCGGGAGATCATCACTATCTCTTATCACATCCACCTATGTTTTTAATGTTACCGATTGTTCCCATTATTATATATCATCATAAAACTTTATTTCGGTCATAGACAATAAGAGTACAAATACAATACGATACATAAAAACATTAAAAAGCCAGTCCGACTACAATAATATCCAAGTCTGAAAAGTATCGGTTTACCCATGATCTAAAATTCTTGAATTAAATAAAAAAAATGTTTAAAAAAATAAAAAATTATGCACATAAGGTCCAGAGTAACAGAGACCTAAGCCTACTCCAAAAGGACGTAATGGTCTGCCATGTTAGCTTAGGACAAACAATGCACTAAACTCTTGACCGGTTGATGTTAGCTTAAAATGAAAACAAAAAGCCAATTAACTGCAAATTCTAAAATTAAAAAATTCAGATATACATCAATCATGCTCTTTCAACACTTTCCTTCTAATTGCCCACATGCGGCACAAAGTTTTGCAATTGAGCAAACAACCGCCGAGCTACAATCCAATTTAAGAATACAGAGAGCTTCCCCACTCCTGCGTGTACACATTAGCTTACAGATTGGTTTAAGCCATTTAGCTCTCGGACATGAGTACAGTGGACAAGCAAAGAGAACGTGGGCAGTTGACTCTGTTGTAGTAACACAAATGGGGCAAAACAGGGAAAGTGTAGGAGGCTTTTTCCAAGAGCTCGTAAATGAGTTCAGAGGAAGAGAACCAAACCTGAACTGCATGTAGAGTTTCCTGTCCTGAGGTATCGTGATGATATCTAGGTATTGTTCATATGAACTGGTAAGTTTAAAATTCAGAAACTCTGTGGTTAAACGCCCCCTTGATGAGTTGGAAAGTGAAGCCTGCGTTGCCCAATCCCAGTACTGCTTCTTATCTAAATCTTTACTGGGGAGCAGTGCTGGGTCCTTTATATCCCAATAGGCCCCTAGCCCTATTGCGATAAGCAGGGATTTCACATTGATAATCTAACCTATCTTTTTAGAGCAATCAAGAGCGCTAACTTCCATAAGAGCAGAGGCATACAAAAGCAACTCAGGAGTAGACCTAATGTGTAACCAAAACAATAAGGGGTGTAACTTTGCCTTCTCTACAATAGGGAACCTACCCATACCCAGCATTAGTGGGTGGAGTGGCGTACTATGAGGTAGCGAAACCAGGGACCTCAAAAACGTATTCTCGGAATTCGAAAGGGCAACCATCTCCTCGAAGCCCCAGAGTTCAGCTCCATAGAGAGGAGGAGCCACTGCCTTAGAATCATATATTTGGAGTGGTGCAGCCACTGGTTTACTTAAAGAAGTGCCATGTTCTTTTATCAAAGCCCCTGTTGTTTGCCTGTGCTTTAAAGTCAGCGTAGCCATGTGAGGTTTCCAAGACAAATCTTCTGAAAGGGTAATACCCAAATATTCATTATTATATATTACCTAGAGTGGTGGGAAACCTTGAGGTAATTTTATCCGTGGGATCCCTGTGAAACCCACCAAAAAACAGCTCTGCTGTAAATCAGGTGTCATAGCACACCCAGATGCTCTAGGCATCTCGGGTGGGAACCCTATGATGAAGCATGCCACGAACTAGTGTTAGTGGGTGAGGGTTCTTTTGAAAACCTATAGGGTTTCCCAACTCACAAGAGTGAAGGGCATCACAAGATTTGTAACTTTAGTAGCAGCCTCGCTTTCTTTTGTTTGTTTTATTCGATAGGGAAGTAAAGTGAACCTATTCTCTTCTCACTCTCTTTTTGCTATTCTTTATCTAGATATGCCACCCACAGTGGATGGAGAACTTCCTGGACTATTTTGGTCTTGGACCGTCATGATTTACAGGAAGGCCCAGGACTGAAAGGCAGTGGTGCAAATGATGTTGGAGGGTTTGCCATTTTTGGGGCATTACTCCCGAAGACATTTCCATAGACATCCGATATACTGACAGGGATATTCCTTATAATGGTGCCAGCTGTGGTTCAGCCTTTGGGAACACTGTCCCGCCCCGAACTAAAAAATAAGTGAGTGAAGGCAGATGATAGCGATAGGACATCTACTGTATTTTTTTACAGATATCCCATTACCACCCACTTTTAAATCGGTCAGAGTTTGTATTTTATTAAAAACAGACTTCTTCCTTGTAGTGCAAGCCCCAGCAAACCCATTGACGATGATCCCTCCTGAGAGACCACAACCTGGGAACTCCTTCCCAGGAGATGGGACAGGGCCCTCAAAGAACCATGGACTGGGCAGGGCAGAACTAAGCTAATTTAAGCCACCAGTAAGCAAATTCGCCTGGGTCCCAGACCCTCCCTGAAATTGAAGAGCTACTAGGAAACTAGATGCGTTGGAGCTTTGTGAGGAGGTGACTAGGTCGTCAAGGCAGCGTCAGAAATGTGGGTAGTTGAGATAAAGCATAGGTGGGACGCCGCTTACCTGTCGGGACATGTTGGTCTTCTTGAAACCTTGCACACAGGCATATATTGAGTCACAGTTTGTCACAAAGGGAAAATAAGCCTGGTTAAACATCTTTGGACTCACGAGGGACATGAGAGAGTGTCCCTCATACTGGCTCACTTTGCTCAGTCCCTACCTCACTGCTTGATTGGCCGCATCCTGGGAACTGTGAGAGACCCTAGAATTAATTTGAAGAGATTGAAGTGCCCCAGTCCCAAAGTGAGAGGACTATCTTATATAGAACCATATTCTGAAGAGGTAGAAGCTAATGTGGCCAGTGGTGAGCTTGAAGGTGCCCTGTTAATTGTGACTTTGAAATTGGTCCTGCCTATGCACGTTTTCAGGATTTTGCTTTCTTTTGCTCATGGACCCATCAAGGTACACCTTTAAACCTGTCCCGTGCTGGGATTTTGCTGCCAAACCCCTCTTTCCTAATTCTATGAATTAGCAAATTGATTTTGCCCTCTCAAATTTCGATTTTTGTGCACCTCATAAATAATTTGGAACATAAATGTGAATCAGGCCTTAAGTATCTAAGCCGTAGCTATGTACGTCTAAGTATGTTGTATCTGCCTGATAGTGACCTGGAGATTAGAAAAGTAATAACATGTTTTTGTCATTTCAGGGAGGTTATAGCCAGAAATCTGAGCAACAACTATGGCAGGAAAAGACCTCCCAGCTAGTAACACCAGTTTTGTGGCAGTCCTTATGGCTCATTTTGGACCTCCTTAAAAGGGAGGTTAGCCAGCATGTTTTTTTCGGCAGTGAAAGGCCCACAGTACAAAATCATCTAGACATGCAACATATGAAAGAAACAGTTAGTTATAGATTCCTTACCTTAGAATTACCCCCAGGCGTCAGACTGGATCCGGAAAGTTTTTCGTCAGCAGTACCCCTGCTCGTCGAAAGGTGGCGCCGGTCGGCTCCGCGTCCGTCAGTGGCGTCGTGGTCGCCGAGATGACGTTGCGGTAGTTACTTAGACGCCGCCCTCGCGCGCTGACGTCAGTTCTTTCTTTTTCCGCGCCAGCAAGCACAGATCCGGGAAGAGCGGTCCCCCCAGTCAATTTTTGACTGAGTTTTTTGCGACTTTTGTCGACGTCTTTTCTAATCTTACCGACTCCTGGTAGCACGAGGGATGCCCGGCTTCAAGTCCTGCGGTTCCTGTTCCCGCATGATGTCGGTGACGGATCCGCACCGCGTGTGTCTCTTCTACCTGGAGCGCGACCATGACCCCAAGTCGTGCTCCGACTATCGAACCATGGCCCCGAAGTCTTTGCGGGAGCTGTCCCGAAAGCTCCTCGAGGCCCGGCAGTCGGCACTGCGTTGCGCAAGGTCCCGGTCGCGTGGGAGGTCGAGGGACCGATCGCGGAATCACCATCACTCCTTGTCGAAGTCTTCGCACTCGGGGGTCAGGTAAGTCGAAGCATAAGAAGAAGTCGAAGAAGCGTCGTCGTTCTTCGACTTCCCCCTCGTCCGTCGGCCGACGCGACGCAGGGTGTGGGTGGTGCCACTCCCGCGGCTCCGCGTGCGGAGCCTTCAGGGTCGACTCGGGCCTTCCCTCCCTTCCCGGGACCGGGAGCGACCCCTGCCCAGCTTCGTCAATTTTGCGAAGCGATGCACGCCATCTTTGGGCAGCCCGACTCCGCTGGTGAGCCTTCGGGTCCCGCGGACTCGGTTGGGGGCCCTAGGCCTTCGACAACGGCGGATTCGGCCTCGGCACCGCAGGGCCCCCTTGGATCCAGGCCTGGATCCGGATCGGCGCTGGTCGACCTCGTTACGCCTCCACCGGCGCCGACTCCACCAGCACCTCGTCCACAGACGACGCCAGCTGCACCCCCAGCCGGCGCCGACCCCGGCTCCCACCTCCATGTGGATATGGAGTCGGACCGGTGTCGGCCGACGCCGGACCCGACACCGATGGATACTTTTGTGCCTGCATTCCACCCTGGCCATTTTCAGCCAGTTTGGCAGCAAGAGGAAAGTGAGGAAGACTGGGAGGGGTCTGAGGACATTCTCACTGCTCATTTGGAGTACGACCAGGACTGGAGAGGGGACCTGGGGGACGCCAGTGGTTTGGACACCTCACCAGACCTTGGCATGTTGTCTCCTCCTACCGTGGCTACAGAGGAAGGAGCGTCTTACGCAGTGGTGTTGCGTAGGGCGGCCGAGGCCTTAAACCTCGAGCTACCTACTGTGGCAGTCAGGACTAACCTCCTGACAGAGGTGCTTCAGCCTGCAGCGAGCTCTTCGGAGCCCCCGTTTAGTGAAGCCCTCACGGACATCTTTTGGGCACCTGGTCCAGGCCCACCACAGGGGCTCCTGTGGATAGGATGGTTGCCCGACGCCATCGCCCGGCTCCGGGCGACCCCACTTTCCTCTCCCAACACCCCTCCCCCGAGAGCTTGGTAGTCCAAGCCTCAACGTCCCAGAGCGCAGTCCCTACCGCACCTCCGGATAGGGAATCCAAGAAGCTGGATCAGCTTGGGAAGAAGTTGTTTTCTTCCTCCAGCTTAGGGCTGCGGTTGGTGAACACCGCATGCCTCTTGGGCCGTTATTCCCACTCCGTGTGGGATACGGTGGCGCAAGTGCTGCCTCAGTGTCCGGAAGAGGCCCGGGCCATGCTCTCCACTGCCGTTGCCAGAGGGAGAGACGCAGCAAAGTTCGCCATACGTTGTGGACTGGACACTGCCGACTCACTAGGTAGGACCATTTCAACGTCGGTGGCGCTTTGCCGTCACGCCTGGTTGAGGACGACTGGCTTTTCTGGGGATGTCCAGAACACCTTGATGGACATGCCTTTTGATGGCTGTCGCCTGTTCGGCGACAAGGCAGACAGTGCGCTAGAGTGCTTCAAGGATTCTCGTGCCACGGCCAAGTCCTTGGGCCTCTCCACCATGCATCCTGCACGGTCTGCCTTTTGCCCCTTTCGTGGCCACGGAAGGGGTGCCCCAACACGTTCCTTTCAAGGCCACAGGCCAGCGCAAGCTGTTCAACCTCAGCGCGGCTGGGGACGTCGGAACCACAGACGTGGTTCTGGGGCCAGCGTGTGGGCCAGTCCACCACAGCCCCCCTGCAGCAGCCTCCAAACCCTCCTAGTCCGACCTTTCAGACCCATCAAACCACAGTGGGCGGCAGGATCCGCTATCACCTCCTCCACTGGCTCACCATCACGTCGGACAGGTGGGTTTTACAAATAGTCCGAAGGGGCTACTCCCTCCCCTTCGAGACTATCCCTCCAGCCATGCCACCCCAGTACCATCGCATGTCGGGGGATCTTCTGGCCCTTCTCCAACAGGAAGTTACGACTCTCTTGGCCAAGGGAGCCATCGAGCGCGGTCCTGCCCCAGAAGTAGGTCGTGGTTGCTATTCCCACTACTTTCTGGTGCCCAAGAACGACAAGGGTCTGCGTCCTATCTTGGATCTCAGGAACGTCAACTGCTTCCTCTGGAAGGGGAAGTTCAAAATGTTGACCCTGGCTCAGGTCTTGTCTGCTTTCGACCCTGTAGACTCGATGGTAGCGTTGGACTTGCAGGACGCTTATTACCACATTCCTGTCCTGCCGGCCCACCGGCATTAGCTACGGTTCACGGTAGGCCACTAGCATTTTCAGTTTACAGTGCTCCCCTTTGGCCTTACCAGCGCCCCTCGGGTGTTCACGAAAGTGATGGCGGTTGTCGCAGCTCATCTGCGCAGATCATGGGTTCCAGTCTTCCCCTATCTCGACGACTGGCTGTTGAAGGCGGGCTCGTGCCCAGGCAGTCGTCTCCCACCTCCAGACTACGGCCGACCTCCTGCATTCGCTGGGGTTCTCCATCAATGTGCCGAAGTCACACCTGACCCCCTCTCAGAAGCTCCTCTTCATCGGGGCGGTTCTGGACACAACACAGTTTAGGGTTTATCCTCCCGAACAGCGAGTCTGGGATATTCGGGCTATGATTCAGATCTTTCAGCCTCTATCCCGGGTTTTGGTCAGGATGACCCTGAGGCTGCTGGGCCTCATGCCCGCCTGTATCCTGCTGGTCGATCATGCCAGGTGGCATATGCGGGCTCTCCAGTGGGACCTGAAGTTCCAGTGGGCGCAGCATCAGGGGAATATGTCCGATTGCGTCCAGATTTCGGAGGGCACTGCACGACAATTGCAGTGGTGGCTCACGAACCAGGATTGGGTCAACGGCAGATCCCTCTCCCTTCCCCAACCAGAACACACAGTGGTGACAGACGCATCCCTTCTGGGATGGTGCGGCCACATGGGAGAGGCGGAGATCAGAGGCCTCTGGTCTCCGGCGGAGTCCGGGCTCCACATCAACCTTCTGGAGCTTCGGGCGATCCGTCTTGCACTGAAAGCATTCCTTCCCTCTGTCCGGGGAAGAGTAGTGCAGGTGTTCACAGACAACACCACTGCCATGTGGTACTGCAACAAACAGGGCGGGGTGGGGTCGTGGACCCTATGTCAAGAGGCTCTCTGTCTCTGGACATGGCTGGAACATCAGGGCATATCCCTGGTAGTTCAACACCTGGCAGGTTCCCTGAACGCCAGGGCGGACAAACTCAGCCGCAGATGCATGATGGATCACG
Source organism: Calotriton arnoldi (assembly GCA_963921515.1). NCBI lineage: Eukaryota > Metazoa > Chordata > Amphibia > Caudata > Salamandridae > Calotriton > Calotriton arnoldi. Next base: position 308,331 of record CAWUFW010012364.1, on the reverse strand, counting down.
AATGGCGTCTTCACTCGGAGGTGGTGCAAGGTCACTTTCAACAGTGAGGAGAGCCTTGGTTAGATCTATTCGCCACCGGCGAGAACGCGCAATGTCAGCAATTCTGCGCGTTGGAATTTTCAAGGCGGCACTCGCTAGGCGACGCTTTTTGTCACGAGTGGAGTTGCGGTCTGTTGTACGCCTTTCCGCCTATACCACTTCTGCCCAGAGTGCTGAAGAAGATCAAGCGCGACCGGGCCCAAGTCATTCTTGTGGCTCCGGATTGGGCACGAAGAGTCTGGTATCCCGAGCTGCTCAACATGGCCATCGATCCTCCGATCCGACTGCCTCTTTGGGAGGATCTTCTGTCGCAGCAGCAGGGGACGGTCCTCCACCCGAACCTGTCCAGCCTCCACCTCCTTGCGTGGAGATTGAGCGGTGACAGTTGACGTCGTTTGACCTGCCTCCCGAAGTCTGTGACGTTATCTTGGCAGCCAGGCGTCCCTCCACAAAGACGGTATACGCCTGCCGATGGAACAAATTTGTGGCATGGTGCACAGCAAAGGCTGTGGATCCCCTTTCTGCCCCTCTTTCTGAGGTTCTCTTGTTCCTTCGTTCTTTGGCCCAGCTGGGCTCTGCTCTGGGCACTATAAAGGGCTACCTCTCGGCCATTTCAGCCTTTCTTAGGCTTCCTGATCAGCCTTCTCTCTTCAAGTCCCCGGTAGTTAATCGTTTCTTGAAAGGCATAACTCATCTCTTTCCTCCTATCCCCTTCGTATGCCTCAGTGGGACTTGAATCTGGACTTGAACCACATGATGTGCGCTCCCTTTGAGCCGCTTCACAACTGTCCTTTAAGACTTTTAACTCTTGAAACTGCATTCCTGGTGACCATCACATCTGCCAGAAGAGTGAGTGAGTGAGCTCCAGGCTCTTTCATTCAAACCTCCTTTTCTGGCTGTACATCCGATAAGGTCGTCCTCAGAACTCGACCTTCCTTTCTACCAAAGGTGGTCACTTCTTTCCACATTGGCCAAACCATCACTTTGCCCACCTTCTTTCCGCCTCTGCATCCTTCAAAAGAGGAAGAGAGGCTCCACCGTCTGGATCCAAAATGTGCGCTTTCCTTCTACTTGGATCGCACCAAACAATTCCGGGTGGATGGCCAGCTCTTTGTTGGTTACTTGGGCGCTAAGAAAGGTCGGGCCGTGCACAAACGAACCATCTCCTGGTGGGTTGTTCTGTGCATCAAAGCCTGCTACTCTTTGGCAAAGAAGGAGCCTCCAGTGGGGCTGCGTGCCCATTCCACCTGGGCAACGGCAGCTACCACTGCTTTGGGACGAGGAGTCCCCCTAAATGACATCTGTCAGGCAGCTGCGTGGGCATCATTGCACACGTTCACTAAGCACTACTGCCTGGACAGCCAAGTCTGGAGAGACAGCTTTTTTGGCCGTTCTGTCCTCCAGGACTTTCTGGTGTGAACTTGGTTCGCAGACCAATAGGTTGGTATTGCTGGGGTACCTATTCTAAGGTAAGGAATCTTTAACTAACTGTTTCTTTCAGATGAACAAGTTACTTACCTTCGGTAACGATATATCTGTAAGAAACATAGGTTAGTTATAGATTCCTTACCGCCCCACCCATCCTCCCCGTTCTGAGAACTGATTTCTAGGGTTAAGGACTTCCTTTCAGGGCCCTAGTTTTGTGCACCAGCGGTCAGTGTCTTGCATGGCTCTGCGTTTCTGGCACGGAAAGTCGTGTACAGAACTGACGTCAGCGTGCGAGGGCGGCATCTAAGTAGCTACCGCTACATCATTTCGGCGACCACGACGCCAACGACGGACGCGGAACCGACCGACGCCACCTTTCGACGCGCAGGGGTACTGCTGACGAAAAACTTTCCGGATCCAGTCTGACGCCTGGGGGTAATTCTAAGGTAAGGAATCTATAACTAACCTATGTTTCTTACAGATATATCGTTACCGAAGGTAAGTAACTTGTTCTTCTGTCCCAGTTAAAAGTTACCATTTTTCAGCCCCATTTTTTCCGTCTTTGCCGTTTTTCTCAGTCAATTAAAGTGGAAGAAACGCACTTGTTAATTTCTTACTTTATGTTAATGCATTGATATGAATGCTGTACATAAAGTAACAAAGTAATATGTGCTTGTCTTCCATAGCAAATATGTTATGGAATAGCAAAGGGGGGAAAGATGGCGGACAATCCAGCTAAGCTTTCTTTGGCTCTGGAGTGGTTCTTTGCCTGGATCGTCAAGGGATAAGGGCCCTTATTTAGATTCTGGCTGACAGGAAACTCTCTCCCAGACATGGTGGTTGCTCCATCCGCTGTATTTCAAGCACAATATAGTCAATACCACTTGTAATACGGCAGACGGAACATCCACCACATTGGTGACGAGTCCCTGTCTGCCAAACTCTATAAGGCCCTAGGTCTTTTGGTAGGAATCTGTTGGGATAAAGAAAACTGATTGAAAAAAATGATTGCAAATGTTTGGGCAAAGGAGATTTTAGAATAGAACCACTTTAATAAAACTGAATTAAAATGTATTTTATCATATATTATGGTATTTTCAAGAGTGCTTTGCCTAGTCTTTCCCCGAACATTTACAAGATTAATTTATGCAATCCCAGAATACTGTTGGAGAGCTTTTAGCTAAACTCTGACATAAAAGTTTTCAAAACTTTCCAACCAAAAGCACTATGTAGTATAAAGTATATTTTTATCAAACATTTTCAATTTTATATATATATATTTTTTTTAAGTCCTTTGAGCAATTTCCTTCCACTACAAATCCAGCGGTTCCAGCAGATAAGACTAATTCAAAACTGTTTGTCTCAGACAGGATATGCAAACCTTCCTGTATCAGGCCTGTAAAGTTCAACTTTTTACTAGGCCTGGGTGGTGAACTCCACCCCGTTCGCGGAGTTTGTGGAGTTTTTCGCACTCTGTGGAGTTCGGGAAGTTGGAGCAGAGTTTTTTCCTTGCTCGCCAACGGTAAGTGGCGAGCGAGAAAAATCCAACGCTAGACCGCTTCCCAGCGAGATTTCTCAACACGGGGTGTTGCGGATGGTCGCCGCCGCTTCCATTGAGGAACCTTCCGTATGCGTTGAGCAAGCTGCTTCTCGAGTAGAACTTCTACTCGAGCAGCAGAAAGAAGTAGCGCCCCCTTGCTTTGCGCGTGATGCCGTTTGTGCTGATTTTACAGTGCGGGACAAACACCCAGTGATAAAAATCACCTTGAATGGTGCGAGGTAACGCACTCAGCCGCTCGCGGAACTCCTTGTAGCTTGGCAGACTTTTTTTGTCACTTCGCGGAGTTCCGCGCATGGAAATCCGCCAACTCCGCCCAGGCCTACTTTTTTCATTCAAAGAAATGATGCAGCTGAAGCACCACACCCAGTACCTGTAGTAGGATGAATAAAGCAAGTCCTGGGTGTAGCCATTTTTCAAGGGGGAGGCAGCCAGGGACAGAAAAGAGCTGTTCTTTTTTTTACCCATTCTTGCATCACTTACAGTCACCAACAATAGGTATTCCAGAATGATCTTTGATGACGTCAGCTGCAGTTAGGAGAGCCATTGTGACCTCATTCACCAGATGACCCCTTTATACAACACTGGGTCAGGGGTGCATCCCAATGGCATATTACCTCTTAAGATGATGGTTACAGTCATGCTGGACTGAGCTGCAGAACTGCCCGTTCCTAGATGTCAGCTTGAACTTTGGTTGCCTTTGATTACACCCGCCACTTTTATAGATGATTACGTCACCGAACATCTGGAATAGAAGGTGCTGCATGTCAGCCGAATGTCTTTTTAGTTGACGCACCACAAATAATTTCTGCGCAAAATATTGAATTCACAAGTCACAAATAGTATAATTTAAACCTTGGACAGCAACTGCCTCGCTCGAAGAATTTTCTGGCATCCGAGAAAGAGCGCTTTAGTGGCGGGTGAGTCACCGGGCTGTTGCTAAGACACCAGCCTGAAAAACGTACATTTTGTACTAAATTTTTCAATCCAATTAATTTCCCAAGAGCGCGTTTTTTGTACATGTTGTTTCATTAACAGACCCGGTTCGGAGAGCATTAACTGAGAAGCAGAATGCTGCGTGTTAATTATTTCGGTGCTGTGTATGCTGCATTTGAACTCTGTACGACTTTGCTCTGGTGGAAAATCCATTTTGGCACTTGTAAATGCATTTATTTATTTTTTACTCGATCCACTTTTTTGTAGCATTTGTGTAGTGCTTTATACCCCTATTGAGCTGGCGAGGCACTTCGAGTGATTGGATAATAGGCTACCAAATGTTGTTGTACAGGGTGGTCGCGTGTGGGATTGTAGTGTGGGCTATGTTGAAAGTGTTGGATGTCGAGTGTGAGGTTCAGAGGGGTACTCCGGTTTTAGCTGTGAATTTGAGGCTTGCAAAAGCATGAAGTGACGCTGCAAGTTGTGAGACAAATACTAGGTTATGGCAAATGGTGTATAGGACGTGAAAAAGTCTACAACTTAACTAAAATTTGCAAATGAAAGTAGTAGACACCGTTAGATTGTTAAAACCAGCTCCTCTTACCAGAGTACCAGCTTTCCTCCTTACAGATGACAAGTTACAGTTTCAGATTGGTCCAGATGCGGCTCATGTGTCCAACAGAAAAAAAAACAAAGGAAGTCAGAATTCTTATAAAACAATTACAAATAACCAGAACTCAATATGCACCAATTCCAGTCCCAGTAAACAATTTGGAATAGTTTCGTCATACCAGTGTATTTTGGATGCAACATCATATGCCTTGTAATCCTCCAATCACCTCTCAAACTGACATCATTTGAGCATTGACCAAGACAACCGCCTAATTTATGTACTTTCTGGGTAATTTTTAGTATTAAATCTTTTTATTGGAACATTTTACAGCACCTTCGACAAAAATACATGCAGATGTGGCCATCAAATCTTGTAGCAGAGCTAAGTTCAGGATTCGAAAAGACAGGTTAATCCTATCAGTAATAGAACAGGCTCATGTCACTGCAAGAAAGCATTGTGTATGCTATAAAGAACTACATAAAACAAAACTCCAAGAAAACCCCTGAACCCCCCCTACCCCTCCCAACCCCCACCTGTGTTCCAAGTCCACCACCTATACTGTGTAGGCCGCTCGTGCATTCTAGCCTTGAGATATCTGTCCCGTATCAGAGAGACGCAGTAAACGGAGGTATCGAGGGCAAGTGACTTCCCGGAATTCAGAGGCCAACAAGGACAAGAAGGGCTGCCACAACTCGATATACTTAGATCCCTCCCCTGCCATAGTCAACGTAAGCTTTTCCATACCAAGTACCTGCCACAGACGGTGGAGCCAGCCATTGAAGGTCGGGACTTGGGCTGTCCGCCAGTGTGTAAGTATATTTTGCATAGCTGAGCCCAGTGCTATTGCTATCAGGCGGCCTCTGCGAGAATGTAGTGGGTAGGTCAGGGGGTTTGGGAGGCCCAGGAGGACGTATGAGGGGAATCGTGGAATCTCTGTGTCAAAGTGCACATCTACTTCGTCTATTATCTGTTTCCAAAAGGCTTGAAGGTGAACGCAGTCCCAAAGGAGATGTACCAAGGTGCCCACCTGTCCACAGCCCCTCCAACACGTTGCGTCTCTAGTGTGGTCCATGGCAAGGATACGTTCAGGAGTATAGTACCAGTAGGTTGCAATCTTAGTAAGAGTGTCCGTGAGTCCCGTGTGATATGCGGAGTGTCGCGCTCTATAGTATATGCCCTCCCATTCCTTATGACTGAGTGACCTGCCCAGTTCCCTCTCCCAACGCGCCCTCCCAGAGCTGTAGGTGTGAGCGAATCTGACCTGTAGCATCTTGTATAAATCGGATATCAGCTTTTTGTCCGTCTTGCGTATAATAAGCCAGTGTTCATAGGGAAGGAGGTGTCTGTCTGCCACAGGACGGACCTGGTCACTTAGCGCCCAATGTCGTATTTGTAAATATCGTAGTCTCTCCGACTCTGGCATGCCATATTCTTGCTTAAATTGGAAGAAAGGGATAACTCCTTCAGCTGCATACATGTGATAGAGGTATCGACACCCAGAGGGTCGTCACCTCGCGAAAGCCATCGTATCCATACCCGGAGTGAATTCTGGGTTGTCCATCAATGGAGTAAGTGGGGATGGGAAGGTGGTAAATTCGTGTTTAATATTGGTTTGATCCCATATCTCCATGGGGACCCTTGTGATATGTGAGGCGTGTAAGTTAGGGGGTCTATGCTGTTTGCGAAGAAACTGAATTTCCTGCAAAGGTCTGCCGGCCACCGCCTGGTCCTGGAATAACCAGTGTTTCTCTGACTCCCATCGGCTCCACTCCACCAAAAGACGCAGTTGAGCAGCTTGGAAGTAGAGCAGTAAATCTGGGAGTCCAAGTCCTCCCCACTCCGGGGGAAGCGTCGCCAGTCTCTGTTTCAGACGCGGTTTCCGACCGTTCCATATGAACTGAGCCAGTTCTGATTGTGTTTGCCGAATCCAGCCAGCAGGAGGTCTAAGAGGGATAGTACGAATTAGATATAGAATCTGTGGCAGGATTGTTATCTTGACTGCGGCGATTTTGCCTAACCACGACAAAGGGTAATGTTTCCAGTGCCCCAGTTCCCGCCGGATCTTTTGCCGCAGTATGGTATAGTTAGTGATAGCCGTTTCCCTGAGGGAGGGAGCTAGCTGGATCCCTAAATACGGAATCGCGTTCGCCGCCCACTGAATAGGGAGCAAACTCTGCAAATGTTCCCGAGTGGATTTCTCCAAAGACAAGTCTAGAGCCACTGACTTGTCCATATTCACTTTGAACCCGGCAGATCGTGCGAAAAAATCTAGGTCCTCTAGGCCTGCAGGCAGCGCCTCTCGTGGGTTAGATAACGAAATCAAAAGGTCATCTGCGTAAAGGCTAATCGTATGGACATCACCGCCGAATTTCATTCCTGTAATCAATGGATTGAGTCTCAACCTCTGCGCCAATGGCTCCATATAAAGAGCGAAAAGGAGGGTCGATAAAGGGCACCCCTGCCTGGTGCCTCTCTCAATGGTGAACCGGGGGGATGTAAATCCGTTGACGCGAACCATGGCCCTCGGAAATTAGTAGCAGTTCAACACATATGTGCGAAATTTCATGCCCATCCCCATTCTTTCCAGGACCAGTTCCAGGTAGGGCCAGTGGACCCTATCGAACGCCTTTTCGGCGTCGATAGCCAGCATCATGTATTCTCCCTGTGTGCGCGTGGCTTTTTCAATGAGATGCAACGCGCGTTTAGTGTTATCCGAGGTTTGGCGTTCCGGGATGAAGCCTGCCTGATCCGGGTCAACTAGCCCAGTCATATGGGGTGCGAGGCGGGAAGCCAAAATCCCAGTATATAATTTAAGATCCACATTAAGAAGGGAGATAGGGCGGTATGCCCCACACTGAGATTTGTCTTTCCCTGGCTTGGGAATTACTGCGATGGAGGCCTCCAGAAGATCCCCTGGAATCGCACCGGGCTCCGAGAAGGAATTAAAAAGGCGGGTGAGGAGGGGAACGAGTTGTGCACAGAATGTCTTGTAAAAGACAGCGGAAAAGCCATCCGGCCCAGGCGTTTTCGCTAGCTTAAGACGCGAGGCGGCGGAAATAACTTCTTCCGGTCGGATGTCTCTGTCGAGACCTTCGGCCTGATCTCTAGTTAGCGCCGGTAGCAGGACAGAGTCAAGGAAAGCCTCCCCATTTGAGCGCTCTAGTGGAGAGCTAGCATACATGTCAGCATAAAAAGCACGAAATGCGTCAGCAATATCTGCGTCTTCCGTGACTTGTCTACCGTCCTTTCGGAGAATCTCTTGTATTTTGTGCTGCTGTCTAGTCTTGCGCAACTTATGGGCTAGCAGGCGCCCGCATCTATCCCCCCCGGTATAATAAGCATGTCTTAGCCGCAAGGCTGCGAATTCTGCCCTGTCCTGATCAATGGCCGCAAGTTGTTGGTGTACCGCCTTAAGCTGTCTCCACACTCGAGGGGCTCCTGTTCGCTGGTGCACCTGCTCCAGTTCCCTAGTCTGTTGGGTGAGTTCTTCCCGCTTGTGCCTGCGCTCAATATTGTCTGCGACTGAGATAGCAATTAACTCTCCCCTTACAACTGCCTTCAGTGCTGCCCACTGTGTAACCAGAGTGGTGTCAGTGTTACTGTTGTGAGAGATGTAGTCAGTGATGACCTGCTGTATCCGTGTGACCACATCTTCGCGATGTAGTAATGTCTCTCTAAGGCGCCACGTCCTGCTAGGATGATGAAGTGGTGGAAGTGAAAAGACAACGGTCACTGGGGCATGGTCGGAGAGAGAGGCGACTCCTATTTCCACCTCCGTCGTCAGGGCGTGTACGGGTGCAGACGCCAGCAGGTAATCTAACCGCGCATATGTTTTGTCTGCATTGGAATAGTAAGAGTATTCACGTTCCTGGGGATGGAAGCTACGCCATAAGTCACTAAATCCCAAGTCATGTAGACGGGTCAGTCCCTCAGTGGAGAGAGTGCCTGTTTGGTGCGTGCGTTGACATGATCTGTCTAGGGTGTTATCAAGGACCAGGTTCAGATCTCCCCCCAAAAGGATGTGGCGGTCTGGTGTGGCAGAGGTCTCCGTTAGAGCCGAGTGGAAGAATCGTTCTTGGCCGTCATTGGGGGCATACACTGAACCAATAGTGAACCTCAAGTCGCCTATGGCAAATCTAACGGTCAGCAGCCTACCTTTTATCTCCACTTCTTTGTGTAAGACCTTACCCCTAAACCGCTGAGCCACCAGAATAGCAACCCCGCCGTTTTGGTATTGCCTGAAGAAAAAAACTGAAGTGGGAACTTCCGGGACCGGAGTCGATGACAATCTTTCGACAAAAGATGTGTCTCCTGTAGGAGACAGATATCCGCTTGGGATTGTTCTAAATACAAGAGGATCGCTTTGCGCTTCACTGGGTTGTTAAGACCCCTCACATTCAAGGTGAGTACTTTAAGCGTGGTGGTCGGCATTTATTCAGGTAAATATGTTAAAAGCAATAGTGCAGCATCGCGTCTAATACTAGCAAGGCACAAGGACGTAGCAACTCTAGAGAACCCATAGAGCACAGGCCTACACTAGTCCTAAAAGTAAGGTGGACAAGGAACACTGCAACCCTCCCCCCAACAGCCCCCCCCCAAGAAACCCACAAGTTGAAAAAAAGAACCAAGACATATTGTCCACCATCCGTAGATGATCGGAAAAATAGTGAATTGGGGCAGGTCGTCGAAGTCTGAAAAGCCCTCTCCGCCTACGGCCCGGGAAAAAAACAAAGAGACAATTGGCCTTATGCTATCGTGAGTTCAGCCAGGTTGAGATGTGGACAGTTCCGTTGACACTGCTTCCAATGCGGCTTGCTGCCCCTTCATGATTTCTGCTGCAGGGGGCTTCCGAGCACGTCGCCGCCGTCCCTGCTGGCGCCACCGGGGTTTGGAGTCGTCCATTTCCGCTGAGGGGCTCGCCGTACCATTCTCTTCGGCAGGAGGATCTATGCCCAACAGTCGACAGGCCTCGGTCAGGGATCGGAGCTGATAAAGTTTGTTGTCCATTCGGAACACTAGACGAAACGGGTAGCCCCAACTATAGGTGATGTTGCGTTTCTGTAGGTGAGCAGTGATGGGTTTAAAGGTTCTGCGCTTCTGCAGGGTGAGTGCCGACAAATCTTGGTACAGGACCGGTGATTGATCCCGAAATGTCAGTGGATGCAGCTGACGGGCTTTTTGGAGGATTTCTTCCTGGGTGCGATAATCCTGCACGCAGACCAGGATGTCCGGTGGCGGGCCGGAGGAGGCACGTGGGGGGCCCACCCTGTGTGCTCTATCTAGACGGAGATCCGTCTCCAGTGGCCTCCCTAAAATGTGATTGAATAGCTCCTTTGTGTATGTGAAAAGGTCCCTCGTATCCTCCTGTAGTTTCACTCCACGAATCCGTATATTATGCCGCCGAGAACGGTTTTCCAGGTCCTCCAAATGAGTCTGGAGATCAACTTGCTGGTCGTGGATCCGGATGATTTCCTGTTGCAGTGCTGCTATTTCGGTGTCTTTGCTGTCGCTTTTGTCCTCGAGTTCTGCAACCCGTTCCCCTATACCATCCACGTCTCTACGGACTTCCTTTATTTCTTCTGTGAATTCCTTCTTGAGAGTGTGGATATCCTCCCTCAACGCGACAAACATTGAATCCAAGAAGGCTTTGGTGATTGGTTCTGTTCCTTCCTCCCGCTCAGAGACGGGCTGGGCAGCGCCCGAAGCCATGCTGGCCGATTGCTGATTCGCTTGGGCCTTGGCGAACAAGTCTTTCAATGACTTATCTTTACGGCCTCTGGACGTGGACATGTCGCACTCTAGACACCACAGGATCTGCGAGCTGAACACGCACTTCCGAACAGCTAGACCACTGCCTCAGTACACTTCAGAACTACAGCGTCTGTCCGTTTTATTCCATTCTGCGTTAGTGGAGGAGTGGGGGCAGCGGTCCGTGGATCCGGAGGATCTAGAGGTTGTCTTGTCTTTCGGGATGGGGTCCCACGTTGATTCCACTCGTATGTCCTTGTCCGTAATCTGGGCCGCTCACTTCGTGCTGATTAACTCCTAGCGCCACCGGTGGTTCGGAGCTCTCATCAACAGACTCTATGAGCACTGGCCACGCTCCCTGAGCCAATTCCTCGGCCCTACCACCAACACCCACGTCTCCGGAGCAGGACTTGCTGTCTCATCCCCCTGCGGCCCACAGGTGACAGTCAATGAGCCCCTCGCTCTTCACCTCCTGGTGCCCTTCCAAGGTCCCTGCCTCCCACACCGGTCGTATCCCCTCCTCAAGGGCACTTCGCTGCCCCTTCAGGTTTCCCCGGGTTCTTCGTAGCATTCACACCGACCTGGGACTAGGTCGCCGCTTGTATCATGCTTCCCCACTCTCCGCTGTAGTCCGACCAATGGTGCCCTCCTTACTCTCTGCCCCATAGCTTGTGTAGACCGCGCTCCAGCACCCTCCGGTTCATTCGAGGTCCCGCAGCCCCCGGAGCAGTTTAGGAGTCGGATCGCGACGTGGGCACTTACCGCACTTCCCTCTGCCCTTCAGCTCCAGTGGGCCCACTCACAGCGCCTCGCGCACCACACAGCGCCTTGTCCGCAGCAAGCTCGGCAGCTGCAGACAGCTGCACCTTCAAGAGGGGACGGCCAAGTGTCTGTCGGGCCCTCCGTGTCAGCCGTACGTGATCAGGGTCCGCATCAGCATCAGAACAAAATGGCGGATCTGCTCGCTTGCCCGCTCTCCAGCTCCCGGTTGTGAGGCCAGACAGGCCTCCCTTTGTGTCCTCGTCTCAGCTGCCCTACAGTCCATAGATCTCCACCACTGTTCCCACCATAGGTCCACCCCGGCGCAGCAGCGCTGCCGGACCCACACCAGTGCTCAGCGGCCGGGAGGTGCCAGCGACACCGCAAGGTACTCTACCGCAGGTGGGTGAGCCCAGTATCCTCCAAGGCGCTGTCCTAAAATGGCGGGCGGGTACCTCTCTTTCGTGGGGTTCTCTCGGCGTCTCCGTGGGCATGATTCTACCACTGCTCCGTACACGGCCTCCCCCGCTGCCCTCACTGCTCGGCAGAACCTCTCCTGGGCCGCTCGCCAGCTCCACAGCCGCACTCCTCCTGGGCCCACCAGACCGGACCGTCTATCAGCCTCCCGCCTCCAATTATCAGGCCTCCGGGCACTCGGTCCTGCGCCCGGCTCTTCGCGATGAACCTGCTGGCGGCTCACCTCCGTTCGCTTCCCTACCGTCCAGGCCTGCGCTGTATTCCGCCTCCTCACTGGCTCCCTCTGAGGTCTCGCTGTCTGCTAGGCCCGTCACCTCCTGGCCCTCGTTTCCCACTAGGCCCGGTTGGGAGAGGGGGCTCACGTCCAGATGCGGGCCGCTTCGAGGCTTCCTACTCTCTCTTGCTGCTCGTGGGACAGCGGCCCACCACGCTTACACACTGCTCCGCTCGCCCCGCAATTCCCTAGCGGAAGAGCGCCAAAGTCTACAGAGGGGCCCGCGGCCGCCTCCGCGCCAGCCCAGGGTCAGGAATGCCGGGCACCCAAGATGGCGGGCTGGGCCTCTCACCTCAACGCTCCCCGGTCTCTCACCGCTTCACTGTTCCGCTGTCTGCCAGCCTCCTGATGGTGCACCAACGTCCCCTCCGTAAGCCACCGCTACCTCCGGGCGAGCGGGGGATCAAGACTCCGCGGCCACAGACCTTTCCCGTCTCGCCTGCCGATCCGAGGCGGAACTGCACGGCCCCGTCGGCTCGGAGCGCTGTTCGTTCAACTCCGGCTCTATGCCACCGCAGGCACTGCCATGGCTCCAAGTTGGCCCCCAACTGCTCCGGGACCTCTCTTGCCCTTTAGAATGGGCCGACAGTAGCTAAAACGGCCCCCGGGCCGGTGCTATGTTGGGCCGTCGGCGGGAGCTCGGGAGCAGTACGTCTGCTCACACCGCCATCTTGGCCACGCCCCCCTCTGGGTAATTTTTTATGCTAAATTTAGGTTGCAATATGTCAATAGGCAGCATTTTAGGAGGCACAAACATAAAAACATTTATTGAAAACTGTGTGGACAGATTAGTTAAACAGCCAATAGGAAGCAACGTATCCATAGCGGCTGCCGTCCCGGACTACTCCTAATTCACACTCTTAAATTTTTGGCAGCATGATTAAAAAAAGTTATAGTGTAAGTAATGTAGTCCTTACATTTTGAGAATAGTATTATTGTAACAGATGGATCCACAGTGTACACCAGCAGCATATCAAGCGTTGCCACACTGCATTTCACTCCCCTTATTAAAAAAAAACCAGCCAGATGCTGCTCGGCAACCAGTTGCACTCATTTGCTTTTATTTATTTAAAAGCAGCATATAATATGGCTCTAAAAAGTCGTACAAAAGGACACATTTTCAGTCGCTCACTTACACACCGTTGTAAATGATATATAAACATGTTTACACTGTTTGCAGCAACTGTTGGATATACAATCTTTGCAATTACAGAAGGGAAGTTGTAGCCTTATTTTAATTTCTTGTACTAATGGACTGATCCAAGTGGCCAGCCGAAGTGAGTTCCAGTGGCTTGGTCATAGAACAGTAGTTCTTAACCTATAGTTGAGGGACCCGTGAGGGTCCACAGAGCCTACTGAGGAGGTCTGCAACTACTTAGAAAATAAATAATATTACCCGATTATTGAAGTGTATATAAATAAGAAGAAAAATGTAAAATTGATCATTTTAAAACATTCTGTAAATGTGAAGGAATTTTGAATTGAAGGCTGAAAATTAAGTTAGTATCCTCCGATTGATTCGTGGGAACAGTGCAAGTGTATCCAACAGAATATAGTATGGACAATGAGGGTCCTACAATGAATTTTGAAAAGCTTAACTTTCCCATTATAATTTATATACGTGTGTGTGGGTGTATATATGTGTGTGTATATATATATATATATATATATCTCCTACTGCTGATAGATAGTTAGTAGGGAGTAATAGTTAGGACCAACTTTTCCCATAGACAAAGCATTTTTTGCTTTGCTAATAACTTTGGCACCGTTTGACAAATTGGGGGTGAGTGTCTGAAAAGTTTCAGCGCTCCGTCCATCATCTCCTTGTGTTTGCGCCGTTTGACAAATCTTCATGAAATTTTCAAAACTAGTACGTAAGTAAGTTCACCTGCTGTCTGGAACGTTTCGGGATGATTCGTCAAGCGGGGGCGAGAAAAAGGGGGGCCCCAAAATGCTTTTTCCCCATGCAGCGTCTATGGGGATTTAGCAAGTTTTAGACACGGCTACAATACAAACCTCTGAACGGAATTACTCTAAATTTGGCAGGAAACTAGATCATGGTCCGCAGATTGTGCTTTTTGTGATTTGGGGGTAAATCTGTTCAGTAGTTTAAAGTTTTTAAGGGAAGAACGATATAGATATCTAGGGACGCGGATCTGCGGGTACCCGTGAGGGATCAGGCGAAAAGCAAGGCCCTGATTGGCTGGTAGCAACCTGAAAGGAAAGTTGCGGCCGTCATTTTGTTTCTTTGCTGGGCCCCTAGGGAGAAAACATAAATAAAAACACATATAAGGGTTCAGGATAGCGGTATCCTGACCCCATAAGACACATGAAGTGAGTGGTCTCTGAGGAACCCCTCATAGGCAAAAAAGTACCCAATTTAAAAAAAAGGTTTTGTGGATCCACTGCGGCGCGCAGCGCAACACCCATTGTAAATTCACAATGGATCCACAGATCCAAAGCCCAATGGAAAAAGAAAAAACCCTCATCCACTCACACACCATAACTCGGCCACGCACGGGCAAAGTCTGTGCGCTGTGTGGGGTTGGCTGCATGGGGGGGTTTGGCCGCAGGGCCTGGCCGCGGCCGTGCGTGGTGTAACTTTAGGTCACGAGTTATAGTTTCTTAATATAAGTATAACTATAACTTCTGAATTTCTCTGTTTTTTGTGGGTAAAACGGCAATCTAACTATAACGCCCCTGTAACCTTTGTTTTTTTTTGTGAATATATATATATATATATATTTGTGAATTGAATACAATATTTCATCATACATGTATTTGTATGATCGATGCTTGGTTCTGTATTTTGTGTGTATTGTTTTATGGTTCAGTTCATTGAAAATGCTTAGGCCGGGGTCCCTGGCTTCCTGTAATGACTCAGTGGGTGACCCTGGATTCCAATAATGATTGAGTGGGGGTCCCTGGGTTCCAGTAATGATAATGTGGGGTCCACAGAAGTCAAAAGTTTAAGAATCACTGTCCTAAAAGGTTGAAGTACCTAAACGTGGAAGGTGTGAAGTGTTGATTAGCTGATCTTAGATCGAGGATGGTATTGTATTGTGCTAAGTTATTAGAGAGGTATCCTGGCAATGTCCACTAAGTGGCTTTGAAGGTTAGAGTTAAAAGGTTGTGGAAGTCCCTCTTTGTGGCAAACAGCCAGGTAGTCTGTGGCGAGAACGTGGGGTGTTTCTGGGGAGATGATACAAGACTCTAGTAGCGAAGTTTAAGGCTGTCAAAAGTAGAGAAAGTAATGAAGACCACCTACTTAAAAGCTATTGCCATAATACAATTTGCAAATTACTTTTGAGTAGATTAATGCCTTGGTTGTGTGAACAGGGATATGATGGTAGATTTTACTTATATTTATGTTACCTGGCAGCAGTGGCTGTAAGGTGTTGAAAGATTCCAACCGCGTGGTGGGGTTGATAAGAAGGTGAATGGATCTCGTGAAAACTGTGAAAGTCAGTATGTCGGAATGGGAACTGAGCTAGAGGAAGCATCAGGTGAGGAGGGAGGTATAGAACCTCCTTGTTGAATGATTTCAGCATGAGGCAGTCTTCTTTCCTGACAATTTCAACTTCCTCTGTCAGATTATACAGCATCTCATTCAATATATTGTAAGATGATTCGCTTACTTCGCCTCTACCATTTTTACTAGTATAATGGTCTCCACCACCGCCAGTCTGATTAATTCATGTGGTGGGATCACAAACTCAGTGTGTGCAATTTTAACAGGTTAGTGCATGTACATCAGCTCTGTGTAAGCAGTTGACTTGTTAAGCACCCTTGTGTGTACTTCTTTAGTCCCCCTTTACTTTTCGGCTGACCACTTATGAATGGAACATGTGCCACGGTTATGTTTATAGCAGAGCCCTTTTAACCTCCGAGGGCGTGTCAGTAAAGCCTAGCAACCAGGATGACAGACTGTGGGAGCCTGCTGCATCTGACCACCCCAACATCTGGGCAGTAGCAGTAGCCAGACTTACTAGCTTAATGTATGGCATTTTTAGGTCGAGCCTAGCGCATCGCGCATGCGTTGCTCTGCGAGGCTTCTTGTAACTGCTCTGTGTGGGTCTGACTCCCCCCACGCATTGGGTTGGCTTTTGCGTGTGTCTTTCAATAATGAAAGCACGCAAATGGCTAAAGGCGGGTGCATGGCCTACCTCTTTTCTAATGTTCACTCCCACAGCGTTTTGCCTGCGGGAGCGAGCAGCGGCGCGCAGGGTGGCAGCTGCATTCCTCGTGGGTCAGGTTGCTATCTACTTGTTTTTGTTCGTCGCAGTTAACACGCAATGCGACTCTCGGGGCAGCTGTGTTGAAAAGCTGTTGCCGATAAGCTATCTCTGCTTGAGGATCGTTACTATCTTGTTGTGTAATGTAACTGGTGCTCATTTAAAGAGCTCCAATACTTTCAGGTCGAGTTTGGGCTAAACAGGTGTAACTTGATTCTGTCTGATAGGGTGTTACTTGCCAGGAACAAGGCCCTGATTAATACTTTTAAATGCAGCACTAAACCACTTCAATAATCTGCTGGCATATCACGTTTAAGTTTTGCTAATTTACAGTGCACATTCAAATCTTTTAATTAATGTTTTCTGGGCATGCCCAATAGATTTTAAAATTATATAAATGCCATTTTCTCTCGGTGATATATGCTGAAACGCATGCTGGGCTCTCATGAGGTAGTAAGGGAAAGCTACAGTATAATTTACGTTACATATATTGTATGGTTCGGATTGTTTCACGATGCAAAAATTAATAGTGGTCGTTGTGCTGCCATACTGCTTTACACTATAATACAATTACTGGGTCTGTGTATAATGTAGACGTTAAACCAAAGAGGGGGGACAGTGGGCTTCTTTAAGGTCCAGCATACATGCCCAGACAATTCCAACAACCAAAAAGGGTATGCAGTTCCTATGTAGGTCAGTGAGAGAGGAAGGGAGAGCGTGAATCATAGAAGGAGAGAGTGTCCTGTTGCGAAAAGGGGGAAAGGGGAATCCCTCCTTTCGGAATTAGGACCCTCACACACCCAGCCCGCTGGGTGTCATGCTTCATCATAGGGCATGCTCCTCGTCAGGTCGGCACTGCAATACCTGACGGGCACCCTATGAGGAGCTCTTTAGCGGAGATCTTTTATTCCTTGCCGTATGGTGCCGTGGGTGTGAGGGACCTACTGAGTGTAGATGTGTAGAGTAGAGTTAAAACAGGGAAGGAAGTCCAGACTAATTAAATTTTAATGGAACTGGCTCCCAACCTGGTTAAAATAAGAGTGGCGACCACCTGATGCTATGTGTCAGAGTATTGCGCTCAGCTTCATGTGGTCAACATGTTTCTTGCCTTAGTGTCAGAGTGATCTAACGGCAATTCTTCAGGACCTAGACGTAAGTTGTAAATCTACACTACCCCTGGTGTTCTGGTGCTACTAACCAAGATTAACCCCACAGTACACCTAGAGGTGGAGTACCTGTAGATGTGATGGACAACCTATAGGGAAACAAACAAAAAGGTAAAGCAATGGTCATAGTTTGTATTCCTGTATTAGACATCACTCTCCCTTGCGAAAACCCAAGTGGATGCACGTGATAAGTGAAGTGCCCCACATGGTGAATTGCGGTGAATAAAAACTAACATCATAATCTGTATGATGTTTGCATGGCAACCGGTAATTTCAAAGTGCTAAAAACACTACAAATTGCAGCCAGGACGGATATCCTGTATATAAAATGGTAGCTTACATGTATCACCAGCCTTTTGACTCACCTAGAAGCTAAAATAGCCTGGCCCCATCAGAGTCCGACAGGTCAAGACATGTGGAATTTCCAGTGTCCTAAGAGAAGTAATGGTAAAACAAGAGTGTGATGCTGAAGGTTCTAGTATCACATATAATTGGTGCGTAAGGAACGAATATCCCCAAAGGCGCCAGCAAGCCAGGCGCTCACATATAGTGAGGCAAGCCAGAAAACCAGCGCGGTTAGTCAGGGGGACGCTGTTAACAGACCGAGAGCCCAGCCCGCCCAAGTGCATACATGCGTCTCGTCCCCGCATCCCACCAGTCCCATGCCTCAATAGTGTGTTGGGGCATCGTCGGAGGCGATGTCAGTGGGCGGACCACGCGCCCACACTCTACGGCGGGTCCAGCGGGGGAGTGTCCCCTGGTGATCTAGCGTATGTCTGCCACTGCGGTAGAAGGCCTCGGGTAACTCACCTTCTCGTGTCGGGTCGGCAGTACGGCCCTTTCGGATTCCTGACGGGGAAGTAAGTAAATACTCACATGCGAGAGCCGCGTGTTGGCGGGAGACCTACCCCGACGCTGTCGGTACCGGGAGGTACCATACGCCATGAAAGTCATGGCAATATAGTTCCCGGGCTCGGCAATCAGTCCGGGCAACCAATCCCCAACAGCAATCCACTAGCACGGGAACTATTCAACTTGAGGTACTAGAATGGCCGCCATCTTGGGGGTATGGGAAGTTACTATGGCGGCCATATTGGAGTGTGGAATAATGCCCACAAAGGTAGTTCGCTGTAGTGGAAAGGGTGCGAGGGGGGGATTTGGAAGGTGCACATTGACACCAAATCAATTACTACTGACGGGGTGAGTGATGGAGCCAGGGAGTCAAGAGTACTTTAGAGTATTTGGATCTGTTATGTTACAAAAACAGTGCCCCTAGGTGATGTTTCTAAGGGGTTGTTCTCAAGGTAGAATCAGTAAAGGAAGCGTGTGTAGGTAACACTGGGCAAACAGAGACCAATGGGCTATGGTCTACTCAAAGCGCTCCACAGGATATCTTCGTTGAGTCCCTGTTTGTCGGTGGCCAACCGATGTACCCTCCTTTGTTCAATCCTAAACAAAGCCCCTGCAGTTATCAGTGGGTGTGCCTCTAGTATCACCCAGCGCAAGGAGTCGGGAGGGTGTTTGAGTGTCTCAAAGTGTGCGCACATTCTCGTAGTAACTCGGTGACAACGGATATTGCTCTTATGCTCAGTGATGCGTGTCTTAATCATCCTGGTGGTCATGCCAATGTACCTAAGGTAAAAGAAACAATTGATGGACGGAATGCTGGACAATGCAAACATTCACCCCCAGTCACAAGGATCTGGGTTAAATCCATCATTCTTTTGCTCACCACACCACCCCAGTTTGGACCCAGCCATATGCAAATCAGTCTTGACCCTGTTCCTTGTGGGAACAGTCCAGCCCGAACTGCCAAGCCAGGTCCTCCCTGGACCGGAAACAAGCATCCTGGGACCGGTTTCAGGGCATCACCCTTCTTCAGCCAGGCTAGCTTGAATCCAGTGGTGTAGTGAGCACGGGACCCACGTCTGGGCATACCCTTCCCACTTAGGGCGACAAATGCAAAAGAAACAATTGATGGACGGAATGGTGGACAATGCAAACATTCACCCCCAGTCACAAGGATCTGGGTTAAATCCATCATTCTTTTGCTCACCACACCACCCCAGTTTGGACCCAGCCATATGCAAATCAGTCTTGACCCTGTTCCTTGTGGGAACAGTCCAGCCCGAACTGCCAAGCCAGGTCCTCCCTGGACCGGAAACAAGCATCCTGGGACCGGTTTCAGGGCATCACCCTTCTTCAGCCAGGCTAGCTTGAATCCAGTGGTGTAGTGAGCACGGGACCCACGTCTGGGCATACCCTTCCCACTTAGGGCGACAAATGCAAAAGAAACAATTGATGGACGGAATGCTGGACAATGCAAACATTCACCCCCAGTCACAAGGATCTGGGTTAAATCCATCATTCTTTTGCTCACCACACCACCCCAGTTTGGACCCAGCCATATGCAAATCAGTCTTGACCCTGTTCCTTGTGGGAACAGTCCAGCCCAAACTGCCAAGCCAGGTCCTCCCTGGACCGGAAACAAGCATCCTGGGACCGGTTTCAGGGCATCACCCTTCTTCAGCCAGGCTAGCTTGAATCCAGTGGTGTAGTGAGCACGGGACCCACGTCTGGGCATACCCTTCCCACTTAGGGCGACAAATGCAAAAGAAACAATTGATGGACGGAATGCTGGACAATGCAAACATTCACCCCCAGTCACAAGGATCTGGGTTAAATCCATCATTCTTTTGCTCACCACACCACCCCAGTTTGGACCGAGCCATATGCAAATCAGTCTTGACCCTGTTCCTTGTGGGAACAGTCCAGCCCGAACTGCCAAGCCAGGTCCTCCCTGGACCGGAAACAAGCATCCTGGGACCGGTTTCAGGGCATCACCCTTCTTCAGCCAGGCTAGCTTGAATCCAGTGGTGTAGTGAGCACGGGACCCACGTCTGGGCATACCCTTCCCACTTAGGGCGACAAATGCAAAAGAAACAATTGATGGACGGAATGCTGGACAATGCAAACATTCACCCCCAGTCACAAGGATCTGGGTTAAATCCATCATTCTTTTGCTCACCACACCACCCCAGTCTTGACCCTGTTCCTTGTGGGAACAGTCCAGCCCGAACTGCCAAGCCAGGTCCTCCCTGGACCGGAAACAAGCATCCTGGGACCGGTTTCAGGGCATCACCCTTCTTCAGCCAGGCTAGCTTGAATCCAGTGGTGTAGTGAGCACGGGACCCACGTCTGGGCATACCCTTCCCACTTAGGGGCGACAAATGCAAAAGAAACAATTGATGGATGGAATGCTGGACAATGCAAACATTCACCCCCAGTCACAAGGATCTGGGTTAAATCCATCATTCTTTTGCTCACCACACCACCCCAGTTTGGACCCAGCCATATGCAAATCAGTCTTGACCCTGTCACTTGTGGGAACAGTCCAGCCCGAACTGCCAAGCCAGGTCCTCCCTGGACCGGAAACAAGCATCCTGGGACCGGTTTCAGGGCATCACCCTTCTTCAGCCAGGCTAGCTTGAATCCAGTGGTGTAGTGAGCACGGGACCGACGTCTGGGCATACCCTTCCCACTTAGGGCGACAAATGCAAAAGAAACAATTGATGGACGGAATGCTGGACAATGCAAACATTCACCCCCAGTCACAAGGATCTGGGTTAAATCCATCATTCTTTTGCTCACCACACCACCCCAGTTTGGACCCAGCCATATGCAAATTAGTCTTGACCCTGTTCCTTGTGGGAACAGTCCAGCCCGAACTGCCAAGCCAGGTCCTCCCTGGACCGGAAACTAGCATCCTGGGACCGGTTTCAGGGCATCACCCTTCTTCAGCCAGGCTAGCTTGAATCCAGTGGTGTAGTAAGCACGGGACCCACGTCTGGGCATACCCTTCCCACTTAGGGCGACAAATGCAAAAGAAACAATTGATGGACGGAATGCTGGACAATGCAAACATTCACCCCCAGTCACAAGGATCTGGGTTAAATCCATCATTCTTTTGCTCACCACACCACCCCAGTTTGGACCCAGCCATATGCAAATCAGTCTTGACCCTGTTTAGACCCTGTTTAGGCCCAGATCTCTGTACTGGGGTGAATGTATGACATTGTTCTGCATTCTGTCCATCAACTGTTGTTTTTGCAATGTACCTAAGGTGGCAGGGGCAGGTGATCATATAAATGCAATTGGTGGTATTGCAGTTAGTATGTCTCCCCAATTTCCAGGTAAATGTGTCAGAAAGAGCTACTTCCTTAGTCGCTGCAGTTTGGGGACAGACAGCACAAGAGCCACATGGATAATGGCCCATTACAGGAGGGAGATCCCATAATGGTCTCTGTTGATTGGTTCTCTGGACCTTAGGTCTTGTGTGTATGAGCATGTCTTTCAAGTTGTTAGTGCGCTTGAAAGCGAATCTTGGTGTCAGCAGTTGTAGGGTACCTGTGGTGAGGATCCCCCTGTGTTTCTTGATAATGTTCCTGATTCGGTTAGAGTCAGGTGTATATGAGGTCACACAGGTTAGGACCTCAGTGGGATCTTTTTGGTTGTGTTCTAGTAGGGCTTCGCGATTGTTGTTCCTCGCCCTTTTCATAGAATGTGCAATGTGACGTGGTGGATATTCGCGTTTTCTGAGGTTCTCTGCTAGATTAGCCGCCTCGGTTTTGTAGTCTTCCAAGGAGCTGCAGTTCCTGCTGATACGAAGGAACTGGCCAAAAGGCAAGTTTTCTTTCAGTGCTCTGGGGTGGTGGCTACTAAACAGCAGGAGACTGTTGCTGTCGGTTGGCTTTTTGTACAAAGTGGTGCTAAGTCGGCCATCTGAGAGTCTGATGTTCAGGTCGAGAAATGGAACATTGGTCGCAGAGATGGTATTGGTAAACTTAAGGTATGGATTGAGGTTATTAATCCATTGGCAAAATTGGTCACATGCCGACCTATCTCCTTTCCAAAAAACTAGGATGTCATCGATAAACCTCCTCCAGAGTTTGAGATTGTCAGTGAATGGATTGGAGGGGTGAAAGATGACATTCTCTTCAAAGGCAGCCATGTAGAGGCATGCCACACTTGGTGCAAACGTACTGCCCATAGATGTGCCCTGGGTCTGGTGGTACAGGTGGTTTTTTAACTCAAAGAAGTTTTCTGTGAGGGCCATCGTCGCACATTCCATAATAAATGAAACGGGAGTACTGGAATCCCAGTCTGTGTTGTTGAGGGCATCTTCAATAACAGTCAAGGTGGCACGTTGAGGAATGTTAGTGTAAAGAGCTTCTACGTCCAGAGTGACCAGGAAGCTGATCTCCTCCGGACATTCAACCTCCTCTATTAAGCGCAAGACATCAGTGGTGTCACGTAAAAAGGAGGGAGTCTCTCTCACCAAAGGTTGCAGGAAATGGTCGCAGAACCTAGAGAGTGGCTTAAGAAGTGAATCAATGCCTGAAACGATTGGTCTCCCTGGGACTGGGGTAGTGCCTCTGTGGATTTTGGGCAAGATATAAAAATATGGTACCCTTGGTTCTTTGGTGATAAGGAAGTCTGCCTCTTTTTTACTGATCCATCCTTCTGTTTCTGCCGAGAAAAGCATCATGGAAATTTTGGTCGCAAGACGTATTGTGGGATTTTCAGCAATGGGAGTGTAGTACCTGTCATTGCTCAATTGTCGTAGGCACTCAGTGTCGTAATCAATGGTGGACATAATCAGTGTGTCCCCTCCCTTATCAGCTTGTTTTATTCTTATGCTGGAGTCGTCAGCAAGAGATCTGACTGCTGCCAATTCTGCTGATGATAGATTGTGGAAGGGGGTAGGACTGGTACTTCTTGTTAGTTCTTTGAGCACAGCCTGCTCAAAAGTAAGTACTTCGTTAGGTACCATACTGCTGTTGGGTGTGAAGGTGGACGGGTTATGCAACCCGGTATCGTCAATGGAGGACCCAGGTCTATTCTGGAAGAATGCTTTGAGGCGTACTTTATGGAAAACGTTTTGGATCTCGCAATGGTCACGGAACTTATCAATTTTAGGGGTTGGAATGTATCCTAGGCCCTTCTGTAGTACCCTTCTCTCAGGGTCCGTAAGTGTCCTGGGTGAGAGATTTACTATCAGTTTTTCTTCCCTCTGGTCCTGCTCCGTGTTTTTACTGAGTGCGGTGGTTGGTCCTGCCATTGCACCTGCTTTTGGACCCCTCTTCTTCGCCCTCTTCCTCTGCCCCAGCCTCTGTCTAAAAAAGGCGGGTTATTCACTGGGAAGAATTGTGGCTGTCCCTGTGGGTACATGGGGAATTGCTAGAAGGGTGGTCCCTGGTAGGGTGGCATATTGTAGTTGGGGTAGGTGGGACGTGTTGCCCGTCGGGAATTGTTACTGCCCCAACTCCCAGTGCTAGAGTCACTTTTGGAGGAAGACCCCCTCCTTTGGATATCAGGGCCCTCGTCTGAGGAGTAGCTTGTTTTGGCTGTAGTGAAGTCTGCTTTAAGATAAGGATAAACCTTTTCTTTATCGAATTTTTGAATGTCTTTCTGCAGTTTGGTTATTTTTTGTTTAATGAGAAACTCTTTGTTTTCAGCAATCTCATTGTTAATCTCCGATAGTCTGGATTTAAACGCTGAGATCTGGATAGTTGTTTTTAATGCGCCTTCTGTGATCTGGATCCTGACCAATAGTGTGTCAGCTATCCGTTTGGCTGTATTAATGATCAAGATGAGCCAGTCCCTAGTGCACTTCCATGCTACTAGGGACCACTCTTTCTTAAATACAGCATCCTCCAGAAATAAACGTGGGAAGTTGTTAACGATGAGACCGTTGGGGGCTATATTTGCAAGCAGATATTCGGTCATCATTGCCCCGTGTAGAGTGATTTTAAGCCACTCTCCTTTCATTGAAGTAAGGGATGTCCAATCCTGCGACTGGGTGCCCGATGCCGAGCTCCCGTCGGTTCCTAGGATGGAAGGTGTTCTCAATATTTCGGCTACCATGTCATCACCAAAACTAAGTCCCTGATTGTTCTCCATCATGGTACTTCTCTTAGGACACTGGAAATTCCACGTGTCTTGACCTGTCGGACTCTGATGGGGCCAGGCTATTTTTAGCTTCTAGGTGAGTCAAAAGGCTGGTGATACATGTAAGCTACCATTTTATATACAGGATATCCGTCCTGGCTGCAATTTGTAGTGTTTTTAGCACTTTGAAATTACCGGTTGCCATGCAAACATCATACAGATTATGATGTTAGTTTTTATTCACCGCAATTCCCCATGTGGGGCACTTCACATATCACGTGCATCCACTTGGGTTTTCGCAAGGGAGAGTGATGTCTAATACAGGAATACAAACTATGACCATTGCTTTACCTTTTTGTTTGTTTCCCTATAGGTTGTCCATCACATCTACAGGTACTCCACCTCTAGGTGTACTGTGGGGTTAATCTTGGTTAGTAGCACCAGAAAACCACGGTTAGTGTAGATTTACAACTTACGTCTAGGTCCTGAAGAATTGCCGTTAGATCACTCTGACACTAAGGCAAGAAACATGTTGACCACATGAGGCTGAGCGCAATACCCTGACACATAGCATCAGGTGGTCGCCACTCTTATTTTAACCAGGTTGGGAGCCAGTTCCATTAAAATTTAATTAGTCTGGACTTCCTTCCCTGTTTTAACTCTACTCTACACATCTACACTCAGTAGGTCCCTCACACCCACGGCACCATACGGCAAGGAATAAAAGATCTCCGCTAAAGAGTCCCTCATAGGGTGCCCGTCAGGTATTGCAGCGCCGACCTGACGAGGAGCATGCCCTATGATGAAGCATGACACCCAGCGGGCTGGGTGTGTGAGGGCCCTAATTCCGAAAGGAGGGATTCCCCTTTCCGCAACAGGACACTCTCTCCTTCTATGATTCACGCTCTCCCTTCCTCTCTCACTGACCTACATAGGAACTGCATACCCTTTTTGGTTGTTATAATGTAGACGTATCTTTCATCCGAGGGGCGGGGGTGTTCTAAAAGGCAGAGGCCAAACTCAAAAAATGTTCCTCCTCGTAGAGAAACGCTGGCTCAACCATGCTTAAGTTATATAAAGGGCGCCTCTAATAAAATAACTGCTTTTATATAACACTATAAATATTAAGCAGTATTAGTATGCACAATATATTATCAACCTCGGAGAATGACAGTGTGAGTTGGTCCGGACGAGATTAAAATTCTTGAAATGCAGATCACACACCACATGCCTCCCAAAAAAGGTTTAACGTACATGGCCATTTTACCTGCTGTTCAAGTGTTAAAGTTCCAAACTACAGTGAAGCAAGTATCTCACTGTGCAATCCGAATACCGTGAAAAATGGAAAAAAGTAACCACTAATTTACCATGAGAAAAAAAAAATGACTTTTTGTATTTTTTCAGATATGTAAGCTTCCTGATACCGTTTCCTTTCTCCACATTTGCACCTATCGGCTTTTACTTTCACTATAATTTGTCCCTTTTAAACTGGATCCGATGGCAACATTTAGAAGCAGTTTATTTCCGGGAATATGCCCTAGAGGCTTTTTTTCCACCGGATTACCACTGTCAGAACTGTGCAGCGCTTTATTTCTAAATGATTCCTCACTGGGATTTTAAAGTTCTTGGAGGAAATTCGGTTGCGGGGCATCCTGCTCCGCAATAGTGGATCAAAATCCGCAAAGGACTTTTTCGGCCAGACGAATGGGTTTGGACCTTCCTGCTGAAAACATTTGGATTCTATTTACTATTTGTACCCTTGCTGGTTAATTCATCAATCTGTAAAATATACAAATGCTGCACAAGTCAAGAGCTGTTTGCGCCCACATCCACTGTTTTGCTTCCGCGTCCATCTGCGGCATATTTCTTTTCTTTAGGCTTACTGAAAAAACACAGCCGTTCAGGTTTAAAAAAAAAAAAAATGTTTTTCTTTATCCATGTTGGACAGCATCAGAGATGCTGTACAGCAAGGCTAAAATCCATAGACAAAATCAATAGGTCTCAAGGGCGAGACCTATTGGCTTTGCCAATGCTTGTTTTTATAATTGCTATCATTGGACAAACGCCTATGAAGTACCTAGGCTGGCTATAGTGTGTGTTATGCTACTTTGACAGGTGTCAATTGGTGTATTAAATGCCTTGTTATGGAAAACGTAGAGCCCAGTGATGCAACTAAATGTACCTCTTAGTATAATTACTTCTTAAAGAAACTTTCCGATTTTGAGGCATTGTCACTATATTTACCTTATCGCCCTAGCTTGTTATTTCAGTGTATATATTGTAATTAATCAAACTGTACATGACTTATTAGTATGATATATATACACGCACACACACACTTACTCATTCAGCCAGCCCTAGTCATCCATTCGTATGTTGTTCTGTAATTCACATTTTTCTTTATGTTGTGTAATTCACATTTTTCTTCTGTACTCTGCAGCATACAGTATGGGGCAGTGGGTCAATTTACTTCAGTCATTGGGATATGTTACTGTGTAGAGACAGCATTCTGCTCTTTTACAAGGAGCACATCTGCATACAAAGTAGTTCGCTTCAGTGCCACAGAACTACTATAAGTGAATATTGAGACCCAAAAAATGTATTGTTTTTAGCCAGTTTTTAAAGATTGGCAAGAGACAGTTCCCCCAATGCTACTACCAACCTCTCCTGTGTCAAGTGTTTTTATACAAAAAGCCATTCACAAACAAAATAAATAAACGTTTGTGATGCAACCCGATGCAAAATCATTTTTGGTATTTACTAAGCCATGCAAAACCACCTTGCGTTGCTTTGCGTAGTTTAGTAAATACAAAGTAATGCAAGACAGCGTATATTGCTGCCTTGCATTGGGAAGGCGTTCCATGGGTAGAACATGGGAATTTTAAAAATAGTAAACCTGGGAAAGCGTCAAAATGCTGCACCTTCCCGCAGTGAGGCGCAACATGGAGAAATATCTTTAGTTCTGATAGCTGCTTCCTCATTTTATGTGTACTGGATTGAGCAGCACAAATAGAAAGAGGAATATGCCTCTAATTATTGTTTTTGTGCAGCAAGTTCTCCCTTCCAGCACAAAAACAATCCGTACTGTAATGCAGGCACCCTTGCAACATGGCACAAGAGTTCCAGTTTGGCGCTAGGCAGTACACAGTGCACCAGCTCTAGGAGACAGCAGAAAAGTGCCACGGTGCGTATATTTGCTATCTGCCTTTCACGCAACACACTGGTGCAAATTGCCTTGTTGCTTTGCTAGAAATGTAAGTAAATCTGCCACAAAAGTTTTGATTGGACAACCCAGTGCAGTAACCAGCTAAGCAGACTATAATAATAAGAAATACTATAAAGGGAACTGCAAAGCTGTTCAAAACTGCCAGCTTACTGAAAAACCATAAAACTGCATGCCTGTGCCTCTCACTCCTCATCATCCAACACACTGCTATGGGCTGCATCTTGTAACACAACCGTACTTGGTTGTTCTTCACACATGACATCGAAACACTTTCTACATTGGATCACAAAGACAACACCCTTCTAACCACACACCATCCTATATGGCGCAGCTTGCTGCCCATGTAGGTAAGCGCTTCAGTGCCACACATAGAGGTAGTAAGTGAAATTCAAATGTTCAATATAATACAATATTTATCACTTGTGTATCACCAAGATTTGTTTTGATTCTATTAAAATCTTTGTTTCCATCACACTTCAGAATTAAAATGTGCCTCATTTGTTCTTTTCATAACTGCTGGTATATGTTGTAATATTTGTACAATTAATATACAGGTATTTACATTTTTTTGTGAATTAGAAACAAATTGACACCCTACAGTATTTCTTTTCGTACTCCCTGTACGCAAGGCCACTGGAATTCTGCAATTCTGCGGCGCAGCGTTTTCCTCATAATTATGAATTTGACTGCATTTACGACATAGTCCATCAGCTGCTACATAATCTGCAGATTCTAACACAAGACTTTTTTTTCTAGCTAAAACAGATCAAAATTTACCAAAAATGGAGCAGCACGTGTTGCCGTGAAGTTGAAGGTCCTGCGCAAAGTTTGACTGGTCACCTTTCAGATACTTGCAGCTGTATTTGGCTGTGGAACTGGCACTAATGTAGGCCAGGGCTTGGTCAGTGCTAGGTAAACCTTCCAGGATCAGACATTTCTAAAATAAGGTACTTAGGGCAGACTAGGATGGTGTCGTTTGCGTGGATCTCAATACTGTGAGGATCCATAAAATTCGGGCAGTCTGGGGTGGTGTAGTTTGCGTGGATGTCAATACTGTGAGGATCCATAAAATTCCTATCACTAAGCATTCCCACACTTCTCCCAATAAAAGCACTACCGCAAATGTTCTCCAAAATATTATGCATTTAGTACATTAATTACATAGCACCTCATAACAGCGATTTATCGGCTATGACCATAAATTAGATAAAGATAAATCAAAACTTTCAAAGGAGTCAATAGATTTAAAAAGCAGATTCATACCTCACATCTTCAATTACAATATACAAAAATCCGAAAATGTTTGTCGATGTTCTACATAGATGTCTACAGAGGTCAATTATAATTCGAATGATTTCAGCCTCAGACGTCCTGATTATGTTTTCCACAATATTTGGTTCAAGGAGATGAATCCTCAGTGTGTTGACCCTGCAGGGTTATCTAGGTATTAAACCAATTTCGAAAGATAATATTTTATAGCAGCTCTTTGAGACATGGCAGGCTATAGTGGGTCATTTCAGATTCACACTACTGCTAGTTAGGGTTTTTGCATCCCTCTGCAGCAGGCACATTAACCTAACAAACTATCTGCCTCCTGCAAACAAAATAACGCTCTATAGAGCAGATACATTATCTCACCAGGCTATATTTCACAACAGCCCATTGTAGGCTGGAGAAATGCCAGTCAAATATAACCCATACTTGACTTGTGATAACTCTGCCCAATCAAAGCACCATGCCATATTGGAATCTGGAGTTTCCTGATTGGACATTGCTTCTGAATGACTGGTAGGTTCGGGCAGTGGCAACTACTTATCTATCAGGAATAGGAAATGGCATGAAAGTTGCTGGCTTAAGAACAACACGACTCAATGTCCTGTACAGTTCTGCAATCTTTTCACGTAACAAATTCTTGTCTGACATACCATATGTGGAAGGTGAGAAGGGAGTTAAGCTAATGCCCATTGAATTTATGGCCTCTCTGCTGTGAATACAAACTAGTGTTGATGCCACCTTTCATATTAGCTCCTCACACACAACACTGTGGCGTCCCATAGGGGTCTATCATATCCTGTCTACTATTCAACATCTACCATACCTCCTTACCAAACCTGATTAAATCATTCAACCTCATCAGATTATGAACTATGTAAATGACTACCCAATTCATGTAAAAAAGGATAGTCTGAAAGACCTCTACAGTTTAAAACTTGATGACTGTCTTCAGGCCATAAACACATGAATGATAAATAACCATCTAAAACTAAATACTGCAAAGACAGAGCTTATGGCCTGTGGACAATGACAAAAATACCAGCCTACTGCCATATAGCCCAAGGAACATGAGGCCCCTCCAACAATATCAAGAGAAAGCAGAAACCTAGGGGTAAACATGGATTCAGACCTATACTTAATACCACATGTTAACAACATAAAATAGAGTGCCTTGTACACAATGAAAACATTATGTGGCATCTGCCCATACTTTGAATTACAATAGAAACTGAAAGCCATCCTCACACTTGTAATCTCCAAGCTTGACTAGGCCAACAGCCTATATCCTGGCGCACCCTCATTCATAATATGCAAAATTGAACTCATCCAAAATGCTGCTGCAAGATTTCTTCTCTGCCTTCACCCAAGAGAACACATGACTCCAGTCTTGCAATCACTCCACTGGCTACCTATAACAAGAAGGTCAGTGTTCAAAGCATTTTGAAATGTTCCCAGAGCCTCCAAGGAAAAGGACAGCTATACCTACAGGCTAAATTCAAGCACTGCAAACAAATCAGGACACTGCGCTCCAGGCTCACACCGCTTAACTTACCACCGTACCTTAAAAATCCGTAAAAGGCACTGCTTTCTCAGTACAAGCCGACAAACTCTGTAACACACTACCAGCCAGCAATGGAAGTTTCCAGGAAACTAGTCACTTTAGAAAACCAAGACAACTATACCAACACACATACCAACAACAGAACCTGGAAAGAGAGTCGCACCCTCGAGCTCAATCTTTAGTTTATAATCCACAGATTGGAAACAACCCAACCAGCAGACTACTTTCGATAAGCAGATAAGTTAAGGAACGCTGACCTACGCTTCGCCGGGGTATTTTATAGTTATGTAAATTCATACACAACATTTCTAGTCCACACTAATACTAATATCATAACACTCAGTGGTCAGCAGCCAGCTGTAACTTACACCTCTTACATTCCATTAAAGCATATATGCTACGAGTGTTGTCCATCACCAGTGCTTTGCAGTGAATAAACCAGCCATCACTAAATGAACAGGCATGGAATAATTGAGAGATCTGTCACACACTGCGGTTCAATCGAAGGACTTTAATGTAATCCATGACTGGCTTTCCGCAGCTTCAAAATGACCAGTGCAGTTTATCCACAAAGGTGTCCGATTATTACTCCTCTAGTCCTCGGACGCGCTCCACTAGGATAGGCTCCACTGACCAATTACTGCAGTCACCATCGTGAATGAAAGACCCTGCTCTATGCCGCATCTTCCAATACCACACACCATCCTATATTGCGTAGCTTGCTGCCCATGTAGGTAAGCGCTTCAGTGCCACACATAGCGGTAGTAAGTGCAATACAAATGTTCAATACAATACAATATTTATCACTTGTGCATAACCAAGATTTGTTTTGATTCTATTAAAATCTTTGTTTCCATCACACTCCAAAATTGAAATGTGCTTCATTTGTTCTTTCATAACTGCTGGTATATGTTGTAATATTTGTACAGTTAATTTACAGGGATTTACATTTTTTGTGAATTAGAAATAAATTGCCACCCTACGGTATTTCTTTTTGTACTGCCTTAACGCAAGGCCACTGGAATTATGCAATTCTGCGGCGAGTGTTTTCCTCAAAATTATGAATTTACAGTATTTGCCACATAGTCCATCAGCTGCTGCATAATCTGCAGATTTTAGCACACAAAACCTTTTTCTAGCTAAAACAGATCAAAATGTACTACAAATGGTGCAGCATGTGTTGCTGTACAGTAGAAGGTCCTTGCAAAGGTTGACAGGTCACCTTTCAGATACTTACAGCTGTATTTGGATGTGGAACTGGCACTAATGTAGTGAAAGCTTTGCCCAGACAGTGCTGACGTGTAAAATGACAATATGATGAAATTATACTATTTAAAAATGTGCCGCATTAACCTGTATAAAATGTGCCGCATAGTTTAGTCAACATTGCTGCATAATTTGGGCTTCAACTGCCACCACAGACAGTTACCACAGGGAGACTGTCATATAGTTCACTTTGAAAATAATCCTTTCACTTTGCAGCCAAATGAATAAAGTAAACAACATCTCCATGTTAAAAGAATAAGCAGCAATTTGTCAGAAGACATAGCCTGATATTTAACCTGTTTTGAACATGCAGTAAGTGTAACAAAGTAAAAACAAAATGTAAGGTATTTTAATTGCTCATTCTGAACTCCTGCACGTTTCTGCTGTGGCAGGTGCTTCAGTCGCTTGCGGGGGGGGTGAGGGGCGCGCGGGGGCAAAGATTATTATGGACTGGCCTCAAATATCGCCCCCTCACCCCTAAAATGCCCCACCATGATGATTACGTCTCTGATCCAAGGGCTGGTGTAACTTCCAAGAAACGTTTGGTGGACGTGTACTGGTGGCTTTCTCCACATTGAAAATTGTTTTCTCTGAAGTAATACGTGTGTTTTGTACATATGCGCAGTGGGCTTCATTGCACCTGTGTGGACTTTTCTGCTATGGAGAACTTTGCACCAGTGGAAAGGGACTCAGCAGGAAGGGTCACCTGACAGTGTGCGTCGAAACCTACGCCTGGCACAGTTTCTAGGTGTACTGTTGGGAATAGGGGTGAGTACCAAATAGTAATAAATCTGCACCTGCAGCTGGACATAAACCTACAGACCCAATTTGGCCCAATGTGTAGGAGGCCGGGGGAAAGGAAAGAACAATGGCCTAATAAGCTGTGGCTTTGGGGGGGCAGAAAAATTCCTGGACTGGCTTTCAAGTTTGGCGACGTGCAGCAAGTTGAGGTTGGAAATCAAGTGTTGAAATGACCAGAGGCCACCCTAGGTATTGAAGTCACCGACAAGGTTTAGGGGAACAAACAATTTGTATTAAATTGACTTTAGATTCAGTGCCTGGAATTTGGTGGCTCATTTTTGGTGAAAGGTCGGCTGGGTAAGGCGGGAAACAGACTCAACAGAAATTTGCCAACATTTTATGGTTGGAATCAAATCTTTGTTTTAATGGAATGCCTGAACATATATGCCGAAGGTGCAGTTGGAAATAGAAATGCTGATGGATCGGCTTTGTTATCCTCTTGCAAAAAATCAATATACCTAAGAGGCAACGCAAATTGTGGTATTTTTCAATAATACATTTTTTGTTTCTTCTGTTTATAGGACTGCATTATTTTAACACTACTTTCCAATGCAGTTTGATGCTCACCAGCATTAGCAGTTTGTAACTCCCCACTTTGACCTTTTTTTTCCTTTGATTTCAGTACGCCTGGGTGGAGAAGCATTTGGGGCAGGAGTTTCTGGATCAGATTGTGCTGACCCGGGATAAAACAGTGGTCTCCGCTGATCTGCTGATCGATGACCGCCTAGACATAACAGGTAAGGTGAAGGACTTGAGCTGCAGAGAGGAAGAGCCCTAAAGTATGGGAATGTGGGCATTCCTGTTTGGGTTCACCCCTTCTAATCAATTTCCTAAACCTATGTCCAACACTGTCCAAAACACCAGATAGAAGTTTTGGATCGGATGGCAAATTCTGGTTGAATACAGCGGGTCTGAGTCTTATGAGCATTTGTAAATCTATGAATTAATCAGAAATAATAATGGTCTCAAGAGCACTCCTGGAAAGCTTTGACAGTCACAGGATTCCAGGAGTACGTCATGAGTTTTGTGAATTCCCAATTCCATTGATGCAAAGGATTCCCGCATTCTCAATTGCACACAGTATATTCACTGAGACATTTATCTGGTCCATGTTTGGACAACCAGCACTTTGTGTAAGGGAGGAACTTCTCAAACTTGTGTATGACCTTCATAAGGTCCAGAAGAGAATGTATCTCCTGTATGTGCGAAAGGACAAATTCTTACTGTTGGGGACCTTGAGGGCTCAATTCACAAAGGGACTTACGATTCGTTAAGTTACGAGTGCGGAGTCTCCGCATTCGGGGCGGAATCTCCGCACTGAGCACTGCAGTGCGGAGATTCCGCCCACAGTGCGTTAACTCCGCACTTGTAACCTTACAAGTCGTAAGTCCTTTGTGAATCGGGCGCTCAGTGAGGACATTTGGGAACATTTTATGTTCATGGGCAAAGAGGTGGATGTTCCATGTGCCAATGCTCCAGTTTCAGTAACTGGGATTCAGTTCCCAAGTAAATATGCCTTAACAAACCTAATAGCTCTGGATTTTGTGTAATGTGGGGAATGCATGCTTGCATACGTGCAAATAGAGGTGGGCGAAATATTCGGATCAATGTTGAAACATGTGAAATGTATCTATTTTTTCGGCTTGTGGAGTGGAAACAGGGTTGCTTTGCTACTCATTAGGCAGCAAAAGAAGCCCAATACAGCTGGTTTTAGAAGCACTGTAAGAGGCCGGGCAGTGTATGTTCCTTTAGGATATTTGCGTTAAGGTAAATTCCCTGCCTTGATCCCTGACAGTGCTGTTAAAAGCAAACCTCCCCAGCAGGAAAGCTTGTGTGTAGTGCTTGCTTGCTTGCAGGGCCTACATGGCGTTCTGGCAGGTTGGCTGCTGGTGATCCTGCTTTCATGCACCAACAGAGACCAGATATTTTATTTAACCATTAAGGTCAGTGCTTTAAATGGGCCGGCTCTGTCCGGTACGGAGTACCCTCACGTTTGAGAGGGAGAGTACCTGCACTTGTCGGTAGAAGTACAATACTTTTAATTGGAGAGTGCTGTTACTTCCCCGAATCAAGCAGGTACTCTGGTATGGGGTACCTACGCTTCTATTTTTCCTTTCCAAGCTCTGATTAAGTTAAATTACCTTGTCTGGCCCCTGACAGTGCAGGACAGCACAAGAATACCTCCTGCATGGAACAAGCCATTCTCGTGCAGAGCTGCCTGCCTCAAATCCATCTGTTTTTTATTTAAATTCATGGTAGGTGGATTTAAAATCCGCAGAAATGTGGCAGAATTACCCGATGGTTCGTATTTGTTTACAGCGGAATAACAAACGAGGAACAAGCTGACCCTATGTACAGATAGAGTGAAACAGCTACCAGCACTGATGCACACAAACTGAACCCCACATTCAAAGGCATCGGGGCACACGGACAACATGCAGACACACACTTTTCAAATACAGGCACACATTCGACCTGCATAGCTGCTGTGTCATGTGCCACACCTGCACCCAGTAGATGGTTGTTGACTAACCGCTTGCCCGTATTTATAATGATAAGATAAAACTACAAGTCCAAGAATGTTCTGTTGGCTACAATGACAGAACTTGGTAAGGTATCCTCATAACATGTATTTTTTTTATTTAAAACGACTCTCATACAGTCCTTGTAATGCTGACTCGTTTGACCTGTTTCTGTTTTGCTGCTTTCAATAAATAGATTTGTTTTTTTTTATATTGATAGTTTGCAGCAGTACTTGTTTTGGAAGATTTTCTCTGTTTTTTCTCTGTCCCACATTCTGAGCAAAGGTGTACCTAAGAACCACTCCACACACAATCCAAAGAAACGTACTGCATTGAAAACACGCGATGAATGGTTTTAGGGTGACATGTACTCAGAAAACATACATTTAATTAGAAACCCAAAGACTTTATAGTGAGCTGGGGAAAATCTGATTCAGTTTAGAGATAAAAAAGCATATGCATGTTTCTTTGAGTTAGCAGTTGCTTTCGGCACAGAAGGCAGAGTAGAGCAGTGACTGATCACTGCAAGGACATTCACGAATTTAACCTGAAGCACCAGCAAAAACAAAGGCGGCCATAGCCACACTCTAAAATCAGCGGCGGCTCCTTCGCTAAGGCAGAGAATCATTGACCCACTGCTCTCTGAGAAGTGTAAAAAAGGGGAAAAAAATGATAATAATATAACCTTATTAGCATTTTATTTTTAGTACGGGATACGGGGCCAGGGGCTGGAGTCACAGGGAGGAGGAGTGGTTGGTGCACCATAAGTGCACATTACAGTTTGGCCGGCTGTCTTGGGCCGGCCAAACACACATACACGCTTAGCATTTCTCCACCTGGCTGTGTTGCACAGCCGGGTGGAGAACTGTCCCAGACTCCCAGGCACTGCCCGAACGGCCCAACAGGCCGCTCAGACCAATCATGACGCTGCTGTCATGCTGGTGGCAGCAGCTCGTGATTGGCTTAGGAGAGTCTGGGAGCCTGTGTGCTTCCATGCTGCCGGGAGTCAGGAAGAGAAGAGGATGGAGGAGAGGCAGCGGCAGTCACAGGTAAGTGATACTTTTTTATTTTTCAACCCACCGCCTTACCACCCTCGTTCCGTAGCAGCCGTCACTGTCTAAAATACTTGCATGCCTCTTTCTTAGACATTCGAAAAGCCTGAAGTGCTAAATGTCACACCCTAGTCCCTTATTCGTTAATCGAGTGAAATGTGTGGCATGAAACACTACTGCAAGCAGCATTCGTTAAGATAAACCTAAAACCAGAGACCAAGATGTGTTGTGAAATCAATCTTTTGCTTTCATTCATATCAGTGGCCTCAGCAGCACTGGCCCCACAGCTCGCCATCTTGTTGATCTTCGATCCCTGGCATCCTCCTTCTTAGAAGTAATGCCACTTCTGGTAAATACTGACACCGTGAGATGCAATGTTTAATGGGTGCGATATTACCTCTCCATTCCAAGTATTGCACCTCGAAATGGGAATGAGGTGGTCAAACAGTGATGTTTCTGTGTCCGAAGTGCAAAACCCAGATTAGTGTCCTTCTCCCTGGTGAAATGTGTGGTGTGGAAAACATTGAGAGATAATTCTGTACAAGTTGAAAACTGGATTTGGGCACAAACTCCCTTTTGCACCCAAATTCGGACTACTGGCTAAAGAGAAAAGTAGGCCTCTGTGTAGCTCTGCTTTTCAGGCCTTTACCACCATTCTTACACAAGGCATAATTTTGTGTGTTTTTGTTTTTTCTCCTCCAGGTGCTGAACCAAACCCCACTTGGGAGCATATCGTCTTCACGGCCTGCCACAACAAGCACCATCAAGTAGCCCCACCGGGCAGGAGGCTGGACTCTTGGGCAAGTGACTGGAAGGCCATCCTGGACAGCAAGCGGCCACAACTCTGTCAAGCTGTGATACAGCCGCACTAATAGGACTGCGCCAGATATACGCGTTTCCTGTGTCCCTTTCAGTTAGGTTTACCCCAACGCTGTGTTCACTGCATGGGCGGATACACTGTGCCAATTCACTAGGAACTCGACTTTCAGTAGGTAGAAATCTTAAAATATAGGACTTTTAACTATTTACACCCCTTTACTAAGTTGCTTCTGTTTGGAAAACAAATGTGAAGGAGTAACTCTGTCCTCAGCCCCTCTTGTGCATCCTGTCTCCTATATGTCATGCTAGCATCATAATGTTGCTGGGTCTGGAATTAGCCGAGACCTTTTGACTGTACTAAAATTGTATGTATAATGTATTTACCTATAGGGGATTTAAGCCAACCCTCTTCTCTACTGGTCTGTTGTTGTGTTAGTCACATTTTCTTCTACCCAGCATAGCATCCAGCATGGGGCAGTGGGTCAGCCCAGTTCTGCCATTGGCTAAGTTCCCTGGGAGTAGTAGCATTCTGCTCTTTCACATTTTGTTGTAGCAAAACCATATTTTTTCTCTTGGCAGCTCCTCCAACATCAATTTATTTTCACAAAACCATGACAAAACACAACAAGCATTGATAAAGCCAAAAAAGCTAGCTGGCAACGTCAGACCTATTGGCTATGCCAGTGCTTGTTTTTTATGTGATGTTTGTAAGTTTTATCATTTTTGCCGGCATTCCTTTTACCATTTCATTAGGAAATTTCTCTCTACTTGTGTAATGTTTATAAAACAGCCAAAGTATTACAGGAATGGACTAAAAAAAGCAGAGTTTAAAAACAAACTAGCCTTTTATTTTTGTTTGATGTTTACATACCTTTTTTGTGAATTTACGAAACATGGAAAACAGTGGACAATTTTTTAACATTTCAATGGCACTTTGAAGGGTAAAACACATGTTGCATAATCTGTGTGCCTCAGTCTTAACTTGCAACAGCGGAGTAAAATGCACTGATGCCAGTTATTCACTTGAGATAGTTCTTATTAAATACAAACATAGACTTGCCCAAAATCCCTCACTGTAGCCTAGAGGGAGGTGGCGGTAGCACTGAAGTCATTGGCTGGGATGAAAATGATCCCAGTGCATGTTGTAGCTATGATCATACTCACTCACTGAGCAAATAATTGGCCCAATCGGTGCACTGAAGTAACCAAAAATGGACACAGAAATCTTTACAAAACTCCTAGATAAATACTTTGTGACCCTCCACAGGTGCTCCGATACTAGTCATACTGCCCTTATCTCTTCATAATCTCAAGAGCCAGTTTTAGCATAGGTATCCTGAAAATCGCATCCGCGTTCCATCCATTTTAGAAAATACTCAGCAGTTTCTGAGTTTCAATCGGTGATAAATTCCCACTTTTAATGTGTGAGAGTGCCTGTGTTCCACTGTATGTTAATGTAAAACAAAGTTCAGAAGACTAGTTTCCTAGAACATCTATCTATGGTTGTGCTGAGGTGGGAAGTGGTGATTGCAGTGAAGTATCACTGTTGGACCTCTTCCGTTTTGCAGTTTGGCCTTTTGTCAGGTACCTTGACCCAAATGTAAGCTTGAGTGATGCCTAGTGGACAAATTCATTATTACTTTGAATATCACAGGTAAGATTAAAGCCATCACTTAGAGGGATGATGGGCGGCATTCTTGGTCGGCGGAGGCCCATCGCCACCCTCTTAGCAGAAGACTGCCAGTCCAATATAGAGATGAGAACTCATTGTTAATAATGTTTTTGCCAGTGTGTGGAAGCGTTTTTGTAAAAACTAAAACCCTAAGATCACTGTGTCATCATGAGGGTCCCCAGGCATGTTTTTTGGGGTTTGCAGAAACAAGTCTCCAAAGCTGGGTTTATTTCTGTACTTCGATATGTTTGCCTACGGCCTCCATGTGGAGATGGGTGTGGAAGAACACGTGAGAGAAAGTGCACAAGTACCTCTTGTACATTGGCACCTGGACGAGGGAGTACAAACTGGATGTACAATGAACGAAGACAGAATGTTTCCATTGTGAGATGACGACACACCAGTGTGGTAAAGGGCAGTGTGATTATGCTCAGACTGGGAACCACAGAGGATGGACTATATTCTGTACACAACCTCTGTATACCAAGCAGATTCCTCATTACACTTTAACCCCCTGGTTCAAAGATTGGTGAGAGTGTGGAGCAGCTTCCATTCACTAACCTCAGCGAAAGGAGGGTGAGGGTAGAACTTCCACTAGTTTCAGTGGATATCTGTCGGAGTCGCAAGAGGAAGCCTTCTTCAAACTTAAACTAAGACCTGTGGGACATTTTAGAGAGTATCAAGGTACTAAAGACATCCTCCTATAAAGGTTGACTTGATCAGAAGGGGGCCACCTTTGTTGGCTTTTTGAGGAGTGCATTACTTTTCATTTTGCTCTCTTCCCTTGTCTTCAAGACTTTCTATGAACCTGGTTATTACAGTCACCTGGTAAATAAAGAGGTCTTGTTTCCAAGCTCCACCTTCAGTTTGCGAGGCACAGCACCGCTGCTCGTGCTGACAGCACTAACAAGTCATTCCTCAAGGTCGGCGTCTGTCTTCTCACTCTGAATGTCCAGCGACGTATATCAGGGAAACTACAAGAAGAAGGTCCTTGATCAAGGCCTTTGGGTCAAATCCAGCCTTTACAGGGCCGGACTGGTAACACAAACCAGCCCTGGCAATTCTGCCGGACCGGCCGAGGGGGGGCGGGGAGGGGGATTTGAGGGGGGGGTGCTAGAGAGAGGCAGCCTGGTTCCACTTTAGCACTGCTGCCGCTTTTGTTACTGTTGGATGATATTGCAGCACTGCCGCAAAACCGGCCCCCCGTAACAAAACCAGCCTCCACCGCTCGAAAACCGGCCCCCACCCTTCCGGCCCACCGGGGAAATGCCCGTTGCCTGCTATGGCCAGTCCAGCCCTGAGCCTTTATCACCAGCTGTCCAATTTTCCTCAAATTGAGCATCTTCCTTAGGTTTCACAGTCTTTTCACATGCTGCTTCAAGCGAACCTGAAAGATCCTGCACAGTGTTGGGAGTTCGATGGGCTTTGTTGCCTTTCTTCAGCTGGTAGACCCCCAGGCGCTATTCGCTCTCACTTGTTTTCTTTTTATTCTATTTTTATCCGTCTCGAAGATCTTGGGGATGATATTATTCCTTGGCCTCATGTGCTGCCGTTCTTTCCACATTGTCTGATGCTTGTTTATTTCTCTCCATGGAGCATTACCTCTCCTTTAACAATCATTATCATTTTGTCCTCTGATTCAGAGGGATGCTCTACCTACAACTCTTTTGAGAGCGAGCACCATTGGAAACCCTGCTCTCAGGGCATGGCTGTTTTTGTACTTTTTTATTGGCTGGCTGGTGGTTCTGATTTCTAATCTATGTGCAGTTTCCCCCATCGGACATTGTTGAGGTTACACTTTGCTTAAAAGTCAGAATTTTATTCCAGTCAGTGTCAGACCTCTCATACAGAAAAGGTTTTGGAGGGTGAATTATGGGTGGGTTTCTCACTGGCAAACCTCTATTGGTTCACATTCGAGGCCAGGATTTCTCCCACCTGTGCGTTCACCCCTGGCTAACTGTTGTGCCATCCGTCTGCTGAACAGGCTCAGATCATGAGGTGCCAGAGAGTTGTGCCTCTGTGTAAGAGCTGCAACACTCTCCTCACCGCCAAGTATTTCGCACTGAGAAACTAATCCAAGTGTGTTGTTTTCTGTCTCAAGTTACTTAGAGTGTCTGCTTCAGCTCCCCTCCACCACATTTAGTGTTCACAACTCAAGTCTCTCACTCACCATATCCCACAGTCACTGAGCCACGGCTCTGCTGTGTGTGCTTCCCCGTCTTCATCTCAGTTGAGGTCAATGAGATGTGCCTTCTTCCCCTGCATCAGTTTGGGACCATGGTGTCGCCAGCAGATGTACATCTACGCTTCCAATCCCAATCACCGCCCATACATACTCGGTCGCCAGAGTTACCAATTTTGGGGCCGATTCACAGAACTAATCTGAGATAAAATCCTAAACTTACTACTTTCGGTATTCACAGAAGGCATTTAGTAGTAGTAGTTAGGACTCCTAACTTTACTACTACTAAACTGAGACAAAATCCTAACTTTACGAGTTTCGGTATTCACAAACTGCATTTAGTAGTAGTAAAGTTAGGAGTCCTAACTTTACTACTACTAAATGCCATCTGTGAATACCAAAAGTAGTAAGTTTAGGATTTTATTCAGATTAGTAGTAGTAAAGTTAGGAGTCCTAACTTTACTACTACTAAATGCCATCTGTGAATACCAAAAGTAGTAAGTTTAGGATTTTATTCAGTTTAGTAGTAGTAAAGTTAGAGTCCTAACTTTACTACTACTAAATGCCATCTGTGAATACCAAAAGTAGTAAGTTTAGGATTTTATCTCAGATTAGTAGTAGTAAAGTTAGGAGTCCTAACTTTACTACTACTAAATGCCATCTGTGAATACCAAAAGTAGTAAGTTTAGGATTTTATCTCAGATTAGTAGTAGTAAGTTAGGAGTCCTAACTTTACTACTACTAAATGCCTTCTGTGAATACCAAAAGTAGTAAGTTTAGGATTTTATCTCAGATTAGTAGTAGTAAAGTTAGGAGTCCTAACTTTACTACTACTAAATGCCATCTGTGAATACCAAAAGTAGTAAGTTTAGGATTTTATTCAGTTTAGTAGTAGTAAGTTAGGAGTCCTAACTTTACTACTACTAAATGCCATCTGTGAATACCAAAAGTAGTAAGTTTAGGATTTTATCTCAGTTTAGTAGTAGTAAAGTTAGGAGTCCTAACTTTACTACTACTAAATGCCATCTGTGAATACCAAAAGTAGTAAGTTTAGGATTTTATTCAGTTTAGTAGTAGTAAAGTTAGAGTCCTAACTTTACTACTACTAAATGCCATCTGTGAATACCAAAAGTAGTAAGTTTAGGATTTTATCTCAGATTAGTAGTAGTAAAGTTAGGAGTCCTAACTTTACTACTACTAAATGCCATCTGTGAATACCAAAAGTAGTAAGTTTAGGATTTTATCTCAGATTAGTAGTAGTAAAGTTAGGAGTCCTAACTTTACTACTACTAAATGCCTTCTGTGAATACCAAAAGTAGTAAGTTTAGGATTTTATTCAGATTAGTAGTAGTAAAGTTAGAGTCCTAACTTTACTACTACTAAATGCCATCTGTGAATACCAAAAGTAGTAAGTTTAGGATTTTATCTCAGTTTAGTAGTAGTAAAGTTAGGAGTCCTAACTTTACTACTACTAAATGCCATCTGTGAATACCAAAAGTAGTAAGTTTAGGATTTTATCTCAGTTTAGTAGTAGTAAAGTTAGGAGTCCTAACTTTACTACTACTAAATGCCATCTGTGAATACCAAAAGTAGTAAGTTTAGGATTTTATCTCAGTTTAGTAGTAGTAAAGTTAGGAGTCCTAACTTTACTACTACTAAATGCCATCTGTGAATACCAAAAGTAGTAAGTTTAGGATTTTATCTCAGTTTAGTAGTAGTAAGTTAGGAGTCCTAACTTTACTACTACTAAATGCCATCTGTGAATACCAAAAGTAGTAAGTTTAGGATTTTATTCAGTTTAGTAGTAGTAAAGTTAGGAGTCCTAACTTTACTACTACTAAATGCCATCTGTGAATACCAAAAGTAGTAAGTTTAGGATTTTATCTCAGATTAGTTCTGTGAATCGGCCCCTCAGTTACCAAGCTCAGACAGAAGCACATTCACTTATACAGCACAGCACGACCAGAGAAGCTCCTGGGGCTGTAAAAATAAGTGGTGTGAGAGTAACCTCAGTTAGGTGAGAGTGTACACACAGAATAGCCAGCTTTTCATGGTCGTACAGAATTGTTTGTTTCTCTTATGGCTTTAGACGCATTTTCCTAAGTGAGGTAGTCTGGGCACGGCGGGGCCAGTTGACATAGGTATGTGAAGTAGTAACTACAGGAATATTACTTCACATACAAAGGCCCCAACATGTCCAACACACAACTTGGAGAAGGGCAAATTGGGTACAGGCTTTTTTATTTGCAGTAATTGTATGTGAAGGTTTCCTGAATATTCCCATTTTCTTCTAATTTTAGATGTGCTGGGTCCATTCACAAAGGAATTTAGTAGTATGTGAAGGAGTACTAGGGAGTACCTTTGCGAATTGGCCTCCATATCTTCTAATTATATTGACAAATCATTGCTTTGGGATGGGACACAGCAGAAGCGATGGGGTTGGCAGTGACAAAATAATTTTTTCTCGAAGCAGGGTTTGAGAGCCAAAATACACTGAGGCAAAGTGACTTTAGTTCAGTGATATTGCTTGCAATGATTGGAACATATGTACACCGACTAAATGGAAATCCTGCCAAACTCATGTGTTTGAAAACATAAGCATGACTCCACAAGTCCTCCTTTCACTTAAATATTTTGGGGAACTGGCATTTTGCCATGTGACACCAAAGCTAGAGTGCCTAAGAGATGCACCAAATGTTACCATGCTTAATTCTTGTCTTTTAAGGTCCTATTGTGAAAAACAAATTCGGCAATATAACTACAAGCGTTTGAGACCTTGCATGCCTGCATATATAGGATGTTTTTGGAATCCACAGTGGTGTCCCAATAGACGCCTGAAAATCTGAAGCAATGACAGTTTTCCAGGTATCCCCCTGAAAAACGTTTGTCACTTCCAAGATACGACCATGCAGCGGCATGTCCACCTATCTAATTTTACATAGTAAACAGTTGTTCAAGGATAAACCTCTTGTTATGCATATGATTGCATTTTTTTCTGTTCTATTTTCTCCACCAGGGAAAAGATTTTTTTTTTTCCGGTGGAGAAGCGCCCTAATCATGCACCCAGTACACTTTTTGGTGATTCTCTTCTTATTTCCACCCTAAAAAGCGATTTACTGCTTGGTAAGATTAAATCTCCCATTGTTTTTGAGATTGAAATGAGTCAGAAAATAGTTTGTGAATGCCAACAAACAGATACGATTGTAGGTGTGTAAAAAGTTTCAGAGCTTTCCCACACTAGAACACCTAATACCTAACCTTAAGAGTTGATTTACTCTCACAACAATCTTTATGTAGATTAATCTCTTTACAAGTGTAAAACCACACTTTTTGTACTGCAATATTAAAAAGCAGATACCTTTGGAAATCAGGGCTTTTGAGTTTTGTCCTGTTCTAAATTTAACAAAGCGCTCCTTTTGACCACATTACCAGAGATTTCAAGTGCTCAGTGTAATCTGCGACAGTCATCTGGCCTATATTTTCTTACCACTGAGCTATTTTTGTTAACCTGCCATCAACCACTAAGCATTGAAAAAGCTGGACTGGTTGAACTACTCGTGCTTAAAATCAGGCCACATGAGAATAATATCCCTTATTCCCACACTTCTGCACACATTAATTCAACTTAGGTGGTCCAGATGTGCCATTTTCTATTTCTGGGTACAGCTGTCAGACCCTTATTCACAGAATCTGGATTTGTGGTCATATAGGCCTGCAGGTGTAACTTATAATAGTGGTAAATCTACAAATATGGAGGATTTTAAGGTGTGATAAGTGTTGGCTTAGAGACCGTAACATGGTGTTACTATGAGGAGAGGCAGGGTGCGGCCATTTGGAAAGTGGTGGGAATCCAGAGAATCATACCTTCTTTGTTGGCATTCACGAATGCTTGTAGTGTTTTTTTTATCCTATTTACAAACCTTATGTACTCCTTAAAAGGCTTGGAGTTACTACAAATAGGTTGGAAATTTCTCTCCAACGTTCCACAATTTCTGCAGATCAAAGGCGAAAGACTTTCCCAATTAGAAAAATATTTTCCAGGTATGAAAAAGAAGAGTTAAATGTGCGAACGCACATTTCCTTCACATTTATTCCTGCAGATTGTTGATGTGCATATGTTTGTGGTAGTAATACACTTGGAAATCTACCACTTCCTTAGATTTCATGTGGATGTTCTGTGACTCTCCTAAAAGTCAGACATCTATGCAAACCATAGAAGGG
Source organism: Calotriton arnoldi (assembly GCA_963921515.1). NCBI lineage: Eukaryota > Metazoa > Chordata > Amphibia > Caudata > Salamandridae > Calotriton > Calotriton arnoldi. Next base: position 263,550 of record CAWUFW010012364.1, on the reverse strand, counting down.
AAGGAAACTAGCTATGCCTTGATTTTCAACTCTTTGAATGTTATTTCAGAAAAGACCCATAATGATAGGTACAATGTGGGAGAAGGTTTTTGGGAATGATTGTGTTTGCAGGTGGCCACCTATCTAGATGTGTTCTTAGTTTTTGTTGGGCCTCAGTCAGGGCAATGCTGGGTACTTGTAAAGGACAGTGCTGTTTAAGAATGGGGACTTCACCCAGTCTGGTGACTTGCTACCAAGCTCAAGCCACATGCAGCACTACCCAGCTGTGTCACGTGCAGAGATCTGGCCATGTGGCCCTGTCATTATGCATGGTTAATTATCAACTTATTTAGTTTCTATTGAGCAGGTGCCTTTGACCTGCATATACAAACAAAGTTGTGATTATGGGATTCTCTTTGTAACATCTGCACTTCAGCCAAAAGTGTTAGAACACCGCTGACGTACGCAGGCTCGGAGCACGTGCCGATAAGGCAGGTGTCCCTCGGTTGGAACACTTGTGAAATCCACCGCCAATATTTAGCCCCTTGAATGAAAAGCAGAAAAGCTCTATGACTATCGCTTTCAGCAGAAAATAGGTCTCGGTGCTTAAGAACTGGGGTTAATGACTCTAATTTGTTGCTGACTAACAATTGAGCACCCTTCACTGGTGTGAAGCCCTGCTCTCTCATTGGAGCGAATATATCTATGCTTGGCTCTGATCTCCAGGCATAGCTCTGAAGGGATTAGTAGAAACTTCAACACCTCCTTTCAAGGGCCACCTATACTTGTACCAGCCCTTAACTTGTCAAACAGGTGTAAGATTATTCTTTTAAGGTATGCAGAACTCTTACCACAGATAAAGACTTTAATGGTGGCACTGTTTATAATCTTTTCCCCCACCAATGTGCTTAAAGTGTTTCATTTGTCCTCCAGGACGATGTGTTGTTTTTTCGAAAATGGAGACCAGTTGGTTCAATTTCAGTGGGACAACATGGTTCTGGATCCTGTTCTGTCAAACCATTGACAGTTGGTACAGAGATTTCACGATGTCCCATGTCAGGTGTGATTCGCTGCACCAGTGTGGCAAAGCAAAGAGAAAATATCAAAGCCGGCTTTTCTTCCTTCAAACCTGGATATGACTTATTGAGCTTTATCTCCGGCACACAGGTCCAGATCACTCACCTGAGGCCGTATTATGGATAGGGCGCACTTTCCCTGTTTGTGCAACGGCGCACCTTAAAACGGGTGCGCTGGGCGCAAACGGGGAAAGTGCGCCCTATTAAATTTAATGCACTGCCCCCAGGGCAGCTGCAAAGTCGTGCTGCTCAGGGGGCAGTGCATTCAAGTGAAATACAGAGCGGCTGAGAAGCACAGTGGAGGCCACAACCTGCTTGCACTTTTAAGCAGGGAGTGAGATCCCCTTGCAGGCGGGTGCAGTGAGTGGCTGCACCTGCCTGCAAGGGGATGTCTGGGACGTCCATAGGACCTCCTTTCCCCCTCCAGAGGGCTGCTATCGGGGGGCGTACTAACATTGCGCCACCTTGCGCCAGCTGATATCTTATTTGCCTCTGCGCCAACATCTATAATACGGTGCGAGCGCAGAAGCAAAGGGATTCCCTAATTTGCATGGGGCCACGCCCCATGCAAATGATGAAACACCCTCTGGTGATAGTGCTGGCACCATATGGGCACCGGTGCTATCTGTTTTACAGAAAGGGCTGCACAAGCGTCTGCGGCCCCTTCTGCAATACCTAAGGGCCCTGGGGGCGCGTAAAGCGGGCGCTAACGCCCGTTGAACCCCTAGAGCACTTCTGTAATACGGCCCCTGAAGTGTTCCAAGAGTAGAGTTTTCAGAATGCTTTAGTTTATTAAAAGTAATCCCTAACACTGTAACATCTTGCCCCAGGGGGTATACAAAATGTATTGCACCCGTTAAAAACGGATATCATGGAGTATGTAATTTATCAGGTTTGAATAATTCCGCCTATTATCAGAATTAATGGGGAAGAACATGAGGATTTTGGTGCTTCCTGTACCAAAATCTGCATGTCCCGGTCATTATCAGGCCTCCCCCCCCCTATTGAACTCTGCCAGGTTTGAACTGTTGAAATGTATCAGGAGTTGCTACTTTATCACAGCCGGTAGGTACGGGGTTCAATAAGCTCGATCGAACAATTCCCAATCCGGCCTTTTGTCTCTGGTGCCTTGAAACCATGTTGACTAGAGTTTGAAAGGGTTTCGCTTAAATGTAGTGTCAGTCATCTTCACTTGCAAGCTCCCCTGCAGGAGGTTCGTACCTATGATTTGAAGGAGTTTAATTTAAAAAATATAAATATTATGATTTCCATACGTGTGTTCAAAAGCATTCGGTCTAGTTCCCAAATCCCCGTATTTTCAGGCGCTACATGGCTGGGCTCATCTCTGCATGGAGATATGCTTTCCATAGGGAAAAAAATAAGATGTTCAAGTACATATTTCTGCAGCACTTGTTCAAGGGTTTGCGCTCTAGACAATTCTCAGGAGGATGTGACGGGAAATATGGGGCCCATGACAACATTGCATCTATTTAGAAGACATTTAACTGGGAGAAAAAAAGGAAAACTCTGCGAATCCTATGCAGATATTTATGATTTTTCGATTTTCTGAGTCAGGAAATACGTTTTTTTAGAATTGGTAGTCAACCTCTTTTAATTTAAACGGATGTGGTAATTTAATAAACATACAGATCAAACAGAAACTAGGGTGTACAAAATTCATGTAACTACACAAAATTAAGCAGAAAACAAGTACAGCATTTAGTGTTATATTTCAGCACAAAATGCATCCAGATGTGAGGAGCATTTTACACTTAAAACTAGCACCAAAAACATAAACACTGTGGATGACAGTCACTCATGTTCTGGGAATTTGCTTTGCTCCTGCTGTATAAATTCGCATGAGCTCAGCGTAATTATGCAATGTGGTGAAATGGCGTGATTTCGAAATTACGCTGGTGTAATTGAAATTTGACAGTGGCCTAATAGTGAGACATCTGAGAGGACCCCAATTTGCCTGACCTCCAATGGCGGCTGGCATCTATGGGGGGGGCGAAAGGGGGCGGGACGCGTGCATGCAAAAAAAATATAAAAATAAACCGGCGCGTGCAAATAAAATTAAAATATATAAAAAGCACTTACCTCACTACAGGACCTCGTTGCGACTGCAGTGCAGGCCCCAGCAACTCCCTTGACCAATCCTGGTGCTGCTCTCACCAGCATGAGAGCAGCGTACTGATGGGAGGGAGTGGCCTGTCTCAGTGCTCCACAGTGCTCTGGAGGCTTCAAAGTGCGCATGTCTGGATGGCCGTCGCAAGACGGCCAGCCAAAGGGACATGCACACTTTGAAAAGTGCATATACAGCCAACCCTCCTCCCTGCTGCTGCTTTCACTAAGCCCCGCCCCGTCCTGACTCTTGGTTCTGGACGGGAGGGTGAAAGTTAAATGGTAATGACAGGGGAGCCGCCCCTGCTGAACTCTTAATTTTTAAACGGATTACAGACTCTTAATGGTGTGCAACTTTTCTGCTCTCTGCTTACCCAAAACGCCTTAAATGGTAATTAGAGGTTTAGCATCTGCCTCAGCAGCTGGCAAGCATTTGGTTTCGCATTAGAAAATTGTAAATGCAGTTTGGACACACTGCGATCTGGTCCCCAATTGATTTCTTAGTGCCTTTTCTTGTTGACGAGAAGACAGAAGGTTGAGTTGTTGGAATTGGCGATGCCGGGACGCCTTATTTAGAGCTCTGGGGCTTGGTGTTTTTTCCTCTGGAAGGAGGGTAGAGGAGGCTCAAACACCCTTGCTCGTAGATCCATCTATCCCTTAAGCAGTGTTCAATCAAAGGAGACAAGATGTGAAAATCGTCCAGTTTTGTTAATCATCAGATGCTAACCTTATTTCCATTGCAGAGGACATTTTTAAGGGCATAGTCTGGTACCAGTAAAACCAGAGACCATCTCTTCACCTCCCTGTAGTCCCTCCTCCTATTGGAGACCAACCCGAATCCTAAATCATCAGCCTTATGGGAAACAAATGGATGGATGAGGCGATTCAAACTACTTCGATTTAACTGTAGTAGAATGAAGTATCCGGTCTCCTTTCACTACTCGCAGGAATGCCTTCCAGACTACTGCTCATGCTACAAACAATTCCTCACCAAACCTTTATCCACCCTGTACCAGCTAGATGACACTGTACACCCTCCCTTCACACTGACCGCTCTCTCTTCACTTGCACCTTCCTCGTAACTCACACCGTAAGGTTTCCCTCTGGAAACCCCACATCTAAATATGTTCTCTGCATATCTTCCACACATGAGTGCATACCCTCCTCATACTCATGCATGCCTTTCATATGCCACATGTGTTCCTCTTCCTCAGCTAGTTTTTTCTCATACTCCACAAGGTCTCCACACACCTCATCCCATCTCATGAAGAATTCTTGGTTGTGAATACCCCCTGTCGCAGCCCACCTCACCGCCTCGAAGCAATTTAGTTGAACAGTGCATGCGATAGTAAACCGTATTAAGAAATACATTAATAAATAAGTGCCACATTAAGCAACAAGAGACCATGTAATTGGTCAGTACTGTTCTTCACAACAACCATGCAACATGACGTCGTCACAGTGCACCTGAGTCCCCTGTTGCAATGCACAGTTTAAACATAAATAAAAAACAATGAATACATTATTTGTGGAAAGGGGAGGGAATTTTGTACTGTGTTTGGAAATAGCCTTTGTCACATAGTGTTTATCACAGTAAGAACACGGTACAGTGAAACTGCATAATCAAAGCACATTTGGTGCCCTGCATGGAGACCCTTAATAAAAGCTGTATTGAGAGAAGATGCAGTCAAAGCGTTCTTCAAGACTTGTGCTTATAATTGAGCTATTAAAAAAAATCCTTATCCTGTCTTTTGAAAATCACGTTCAATTATGTACACTTATAGCAAGTGTGCTGACTGTTGCAAATACTACCTAATGAATTCCATTGTGCCAAGCAGCCAATTACAATGCAGACACATATTAGACTACAGGGTACCATTGTCACGTGTGATGTCAGGAGCAGTGTGCCTCCTTCTGGCCTCCTTGTTCGTCTAACCAATGCCACAGGTATTGTACCAGTCCAAAGGAATTCTGTCATAACAGAATCTGAGGAAGAACAGAACTTAAGGGCCTTGTTATTCCACATTATCTTGTAATCAGGAGTAATTCCCCATCCTGGATTTACTGATTGCCACAGTGTGAGTAATTTTAGGTTGCTAGACTTTTGGGGCGGTAGCCGAGCCACAATAATCAGCCTTTTCCTAGCAGGGCAGACTAGAATGCTTAATATGATGTATATGTTTGCCTTGAGGATCTTCCTTATAAGAATCAGTGTAGTCTGGCTTCTGTTTTTGGCTGAGAAAACCTCTTTATAGTCACTACCCCCACCGAAATTTTCCCAAACAAAGTTCCCATATTTATATTTTAAGACAAGTAAACAGGACGATTTTCCGTTCTCCAAGCAAAATAGCTTTTTGCATACGGATTGCTCCACAGGCGATGAAAAAAACAATTTTACAAGCATCATGTCGTGATTTGGTTCCCTAAGTCTGCTTTCTAACTTACCTTTAGAGAACTCTAGATCTTATGTGAAACATATCTTGATACATTAGCATCCTCTGGCCTTGCCTACTGTATGAAACCTATCCTCCAGTGAATAAATTACGTTGTACCCCCGAAGAATAGCTTTAAGGGGCTCCTATCAGTAGTGTAACAAACCTAAGCTATAGTTGAAACATGCAGACAATCCACTGTGATGTGTATCAGATGAGAATCATTTTATCGAATATTTTCGTGCTGTATCCTTTCCATAATCCTCCAAAATGTGACTGCAGCTGTGAAATCGGCCAATACATACAAGCAGAAACCCCTCTGTTAAAAGTACTTGATATGTGTCCTTTCTGTTTCTCAGTAATTGTGTTTGCTTAGAAACTGCTTACTGATAGCTTCATGTACAGGATGCTTGATAAATGATGAACCTTGCATGCTACCGCCCACACAGCACTTCCTGACATTCAGTCTCATCAGCGTGTACATCTTTGATGGACAGCATAGCTTGGTATGTGACCATGTGTTTGACCACTTCCCCCATCAAGGCAGCTGTCAGTGAACTTGAGCTACTCATTTAGAGTCTTGCATTAATGCAATGCAGATTTTAAGTGATGGGTGAATAGTAGATCACATCACAAATGTTCCCTGAAGGTTGTATGACGGAACCCCGCATGCATTTACCCCGCATGCCTTTACAATGCAGTCACTACCCAGACTGCAGCGTTACCATGTGTTACTTTACCAGACAAGTCGTTACAACGACTTGCTTTAGGGAGCGCTTGCTTTAGGGAGCGCTGGACTTTGGAATAGTATAAATTACTATTCCAGCTCCAGTCTACACAACAGTGGGGAAGGTGTTGGACTTAAAAATCCAACACCAGTCTAACAACACGCCCGCTACAGCCAGTCGTTGTCGACTTGCGGGTTGAAGTAACGCGTGGTAACATCATAGTCGGGGTAGTGACTGCTTTGTAAAGGCTGGTCGTTGTTGAGACCGGTGTAAAGGATGTTTCCCTTCCCTGACAGGTTCCCTATAGGAAATGGCTGTTGTTAACAAAGTGCAGATTAACACACATGAATCTCAACTTGTGGGTAACAGTGAGATAAGGTTATTACTGCATCTCGTTATTACCCCCCAAATGTAGTGCTAATTTAAAAGAGGGTCTACATGGCTACCAGGGAATTCAAAATTGGCCTGATTAAAGATGTACAATCTTTTTTGCTATGGGCAGTTTTCTTCTCAGGTACTCAGTTTTCAACTTTCGGATAAAAAGTGTTAACCTTTATCCACCTCAAAACAGAAACCCTACCAGAAAGGTCATGCTTTATTTTAAGCTAATATAGAATTATATACATTGGGTTATAGTCATAGATATATATATGTATAAGTATAGGATTTTATCCTTTAATGTCTGAATGTTCAAAATCCTATATTATATTTTAAAAAGCCTGAATTTTAAGTGCATGTTAATATTCTACAAGTGAAGTTGCACTCCCTTATTTTTGTATGATTTAATGCGCACAATTCTTATTCTGTACACCTATCTGTCTTCGGCAGACTGTATTGCACAGATTGTTAATGTACAGGGTGTAGCCACTATTGTTCCTTTATATTAAATACCTCATTGATCCTAAGAATAAATGGCTATTTAAATCAATTCATTGTAGCTCTGTGTAATTTTTGTTCTAACCAATTTTATCAAGTGGTGTTTATTGGAGATGGTCTTTTTGTGAATGTATTTTTGCATAGAAGATGTGCCCATTGTTAGCATTAACAGAGATTAGGCACTAGGTTTGGCATATAGCCACTAGTTGTCCATTTGGTGAATTTCTTGTTGGCCCTTACTCAAACTTGTGGACAAACTGCAATTTAATTACATCCATAACTGCCAGCCTTTCTCCAAACATTTCCGACTTTGCAAGTGTGCAGTACTGTACCGAACACATAAAAACTTGGAAAAGTATTACGCCAAGTCTGAGATTAGTATTTTGTGCTGAAAGGGTAGCATAACAAAACCCATTCTAGACATCAAGCACACACTCTTGCACTGATGTGCAAGAGTGTATTCATGGCACAAGACAGCCAAAAGTGTGCCGCCGCGGGGAGATAGAAAAACAGTAGCATATATCAGTAGAATGGTGCTGTTTTGCTCTCTCTCTCTCTCTCCTTGAAGCAATGCAGCACTGCAACTTTGGTTGCTGTGCTGCGTTGTGTCAAATCTTAGTAAATCTGCCCCATAACAGCTTTCCAGTGTGTATCGGCTGAGACTCCTACCACCTCAGTTTCAACATTCAATTTCCTTCATGTGTATGCCTTAGAATATAGTTTATCCAAACAATTAACAGTTGCTCATGTACATAGGCCTCATAAGAGTGTCTTACCACAGTGTTCGCATCAGCTTTTTTAATGGCTCTGTTATGTTCCAGTATGTGCTGTTTGAATTCAAAATTGGTACTGCCCAGTTATAGTTTCACACACTGGTATTCCAAAACATATTTACAACGTCTCATAAGCAAGTGATATGTGATACTCTTATTTTGCTTTTGTAGATTGCTGTATAAATCCCTTCCCTGACAAGCCTTGCTGGTTGTCCATTCATTGAATATTGGAAGCCAAATGTGTGGACTTATTTTCTCTAAGTGGCAGAGTAAAAACATGTCATGTCATGACCTAGATGTGCTATAGGTTGTTTGTCAGAATATTGTTGACAAAATATTTCCTGACGTAACTACTGTATGATAAATGCAGTTTACTAAAAGATTGTCCCGTTGAGTATAGATATTCTATATATTTAACTGCAATGCATTCGATATGTGGTACTGGATAGTTATGTCAGACAATATTTACTACATAATGTTTTGGTATCATAGCTTTCTTTATGTGATAGACGGATGCTTCAAGTCATCATTTTTTGCAATATACTTCAATGTGTTTATGTATATGGTATTTCTACAGCGGAAACCTAGACAAAAGGCAGCGGAGTGCTGTACATAGTCCCGGGCAAGCTTTAAGTTGGCGAGTAATTATGAGAGGAATCATAGTTGTAGACTAATAATTCATTGTGATGTGGTGTTCTTTAAAAGAGGTGACTCTTCAACTCTTTCCTAAATTGAAGCAGCGTTGGGGCAGTCTTGATGGATACAGGGATATTGTTCCAGATCCTTGGTGCACAGATGTTAAAGACCTGTTGTCTTGTTTTTTCTTTTTTATACTTCTTAATCTGTAGTGTAAAGGTGTCCTGGCTGAGGCAGTGCAGAGAACCACCAGAGAGAGTGAGCTTGTCTGCAAGATAAGCAGGTGTGCTGGCTTTGATGGCTTTGTAAATAATGCAGCTAGTTTTGAAGATGGTGCTAGCTGGCAAGGAGGGTCAGTGGAGTTCCATCAGGATGGGGGTGTTCAGGTCATAATTCTTCAGGCCGTGGGTGAGACGTGCTGCGGTATGTAGGATCCCCCTAAGGAGTGCCAGTGTGGAGTCTGGGGGCTATAAAGTAGGGAATTAACAACATCCAGATCCGAGAGTACAAGGAGTTGAACCACAGTTCTGATGTCCCCTTCTGGAAGAAACGGTTTGACTTGCTTTAGAAGAGAGAGCTGATACCAGGCCGTCTTTGGGGTTTTTTGTTTGTTTTTTGGCAATATGTTCCTTGAGGGAGAGGTTGGTGTCCAAGGTGAATCCAAGATATTTGGCATTCAGTGAGAGTCAAGGTTCATGTCATTGAGCCAGGTTTGGACTGCATCTTGTTTGCTGTTCTTGGCAAACAATGAAATTAATTCTGTCTTGTTTCTGTTGAGCTTCAGGTATGCACTAGACATTGAGGTTAGTGTTTGAGGCATTGGATGGCTAAAGCAGAGGAGACTTACAAATAGAGTTGTGTGTTTATCGCCATATTAGTGAATATTAATGCTGTTATCTGTGAGTAGAGCACCAAGCGGCTCTATGCAAAGGTTGAAGATGACAGGAGACAGTATGGGTCCCTGGGGGCTCCACTTATGATAGGGATCTTTTGTGACCTGAGGTGCGCTTATGAACAAACTGGCGTTGGTTGTAAAGGTCGGAGGAGAACCTGTGAAGGACACTGCCGGCGAATCCCATTTGTGACCCAAGGTGAGTATGAGGATAGGTTGTTTGACTGTGTCAAAGGCAGCTAGGTGGTCCAGCAATATCAGGCGGCAGGCTTATCTTCATCTGTGGTCAAGAGTGCATTGTCTATGATGTGTAAGGTAGCAGTCTCCATGCTGCAGCATAATCTGAATCTAGACTGGTAATTGTGCAATGGATGGTTGACATTGCTGTGATCTTGGAGTTGAACATAGGTTGATTTATCAGTGATCTTGCCAATGAATGGTAGGTGAGTGATGGTCTGTAGTCGGCGAGGTGGTCATCAGGGTCTAGTGTAGGGTTCTTTAGGCTTTAGGAGTAAAAGTATCTGCCCAGTCTTGAGAGGTTCTGTAAAGATGCCCTTAGTGATGAAAGCAATTCGGTGAGAGACACTTCACGCCAAAGTTACTATGGAAACTGCTGTGACTGAGATACAGCCCTTCTGGCCCCAGCCTCCAGCTTGAGAAGGAAGATAGCCATGCAAAAGAAGTGTGCAGGCCTGCACACTTAGACGGGTGTATTAGTTAATTCACTGAGGCCGGCTTCCTGACACACAATACCAAGGTACTGGGTTAGATCATTCCGACAGGTCTGGCAGAACGATACTCAAGCTATGCTCTCTTTAGTGTAGATGTACTAGTGATAGATAGGAATAACATTAGGAACAATTAACATGGTTGAATTGTGTTTTTCACCATTCTAGTAATGATCATAACAATGATGTGTCTCATCTGCCTAATAATTGTAACTCATGTTTTATTTACAAAGATTAGAGCTTTTCAATAGACATTTGAAAATGCAATATTGTTTCTTTTCTTTATAACACCTTGGGCATGCAAAAGTGAGTAACGAAAGGGTTAGATCTGTTGCCATGAATTCTTTGGGAATTGGAATGGCCATGTTCATGGTTACCAGTAACCTCTATAACTCTGAAAGGTTAGGGGTTTAGATGTGGTGCTGTGAGCTAGCTAAAACCAACATTTCCTGATGATATTAGTAGACCCAGTTTCTATATCGTGAAGTTTTGTTGACCTAATGCACAGTTCTACTAAATACGTATGAATCGTATAACAGTGCATGAGTTCTAGCATTAGCGTTGTGCATGGAGAAGTCTTTGAAGGATCTGAAGGTTTGGTCTTTTCTTTTGTGTTGACCTTGGTTTATTGGTAGTACACTGAGCAGGGAGCTAGGGATGGCAGAGTGATCAGTCTAGTCCAAGGTGATGGATGATTTGTATTGGAAACTTGGTGATGTTGAGAAGACAAGTTTGAGGATGTGGCCTTTGGAATGTGTTAGTAATGAGACATGCTGTACCGTGTTAAGTGTATCAATGAGGTTTCCGTTTTTTTTTAGCTTTCATTATCTGGGAGGATGAAGTCACCCAAGATTGTTCTGTTGGCATCTCAAATGGATGAGGTGGTGAGGGGATCTTAGAATTTATCAATGAAGTTCTTGTTCTGCTGGAAGGACGGTAGATGAGGTGGAATGTGGTGGTATGAGTTGCAGAGACAGAAATGGCATGTCAGCAGCACCATGAAGTTGAGGGTTCTTTGCTTGCCTAATGTGCATGTTCAGGAGGATGTATGGATTACATTGAGGCATCCTTCCTAATGTGTGTGAGCCACACGATGGTTGCTGTAGCCTATGGGGAAAAAGGCTGTATAGGATGTGTGAAAATGTGGAGATAACATTGTTTCTATGCTGTAGAGGGCCTCAAGCTTGTTAAAGGTGATGAAGTCTGCGATGTCTGCTACGTGGAGTACTGCAGAGCGAGCATTTATAAGCATGAGTTGGAATGTGTGTTCTGTAGTTTGAGGGTGTGTGATAGTGGATGGGTGTGAGGTTGGGTTTATGTGTTGCGCAAAACCTTTGTAAGTGGCTGGGTTGTCTTTGTCTGGATGGTGGGTGACAGTATGGGGTGATGTGTGAGGCACATGATTATACTCTTACCTTATAGGTTTCACTGGAACAGAGGTTCTGGCTCAAGCCTCTTCAAGGCCCAAACAGGCAATGCCATTGTCTGAGTCCGCCTTTTGCTGGGGACATCCGGGCAGTGATGCACCCTGAACAGTTGATTGAAGAAGGGAGAAGGCATGAAATAATGTCAATTTGTGTGCAGGTGGATGGCGGGAAATGCAGTGATGTCACGTCCTGTGCAGATGGATGAAGGGAAAGGAAGTCCTCTTTCGTGACTTCTTCTTTTAAAGGTGGTTTTAGTGGGAAACCAGTGATGTCAATGTCTGTGCAGATACACGATGGGAATTCCAGTGATTTAAATTCCTGGGCAGATAAATGATGGGAAATGAATTCTCTTGCTTGGCTTATTTTAAAGATGGTTTTGTCAGGATACCAGTGATGTCACTTCCTGTGCTGATGGATGATGGGAAAGCCAGTGATGTCATTTCCTGTGCAAATGGATAATGGTAAAATGTTGTTTTAGGACTTTATTTCATTTGACTAAAAGTTGTGATAACATTTGTTATATCATTACCTCATTCCTTCTATTTTTTTATTTGCTTTAAAAGCTTTTGCGGAAAGCAACTCATTTCCCTGTTTCAAGGCTTTTTCCGGGGGGCAATCACTCGTTTTTGTGGTGAGGGTAGGCAGTTGTAATCTGACACGTTCAAATATAGCTATGCTGCTATTTTTTATCTCTTTGCCATAAAGCTTTTCTGTACTACAAATACATTTCCTGCAACTTCAGATGTATGCCAGATACATTATCATAAAGTTCTAACCTTATACTTTGGATCCAGTGGGAGTGTTGCACTCTTCTGTCTCTCACCACTTCCACCAGTGCCCACAGTCAAGAATCCGAGGGCCAGTGGTAGAAATGGGAAACAGGAATGGAATAAGAGAGAGAAAACAGTTACGGACACCACCATGCTGACTCATCACTGATGCTGTAGGGCGAAACATGTGTCTGAAACCACTAAGAGATATCTTAATAACCTGTCATGAAGGCCATGCATCTGACTGTAACAGTGAACAGATCCACCATAGCTTTATTTTTCTGTTCCCTGATGTGAAACATTTTATTCCTCAAATTAAAACACATAAGAGATGAGTACTTTGGCTATACGTATTTCAGCCCTTCTGCCTATAGTAAGAACTATTTCAAGCTTTATGATTACACTCTCTATGGAAGATGTTTACTTCCTCCTTGAGTCTTGAGACACTGCTAAAGGGAATAGTCATGCATTCATATTCTAAGGTCACTGAAACTCTGAATACATTATGTATAATCATGTATATGCATCATGTGTGCATTACTCCTGTTCCATCACAGGAGACAAGCCCAAGTGCAATGCAAAAATCTTGCAGAGATTAGAAATGTTCAAAGAGTTTGTTTTAAATAATTGAAAGCTAAGTGCACAAAACAGTGCAAATTTCAGTTTCACTGCACGACTTGAGTTTCAGAATACATTCTCTGTATTCCCAATGTCCTCAAACAAACTCCAATTGAAGCGATAGCTCTTTGCAAAAGGACATCCTAGTCTGCGTAACAAGATCCTGGCTGCGGCAATATTCCGTCACAATGACCTGGGAAGGATGCTGTGAACCTCAAAGAAAGTTTTACCCAGATAACCAAGATGGCTGGATTGGCTGCTGCCATCTTCAAAGTATGTGAGAGTTCAGGGACTGGTGGAAAATGTAGTTCATCTTCATGTGCCGTCGTGTAATGCATTGACCACACACGCTAAGCCTCTCCCCAAACGTACTGACATTCTGCGAAGACCGCTAACCATCGCTCTCCTGCACCCCTTGGGTTTTAAGTGGTAAGCCATGCCTCCTGGCATACATACACCTTTTCCACTACTCAGTTCCCTTTCTCTGTTGCACTTTTCCATTTTATGTCTCCCTATACTCTGACTTTTCTACTGTTTTATTCTTGCTGTCACTCCATTTCTTTCTTGCACTGTCTCTCCCTTGGCTTACACCTTTCCCAAACTTGCTCTGTCATAATTATGGGTGAGAAAAAAGGACAGGTTACAACATTTTTTTAAATTGCATAATGGAGAATTGTTTTCAAACGAAGACATGAATATTTTAGAAACAACTGATTGTGAAAGAGCACCGGGGAGCTTTGTCCAAGGCAGGATCATTTTGAACAGGCTCTAAATACCGTGGGGCAAAACTGCTTTTCTGCAAATGATGGTACATCCACAACCGGGAACAATTGCATGCTGCTCACGAGGCTATAGATCATTTTGAGATCTCCAAATACCTAAGAGGTCCATTGTCCACCCGTGATTTCAACATTGTGGCTAAATCCCTATTAGCGATGAATAGTACCTCAGCTCGTTAAGCACGTTGTATCAATATTAGTCTCCACTCAAGCTTGCTGAAAGGCTCTTAACGTACAGCCCACCCACATTACACCCTCCAACAAATTGAAGAAGGAGATCCTCTTCGATGTTGGTTGCTTCTGGAAGCCGTTGTGCACCAGAGCGCCACCAATTAAATTTCTTTTGCTTTGCACTCCTTGCAGAAATGACAAGTCGCCTTCTGAAAAGTCCAACCTGGGCTCTGTTAGCAATAACTGTAGGTAAAAGACAGATCAGACCAATGATAGTGAAGTCCCACATTTGGTGAATACCAGGTCTATGGTCCAGAGTGGATGTCGATTTGTTATCCCTGTCCTATTTAGCTGGTTTAGCCTATTAGAGGGCCGAGCATAAGGGGGTAGAAAGGTTGACTAGTTAAGACTTACTACAGGATTGAAAGCGAGTTAGAAATCAGATTCAGTGTGACAGATAACACTCACAAACATCAATGTCCAGTCAGCAGCAGCTGCCCGTGCAGGTAAGAGCGGTGGGGCCTAGTGGTGTGGATTTCGACGGACGATGACAAGGGCAAATGAACGATTTATTTAATTTTCCCTCATCATCGTCTGTCGAAATCCCCTAACTCCCCTGGCCCCACCGCTCTTACCTGCACGGGCACGGCTGCCAGTCAGTATCTTTTAATTTAGCAAAACAAAAGTACTTAACGGATACGTAAATAGTTCAGTTAAATCAAAGATCTACAAAAAAACCTAGGAGCCTTCCTGCTGTACTGCTGTGCGTCAAAAGATACAGCGCATTCATGTCCTTGTCCCCTGTGCCAGCGCACAAACGCAAAAGAAACAATTGATGGACGAAATGCTGGACAATGCAAACATTCACCCCCAGTCACAAGGATCTGGGTTAAATCCATCATTCTTTTGCTCACCACACCACCCCAGTTTGGACCCAGCCATATGCAAATCAGTCTTGACCCTGTTCCTTGTGGGAACAGTCCAGTCCGAACTGCCAAGCCAGGTCCTCCCTGGACCAGAAACAAGCATCCTGGGACCGGTTTCAGGGCATCACCCTTCATCAGCCATGCTAGCTTGAATCCAGTGGTGTAGTGAGCACGGGACCCACGTCTGGGCATACCCTTCCCACTTAGGGCGACAAATGCAAAAGAAACAATTGATGGACGGAATGCTGGACAATGCAAACATTCACCCCCAGTCACAAGGATCTGGGTTAAATCCATCATTCTTTTGCTCACTACACTACACCACCCCAGTTTGGACCCAGCCATATGCAAATCAGTCTTGACCCTGTTCCTTGTGGGAACAGTCCAGCCCGAACTGCCAAGCCAGGTCCTCCCTGGACCGGAAACAAGCATCCTGGGACCGGTTTCAGGGCATCACCCTTCATCAGCCAGGCTAGCTTGAATCCAGTGGTGTAGTGAGCACGGGACCCACGTCTGGGCATACCCTTCCCACTTAGGGCGACAAATGCAAAAGAAACAATTGATGGACGGAATGCTGGACAATGCAAACATTCACCCCCAGTCACAAGGATCTGGGTTAAATCCATCATTCTTTAGCTCACCACACCACCCCAGTTTGGACCCAGCCATATGCAAATCAGTCTTGACCCTGTTTCTTCTGGGAACAGTCCAGCCCGAACTGCCAAGCCAGGTCCTCCCTGGACCGGAAACAAGCATCCTGGGACCGGTTTCAGGGCATCACCCTTCATCAGCCAGACTAGCTTGAATCCAGTGGTGTAGTGAGCACGGGACCCACGTCTGGGCATACCCTTCCCACTTAGGGCGACACATGCAAAAGAAACAATTGATGGACGGAATGCTGGACAATGCAAACATTCACCCCCGTCACAAGGATCTGGGTTAAATCCATCATTCTTTAGCTCACCACACCATCCCAGTTTGGACCCAGCCATATGCAAATCAGTCTTGACCCTGTTCCTTGTGGGAACAGTCCAGCCCGAACTGCCAAGCCAGGTCCTCCCTGGACCGGAAACAAGCATCCTGGGACCGGTTTCAGGGCATCACCCTTCATCAGCCAGGCTAGCTTGAATCCAGTGGTGTAGTGAGTACGGGACCCACGTCTGGGCATACCCTTCCCACTTAGGGCAACAAATGCAAAAGAAACAATTGATGGACGGAATGCTGGACAATGCAAACATTCACCCCCAGTCACAAGGATCTGGGTTAAATCCATCATTCTTTTGCTCACCACACCACCCCAGTTTGGACCCAGCCATATGCAAATCAGTCTTGACCCTGTTCCTTGTGGGAACAGTCCAGCCCGAACTGCCAAGCCAGGTCCTCCCTGGACCGGAAACAAGCATCCTGGGACCGGTTTCAGGGCATCACCCTTCATCAGCCAGGCTAGCTTGAATCCAGTGGTGTAGTGAGCACGGGACCCACGTCTGGGCATACCCTTCCCACTTAGGGCGACAAATGCAAAAGAAACAATTGATGGACGGAATGCTGGACAATGCAAACATTCACCCCCGTCACAAGGATCTGGGTTAAATCCATCATTCTTTAGCTCACCACACCACCCCAGTTTGGACCCAGCCATATGCAAATCAGTCTTGACCCTGTTCCTTGTGGGAACAGTCCAGCCCGAACTGCCAAGCCAGGTCCTCCCTGGACCGGAAACAAGCATCCTGGGACCGGTTTCAGGGCATCACCCTTCATCAGCCAGGCTAGCTTGAATCCAGTGGTGTAGTGAGCACGGGACCCACGTCTGGGCATACCCTTCCCACTTAGTGCGACAAATGCAAAAGAAACAATTGATGGACGGAATGCTGGACAATGCAAACATTCACCCCCAGTCACAAGGATCTGGGTTAAATCCATCATTCTTTTGCTCACCACACCAACCCAGTTTGGACCCAGCCATATGCAAATCAGTCTTGACCCTGTTCCTTGTGGGAACAGTCCAGCCCGAACTGCCAAGCCAGGTCCTCCCTGGACCG
The DNA here is from genome assembly GCA_963921515.1 of Calotriton arnoldi. Lineage (NCBI taxonomy): Eukaryota > Metazoa > Chordata > Amphibia > Caudata > Salamandridae > Calotriton > Calotriton arnoldi. Next base: position 246,576 of record CAWUFW010012364.1, on the reverse strand, counting down.
GAAACAAGCATCCTGGGACCGGTTTCAGGGCATCACCCTTCATCAGCCAGGCTAGCTTGAATCCAGTGGTGTAGTGAGCACGGGACCCACGTCTGGGCATACCCTTCCCACTTAGGGCGACAAATGCAAAAGAAACAATTGATGGACGGAATGCTGGACAATGCAAACATTCACCCCCAGTCACAAGGATCTGGGTTAAATCCATCATTCTTTTGCTCACCACACCACCCCAGTTTGGACCCAGCCATATGCAAATCAGTCTTGACCCTGTTCCTTGTGGGAACAGTCCAGCCCGAACTGCCAAGCCAGGTCCTCCCTGGACCGGAAACAAGCATCCTGGGACCGGTTTCAGGGCATCACCCTTCATCAGCCAAGCTAGCTTGAATCCAGTGGTGTAGTGAGCAAGGGACCCACGTCTGGGCATACCCTTCCCACTTAGGGGGACAAATGCAAAAGAAACAATTGATGGACGGAATGCTGGACAATGCAAACATTCACCCCCAGTCACAAGGATCTGGGTTAAATCCATCATTCTTTTGCTCACCACACCACCCCAGTTTGGACCCAGCCATATGCAAATCAGTCTTGACCCTGTTCCTTGTGGGAACAGTCCAGCCCGAACTGCCAAGCCAGGTCCTCCCTGGACCGGAAACAAGCATCCTGGGACCGGTTTCAGGGAATCACCCTTCATCAGCCAGGCTAGCTTGAATCCAGTGGTGTAGTGAGCACGGGACCCACGTCTGGGCATACCCTTCCCACTTAGGGCGACAAATGCAAAAGAAACAATTGATGGACGGAATGCTGGACAATGCAAACATTCACCCCCAGTCACAAGGATCTGGGTTAAATCCATCATTCTTTTGCTCACCACACCACCCCAGGTTGGACCCAGCCATATGCAAATCAGTCTTGACCCTGTTCCTTGTGGGAACAGTCCAGCCCGAACTGCCAAGCCAGGTCCTCCCTGGACCGGAAACAAGCATCCTGGGACCGGTTTCAGGGCATCACCCTTCATCAGCCAGGCTAGCTTGAATCCAGTGGTGTAGTGAGCACTTGCATTTGTCACCCCGAGTGGGACGGGTATGCCCAGACGTGGGTCCCGTGCTCTCCATGCCACTGGAGTCAAGCTATCCTGGCTGATGAGGGCTGAAAGCCCGAAACCAGTCCTAGGATGCTTGTTTCCAGTCCAGGGAGGACCTGGCCTGGCAGTTCGGGCTGGACTGGTCCCACTGGGCACAGGGTCAAGACTTATTTGCATATGGCTGGGTCCAAACTGGAATGACATGGTGAGCAAAAAAACGATGGATTTAGGCCCAGATCTCTGTACTGGGGTGAATGTATGACATTGTTCTGCATTCTGTCCATCATTGTTCTTTTTGCACAGCGCACAAACCGCAGCCATGCACGAACGCAGACACCCTTGTGCCATTGTGCAAGGGTGCCTGTTTTGCAAGGATGATTGTAAGGGGTATATTTACTAGGAAATGGCGCATCGTGGCGCTGGGAGCAATTTCCAGCATTGCGCTGTCATTTAAAAAACGCAGGGATGCGCCGTATTCACAAGAATACGGCACACCCCTGTGTTTTCTCTTGCGCCGGCGCTAAAAATAGCTGCCTAGTGCCAGTTCAGACACCCTTGCACCATTTTGCAAGGGTGCCTGCATTGCAGGGATGATTGTTTATGTGCAGAAAGGGGCCCCTTCCCGCACATAAACAATCAATAATAGCAATTTGCTACTTCCATGCGTGCTGCATTCTGCAGCACAATTTGCTACTTCCATGTGTGCTGCATTCTGCAGCACAATTTGCTACTTCCATGTGTGCTGCATTCTGCAGCACACATAGAAGAAGCAAATCACCATTAATTAATGCTTGTTTTCGTGCAGGAAGGGAAACCTTCCTGCACAAAAACAATCATTAATGGCGTTTTCCTCCTATGTGTGCTGCAGAATGCCACTCTAACACCTGCTTTTCACTGGCGTTAGTTTTTGGCGCTGCCTCAGATTTGCAGATTCTTGTAAATCTGGGGCAGCGTCAAAATGCAATGGGTCCTGCATTGAAACACCCAAAGCAACACCCATTGCACGCCCCTTTCACACAAAGTGATGCGTGAAAAGGGGCCGTACTTACAAGGCGGCATTAAGCCATTCAATGTGGCTTAGCGCCGCTTTGTAAAGATGGAGCAGGGCATATTGCCACAGGAGCGTCAGAACAAGTGACCCTCCAGTGCCGCTACGCCCTTGTAAATATGCCCCTTTATGTGCAGGAAGGGACACATTGCTTCACATGGACAATTATTAAAGGCGATTTGCTCCTTCTATGTGTGCTGCAGAATGCAAAAAACGAAGAGAAATAAAAGTATTTCTCCTTGTTGCGCCACTCCTATGCCTCCCCTGGGGAAGTATAGGTGTCTGATACATTCCCAGGTTTACTACACTTTGTAAATCTGGGAATGTGTCAGGTTCCATGGATGTTGCGTGGGAACACCCACAGCAACACCTATGGAATTCCCCTTTCACGCATAGTAATGCATGAAAGGGAAACATATTTACAAGGCAATGAAAAGGCACGCAGGGTGACTTTACTGGCCTTGTAGATATGGGCAGGCACACTGCGCCATCGGTGCATCTAAAAAAGTGACACACCAGTGACACAATGGACTTGTAAATGAGGCCTGAAATCTTTTATGAAGTTACAAGCGAAGTTGCTTCGGTGAATGGGCTTCACATGAGGGAATAAAATTGTTCCACCACACAAACTGAAGAATGGTTTAATCAAACATGCCCACGAGGAGCACATAGAGATATCAAGTGCAAAACAGAGGATTGGTGAGTATTTTTTATGGCCAGGATTAGATGACATGGTTCACAAATAGATAAGAGGGTGCTTTCCATGTAATAAAAGTGACAAGTCTGCTAATTCTTGTGTTGTGAGCCTGACATCAGTTGATTTGCCTGAGGACCATGGAGGAGGCTTGGGTGGTTTAATAGGTCTGCTTCATGCTCGTGGAAAGATAGAAGTGTACACTTTGGCTCTGATCAAAAATGGCCAGGGTGGATGAGATCTGTAGGTTGATGAAGTTGTAAAGATCATAACTTCAGATAGTGTGATTCATTTTCTAGAAGACATATTTCGTAGAGATGGTGGACCGGAATGTTTAGCAACTGATAAAGTCACAATTTAAAAGTGAATTGTTCAATGGAGCAACGGCGGACCTCTAGTTCCGCACCTCACGCCAGTTCCAATAAGTAATTTTGCTGCGCAACCAACCCCTACGCCAGCCGTTGTTTGACGTAACTGTGCTCCAGATCAAAGAGTTGTTTGTTGTGAAATGGGGGTGCGCAGATCATAAAGTCCAATAGCCAATTTCACAACACACAATTTATAAGTGCTCCATTTTCAGATTATCTTCTAAGGTGTGGGGTCATTCACAAGAGGATTGTGGCCTATTATCCAGAAGCAAATCAGCAAGTTAAGTGTTTCAACTGTGTTGTGAAGGAAGCAGTTCAATTGGCATTTCAACAGGGTCAACTGGAGCAAGACATTGCAAGCAGCATCACTTCCTTAAAGAACCACTGCCAGCTCTGTCATAGGTGTTATACCATATGAGCTTCTAAGAGGGTGTAATCCAGGATCGTTGCTTGTTCCTTGGCATCTGAAAGGGAAATTAGTGGCTCAGATGGAGGGAGAAGCATCAAAGAGTACAATATATGAGGCATACGGGTGTTGAGTATAAGGAAAGTATGGGGCAGTATATGTCAGCCAATAGGAGAAAAGTTTATCTGTGGACCTCTAGTGAAGGGTTTTGGTTCACATCAGGTTGCCGGAATGGCATAGGAGGTCTAATGTGAGATTGTTGACCATGTGAGGGTTATCGCGGTAGTGAGTAATGTGCTGAGAGTTGAAAGAGGCAGGGTTTTGGAAAGAGCGAATTATGTGATTTTTACACGGTCTGGAGTTTTCTTAGCAGGGAAGCCTTCCAAGTTCGACATTAGTTGAGGGTCAGGTTGGTTGCACAGGCAACACGAGCCATCATCCACCCAATATTTGTGAATCATCGCTTTCTCTTGGGAGAAGCTTTGAGTATTCCCGGTCAAGGCATTAGGCAAAATTCTAGTTGGAGTGTTTGTTTTATATTACATCTAGATATGCATTTCTTCTGTATCTCCAGTTTTCTCATTCTTTCTCGCTCGTTATGTTCCCCCTATCACTCCTGTTCGCAGTTCTTTCTTTCTCATGTTTCTCTTGTGCCCCCAGTGTTCCTATTTCTTATGCATATCTTCCCACATATTGTTCTTGTTCCTAGTTCTTTCTATTGTTAGGCGCGAAGGCGAGTGGTAGTCCTCTTGTGTGGTGTTTTATAGAGTGGTAAGGCTTGTGAATGAAATGTAGAATGGAGGGAAGGTTTGTGCTGGGAAGGCAGTTGATGGGAGCCCACCATCGCTCTTCCATCTCTTTCTCATCGCTCTTTGTCTTAAACTACTTTTTTTCAGGAGAATAAAAGTGGAAAAAAGTTCCAACTCCATTGCCTTCATTTTATTTGTATCATGAGACTTAACCTCATCTTCAGTCCATGATATCCTCAAAAGCATAAGGACTAAAATAATGCTCAGAAGGTTTGGGAATCAGGATGACCATCTCCAGCCAAAAGAACTAGACCCAGTGCCAGGCATGTGGAGACCAGCTGTTACCTGGTCCCTCTGGGGCTGAAGAAAGGTTGCTATAGGCACTCTACGGGCACAGAACAGGTTTCGGAATATGCATGCTCCTCAATTTTGATGACAAAGCCCATTACCCCAGATGGTCTTGTTTTCCTCCCATGCATCTTGGATGTGGTGACATTGCGGGTTCTCAGTCCATTGTGCTGTCCCCATGCTGGGGTTTTCAATGAGCTTTTGCAAGTCTTCCCAGGGATCAGGAGACTCCTCCTGGCAGTGGTGGTACAGCTCCTTGACAGGCAGGTAAGTTCATCCATCTCTCCTTAGCTCGCAGAAGCAAGATTACTCTGGCGGCGTTGTCAGAAGCAGGCCCCGTCTGTAGGGTGAGTAGCAACCAGAGGCCACACTCTTGATGGAGTATCTTAAGTTCCTGCACTAGCGTACAGGCCTCCTCGGGGTCCAGGTCATGAATAATGTGCTAAGTACTGGCAGAGGCGATGGGTACTTACAATCTGCTGAAGGGATGTCAGAACAAACCACATGTCTGGATCTAGAGTCCCCATTTGGACTGCTTTGGACATGTTCGATTCGCCAAGCAATGTGTATTTGCCGGTGACTAGAGGCTGCATCTGCTTCTGTTCAAATCAGGAAATGAGGACGGGGTGATCTTCTTTCTTAGGCAGGGGAAATTATGAGAAATGGAAGGGGCTGAATATTTCTGTCACTTAGATATCAAAATGAGAATGGATCACTTGACCTGAGTAACCAGGGTTTTATGAAATTCGTGCAGTGTACCGATAAAAAACCCTCATTCACGTACAAAAGTCGGAAAAGCGGTATATCTTGATTATCCGCCCTGCTCTTAAAAACGTGACAGCATCATCATAGGGTTAGTTTTTGTATGCTTCCTCCATCCAGAGGAAAACCACTGGTTATTGCAGTAGTGATCAAAGAAAGGTGAAAGTGTTTTTAGTGAAGTGAATCTCAAAATGTTAAAAACTCGTAGACCCCGATTTGTAAAATTTAATCAATCTGGGTTCGAGATATATTAAAATCTGTGTCGTGCGTGGGAAGACTAGTTAGTGGTCTAACGCACTGTGAGTGTCCATAAAAAGGTCGACATGTTTCAGCCCCAGTGATTGCCCTTGTGGGTCAAGTGGGCTTTCTTCAGGACCTAAAAAAGGAAAAGTGGTGGAGACCTTATTTTGTATGGGTCTCTATGTATCAGGGTGTATTGACCCGATTCTCATGCGGTCAAGTAGTACCTGTTCAGAGTAAAGGAGGAAACAAAAAGAAAAAAAATGCGAGTATCATTTAGTGCATTTTCTCAAAAAATGGCGTGCTGTCTTTTCTCAGAAGAAATAATGATAAAGAAAAACATTAAAAATAACTAAAAAAATGGCAATTCTTTCTCTCCTGCGTGAAATTCTGGCAAACTTTTTAAGAAACATTTTTTCTCTTTTGTCTCCCCTACATTGCTCAATATGGAAATATATTACCATATATTTGTCTTTAAACTCCTGAGGTATCATGTTAAGATTGACAAGAAGAAAATTGGGTTAGTCTAATAGTTCTGCACCTTATTCTTGGTGATAGTATGGACCCCGATGTCATATGTGCAGTATACCTATAGTTGCGAGTGTTCCTCAGAGAAAGCGACTTGGTAGGCGGTCTGTTGTAATTACTGTTGATATACTAATGTGTGTTAAAGAAAGGTTAACTGAAGTTGTGGTAGAAACAATCTTATAGCAGTGTTTTTAATAGATGACCGCAGCTTATTCTCATCAGACCTTTCGATAAATATTAGTATATCATGCGCTAGCTGTTTATTAAATAAATGCTAATGACTAGATTTGAATTACGTATTATCAAACAGCTCTAAAACGGCATGGTTTCATACCTTGAGTCTTAAATTGTGGATTTCAACGGGCAACCAGGGAGCTTGTTACCTGCTAGGGACAACAGTATAAAGCAATTTAGATTCTGTTGAGTAAAATACGTTACGGTTTTACAGCTTTCCGTCCTCGTGGCTCCTTCTCAATACCTGCTGTGCAGTGTAGTACGACTTGTGCTGACACTTCCTCTGGTTGCCTGGATGTGTTTGGCTTCCGGCTTGTGATGTTTTATACAGCCGGGGATAGAAATAAAGGAAAGACTAATTCCATTGTTAAAGAGGGAATGTCGACTTGTGCTGACACTTCCTCTGGTTGCCTGGATGTGTTTGGCTTCTGGCTTGTGATGTTTTATACAGCCGGGGATAGAAATAAAGGAAAGACTAATTCCATTGTTAATGAGGTAATGTCAATAAATGGTTATAGCGGTCTAGCAAGTTGGTTCAGAAGTGTTTTTATAAATAAAAATAGATAGTAAAGAATAAATTCTAATTGGAAGGTTTTTCTTATTTCGATAAATACCTGCTGGCCAGTGTAAAAATGCCTTGTGTTGACTCTACCTTAATGTATTTATTCGGCTCTGGTTTAAAAAAGGGGGGAGCGAGATTTCGGCTTCTGATATATTAGAAAAGAGCCGGTTTTGAAAGGAAAAAATGGAACAGAACAGACTTAGTGTAGCTCTATCACTTCAGTAAGGTATACAACTTAGGCAATTCTCGTATACTTGTCCAACCCAAGAGTTTTATAGGGTGGCTTTCTAAAGTACAGATTATATTTTAATGTCCTATGCTCAGCCACGGAATATTATCATTGAGCCCTTGGATGTTCGTTTGAAGCCGGTGCACCCATCTCTGTTCTTTTTCGAAGAGTATTTTTTCTGCATTGTGATTTTTTGTTGCCAAGGTTTCCAAAATTACCCATTTTAAATCACTGGGGGTGTGTTTTGCTTCTATAAAGTGGTTGCTCATTTTTGTTGCGCTTCTTTTGCACATGACGTTGCTCTTATGCTCGCATATTCTTTGTTTGGCTTTCCGACATGTCATCCCTATGTAACGTAAGGCACAGGGACACGTGATCATATAGATCACATGTGTTGTGTTGCAGTTCGTGTGGTATTTGATCGTCCACTTAAAATTCGGCAGAAGTTGGATGGTTTTTGTTGCGGTTGTCAAATTGCAGACAGAACAGGAACCGCATGGGTAATGGCCCACCACTGGGGGTTATCCCATAGCCTTGGGGTTGGTTCCTCTCGTATTTGTGGTGGTGGTCTGGTATGGACCAGGATATCTTTTAGGTTCCTGGTTCTTTTATTTGCGAATCTTGGTTTTGGCCAATTCAGGGATCCTGAAGTCAGGATCCGCCAATTTTGTTAACAATCTTTTTGACATCGTTTGAGGCTGTATTATAAGTACTTACACATGTTACCACATCCCTTTCTTGTTCCTTTTGTGTTGTCTCCAAAAGGCTTTCTCTAGGTTGGTTTCTAGCCCTCTTTTGGCATCTGTTGATGGTTTTCTCAGGGTAATCACGGTTTCTCAATTTGTCGCGTAGGTCTTTTGCTTGACTTTTGTAGTCTTGAAAGTTACTACAGTTACGTCTAAGGCGCAGGAACTGACTGTAAGGGAGGTTATCCCTGAGTGGTCGCGGGTGAAAGCTTTTGTAGGAAAGTAAGCTGTTCTTGAAAGTTGGTTTGAAATATGTTTTCGTTTGGATTGTATCATTCTCAACATAGATGGTTAAATCTAGGAAATCCAATTTTGTCTTGTCAGCTGTGTAAGTGAACTTCAGCCATTCATCCCTTGTGTTGATCCATCTATGAAAGTTACTCAGACTTTCCATGTCTCCTTCCCAGATCAGGATAATGTCGTCTATGTAGCGCTTCCAAAAAGAATCCTCTGTAGAAAGGGGTTCGAGATGTTTTGTATGTATGTTTCTTCGAAGTCGCTGACGTACAGCCCTGCCACACTCGGGGCAAAGGTGCTGCCCATGGAAGTCCCATGACATTGTTGGTACATGGTGTTGTTATATTCGAAGTAGTTCTCTGTTAAGGCTAACTTGCAGCATTCCAAGACGAAATGTCTAGGTGTTTTAAAGTCCCATTGTTTGTTAAAGAGTAGAGTCTCCAGTGTATCTAAGGTCTTTTGTTGGGGGAGACTTGTGTAAAGACTTTCTACGTCTAATCCTACAAGTAGCATGCTTTCTTCTGAGTATGTTTGATCTTTCAGGAGATTCAACAGGTCTCTGGTGTCCTTTAGATATGTTGGTGTTTGTTGTACCAGTGGTTTTAAGTATTGATCCGCGAATTGAGAGAGTGGCTCTAGAATTGAACCGATCCCTGAAACGATAGGTCGTCCAGGTGGGGGTCTCCGTTCCTTATGAATCTTGGGAAGAGAATAAAAATAAGGTACCCTTGGTGTTTTGGTTATTAAAAATTCAACCTCATTTTTTGTAACCCAGTCGTTCAATTCTGCTTCATCGATCATGAGTTCGATTGTTCTTTGTAATCGTTTGGTAGGGTCTGTCGTGATCCTTTTATAGAATTTTTCATCTGAGAGTAATTCTAAACACTGTTGGTCGTACCTTTCTTTGCTAAGCAGGACAATTCCTCCACCCTTGTCTGCCGGCTTAATTACTAGATCTCCATTCTGTCGTAGTTCGTCCAATGCCTGTTGTTCTGCATTCGATATATTCATGAAAGGTCTTTTGGTGTGATCTTTTAAATCATCCACTTCCTTCATCACTGCCTGTTCGAAAGTTAGTATTTCGATTGGGATTTGATGGTTCATGGGGCAGAAGTTGGATTTGCGACGGAGTGTCGTGTCTCCATCCATGACATGTTCTTCTTGATAGTTAAAGAAGGCTTTTAATTTCAGCTTCCTGCAAAATTCAGCCATTTCGCACTGTAGCTTGAAGGTGTCAAGGGGGGGTGTTGGAACATACCCAAGTCCTTTGTTGAGGACGTTTTCTTGTTCTTTAGTTATGGTTATGTCTGTTAGGTTGATTATGAGGGTGTCGCACTTGTTCCGGGTTTCGTTCCTGTCATGCTCCTGGTGTGTACCTGTTGCTCCTGGTCCGTCCGGGTCACTCCTTTTCGTCTTGTCCTTTGATTGTTCTGGCCTCTTCCTAAAAAGGTGGTCTTTGTGTGTAATTCGGGCCCATCTGTGGTAGCATTGGTGGTCCCATTGATGGCGGTCCTTGGAAATACGGGTTCATCCACCCATGAAAGTTGGGATTAAATGGTTGGAAAGGAACTGATTGTGGTTGGTTGCCATAGTAAGGTGTGTGCCAAGCATTTGGTCTACGACGAGTTTGGCGTCTGTTCTGTCCCCTGTTTCTCCTAGGTGTGTAAGAATCATCCCCACTCCAGTCTGAGCCATCTGTGGAGGTCCCCGCACTGGAATTGTTGTCGGACATTTTGTCTGGGGCTTTATAGTCTTCTGCAGCATAGGGGTGCATTCGTTCCATTGAAAACCTCTTCAGGTCTTTCCCAAGTTTCTGTATCTTATTCTGTGTAATATACTCTCTTGTCTCGTTCATTTCCCTGTTGATCTCCTCGAGTCTTTTTTTGTACACGGTGGTATGTACCATGTTTCTCAGTTTGGCTTCACTCACTTGGATTTTGATAGTGAGTTCTTCCGTTAGTCTTGTGGCCGTTTTTATTATTAGTACAAGATAATCCCTAGTACATTTCCACGAGATCGCTGACCAGTCTTTTCTAAAGACCAAGTCTTGGAGGAAGATGCGTGGAGCATTGCTGACCCAAAGTCCTTTGGGTGCCGCATTAGCGCAGAGATATTCAGTCATTATTATACCATGGATAGCCGTTCTTATTTGTTCTTTTTCATTTCTGAGAGCTCGTCCCAGTCATTAGTTTGCGCTAGGGTCTGTGTCAGATCCTTGTCTTGTAGTAGTGAGGGAAGGGAGAGAATTGCATTTATTTCTTCTGTAGAATAACTGAGGCCTAGATTTTCGGCCATATTACACTCCTAATTTAGGGGTGTGTGTGGATAAGGTGTATTTGCTAGGAATCGCTCCCACAGCTGTCCGCTGCTAAGGCTATGTTAAATCAAGGGGGAGGGAGAAAGAAGGAACTGTGATCCATTCAGCTTCCTTATTCGTAAATTAGATATCAAAATGAGAATGGATCACTTGACCTGAGTAACCAGGGTTTTATGAAATTCGTGCAGTGTACCGATAAAAAACCCTCATTCACGTACAAAAGTCGGAAAAGCGGTATATCTTGATTATCCGCCCTGCTCTTAAAAACGTGACAGCATCATCATAGGGTTAGTTTTTGTATGCTTCCTCCATCCAGAGGAAAACCACTGGTTATTGCAGTAGTGATCAAAGAAAGGTGAAAGTGTTTTTAGTGAAGTGAATCTCAAAATGTTAAAAACTCGTAGACCCCGATTTGTAAAATGTAATCAATCTGGGTTCGAGATATATTAAAATCTGTGTTGTGCGTGGGAAGACTAGTTAGTGGTCTAACGCACTGTGAGTGTCCATAAAAGGTCGACATGTTTCAGCCCCAGTGATTGCCCTTGTGGGTCAAGTGGGCTTTCTTCAGGACCTAAAAAAAGGAAAAGTGGTGGAGACCTTATTTTGTATGGGTCTCTATGTATCAGGGTGTATTGACCCGATTCTCATGCGGTCAAGTAGTACCTGTTCAGAGTAAAGGAGGAAACAAAAAGAAAAAAGATGCGAGTATCATTTAGCGCATTTTCTCAAAAAATGGCGTGCTGTCTTTTCTCAGAAGAAATAATGATAAAGAAAAACATTAAAAATAACTAAAAAAAATGGCAATTCTTTCTCTCCTGCGTGAAATTCTGGCAAACTTTTTAAGAATTTTTTTCTCTTTTGTCTCCCTACGGTGCTCAATATGGAAATATATTACCATATATTTGTCTTTAAACTCCTGAGGTATCATGTTAAGATTGACAAGAAGAAAATTGGGTTAGTCTAATAGTTCTGCACCTTATTCTTGGTGATAGTATGGACCCCGATGTCATATGTGCAGTATACCTATAGTTGCGAGTGTTCCTCAGAGAAAGCGACTTGGTAGGCGGTCTGTTGTAATTACTGTTGATATACTAATGTGTGTTAAAGAAAGGTTAACTGAAGTTGTGGTAGAAACAATCTTATAGCAGTGTTTTTAATAGATGACCGCAGCTTATTCTCATCAGACCTTTCGATAAATATTAGTATATCATGCGCTAGCTGTTTATTAAATAAATGCTAATGACTAGATTTGAATTACGTATTATCAAACAGCTCTAAAACGGCATGGTTTCATACCTTGAGTCTTAAATTGTGGATTTCAACGGGCAACCAGGGAGCTTGTTACCTGCTAGGGACAACAGTATAAAGCAATTTAGATTCTGTTGAGTAAAATACGTTACGGTTTTACAGCTTTCCGTCCTCGTGGCTCCTTCTCAATACCTGCTGTGCAGTGTAGTACGACTTGTGCTGACACTTCCTCTGGTTGCCTGGATGTGTTTGGCTTCCGGCTTGTGATGTTTTATACAGCCGGGGATAGAAATAAAGGAAAGACTAATTCCATTGTTAAAGAGGGAATGTCGACTTGTGCTGACACTTCCTCTGGTTGCCTGGATGTGTTTGGCTTCTGGCTTGTGATGTTTTATACAGCCGGGGATAGAAATAAAGGAAAGACTAATTCCATTGTTAATGAGGGAATGTCAATAAATGGTTATAGCGGTCTAGCAAGTTGGTTCAGAAGTGTTTTATAAATAAAAATAGATAGTAAAGAATAAATTCTAATTGGAAGGTTTTTCTTATTGCAATAAATACCTGCTGGCCAGTGTAAAAATGCCTTGTGTTGACTCTACCTTAATGTATTTATTCGGCTCTGGTTTAAAAAAGAAGGGGCGAGATTTCGGCTTCTGATATATTAGAAAAGAGCCGGTTTTGAAAGGAAAAAATGGAAAGAACAGACTTAGTGTAGCTCTATCACTTCAGTAAGGTATACAACTTAGGCAATTCTCGTATACTTGTCCAACCCAAGAGTTTTATAGGGTGGCTTTCTAAAGTACAGATTATATTTTAATGTCCTATGCTCAGCCACGGAATATTATCATTGAGCCCTTGGATGTTCGTTTGAAGCCGGTGCACCCATCTCTGTTCTTTTTCGAAGAGTATTTTTTCTGCATTGTGATTTTTGTTGCCAAGGTTTCCAAAATTACCCATTTTAAATCACTGGGGGTGTGTTTTGCTTCTATAAAGTGGTTGCTCATTTTTGTTGCGCTTCTTTTGCACTTGACGTTGCTCTTATGCTCGCATATTCTTTGTTTGGCTTTCCGACATGTCATCCCTATGTAACGTAAGGCACAGGGACACGTGATCATATAGATCACATGTGTTGTGTTGCAGTTTGTGTGGTATTTGATCGTCCACTTAAAATTCGGCAGAAGTTGGATGGTTTTTGTTGCGGTTGTCAAATTGCAGACAGAACAGGAACCGCATGGGTAATGGCCCACCACTGGGGGGTTATCCCATAGCCTTGGGGTTGGTTCCTCTCGTATTTGTGGTGGTGGTCTGGTATGGACCAGGATATCTTTTAGGTTCCTGGTTCTTTTATTTGCGAATCTTGGTTTTGGCCTGTTGAATCTCCTGAAAGATCAAACATACTCAGAAGAAAGCATGCTACTTGTAGGATTAGACGTAGAAAGTCTTTACACAAGTCTTCCCCAACAAAAGACCTTAGATACACTGGAGACTCTACTCTTTAACAAACAATGGGACTTTAAAACACCTAGACATTTCGTCTTGGAATGCTGCAAGTTAGCCTTAACAGAGAACTACTTCGAATATAACAACACCATGTACCAACAATGTCATGGGACTTCCATGGGCAGCACCTTTGCCCCGAGTGTGGCAGGGCTGTACGTCAGCGACTTCGAAGAAACATACATACAAAACATCTCGAACCCCTTTCTACAGAGGATTCTTTTTTGGAAGCGCTACATAGACGACATTATCCTGATCTGGGAAGGAGACATGGAAAGTCTGAGTAACTTTCATAGATGGATCAACACAAGGGATGAATGGCTGAAGTTCACTTACACAGCTGACAAGACAAAATTGGATTTCCTAGATTTAACCATCTATGTTGAGAATGATACAATCCAAACGAAAACATATTTCAAACCAACTTCAAAGAACAGCTTACTTTCCTACAAAAGCTTTCACCCGCGACCACTCAGGGATAACCTCCCTTACAGTCAGTTCCTGCGCCTTAGACGTAACTGTAGTAACTTTCAAGACTACAAAAGTCAAGCAAAGGACCTATGCGACAAATTGAGGAACCGTGATTACCCTGAGAAAACCATCAACAGATGCCAAAAGAGGGCTAGAAACCAACCTAGAGAAAGCCTTTTGGAGACAACACAAAAGGATCAAGAAAGGGATGTGGTAACATGTGTAAGTACTTATAATACAGCCTCAAACGATGTCAAAAGATTGTTAACAAAAATTGGCGGATCCTGACTTCAGGATCCCTGAATTGGCCAAAACCAAGATTCGCAAATAAAAGAACCAGGAACCTAAAAGATATCCTGGTCCATACCAGACCACCACCACAAATACGAGAGGAACCAACCCCAAGGCTATGGGATAACCCCCCAGTGGTGGGCCATTACCCATGCGGTTCCTGTTCTGTCTGCAATTTGACAACCGCAACAAAAACCATCCAACTTCTGCCGAATTTTAAGTGGACGATCAAATACCACACGAACTGCAACACAACACATGTGATCTATATGATCACGTGTCCCTGTGCCTTACGTTACATAGGGATGACATGTCGGAAAGCCAAACAAAGAATATGCGAGCATAAGAGGAACGTCAAGTGCAAAAGAAGCGCAACAAAAATGAGCAACCACTTTATAGAAGCAAAACACACCCCCAGTGATTTAAAATGGGTAATTTTGGAAACCTTGGCAACAAAAAATCACAATGCAGAAAAAATACTCTTCGAAAAAGAACAGAGATGGGTGCACCGGCTTCAAACGAACATCCAAGGGCTCAATGATAATATTCCGTGGCTGAGCATAGGACATTAAAATATAATCTGTACTTTAGAAAGCCACCCTATAAAACTCTTGGGTTGGACAAGTATACGAGAATTGCCTAAGTTGTATACCTTACTGAAGTGATAGAGCTACACTAAGTCTGTTCTTTCCATTTTTTCCTTTCAAAACCGGCTCTTTTCTAATATATCAGAAGCCGAAATCTCGCCCCCCCTTTTTTTAAACCAGAGCCGAATAAATACATTAAGGTAGAGTCAACACAAGGCATTTTTACACTGGCCAGCAGGTATTTATTGCAATAAGAAAAACCTTCCAATTAGAATTTATTCTTTACCATCTATTTTTATTTATAAAAACACTTCTGAACCAACTTGCTAGACCGCTATAACCATTTATTGACATTCCCTCATAAACAATGGAATTAGTCTTTCCTTTATTTCTATCCCGGCTGTATAAAACATCACAAGCCAGAAGCCAAACACATCCAGGCAACCAGAGGAAGTGTCAGCACAAGTCGACATTCCCTCTTTAACAATGGAATTAGTCTTTCCTTTATTTCTATCCCCGGCTGTATAAAACATCACAAGCCGGAAGCCAAACACATCCAGGCAACCAGAGGAAGTGTCAGCACAAGTCGTACTACACTGCACAGCAGGTACTGAGAAGGAGCCACGAGGACGGAAAGCTGTAAAACCGTAACGTATTTTACTCAACAGAATCTAAATTGCTTTATACTGTTGTCCCTAGCAGGTAACAAGCTCCCTGGTTGCCCGTTGAAAACCACAATTTAAGACTCAAGGTATGAAACCATGCCGTTTTAGAGCTGTTTGATAATACGTAATTCAAATCTAGTCATTAGCATTTATTTAATAAACAGCTAGCGCATGATATACTAATATTTATCGAAAGGTCTGATGAGAATAAGCTGCGGTCATCTATTAAAAACACTGCTATAAGATTGTTTCTACCACAACTTCAGTTAACCTTTCTTTAACACACATTAGTATATCAACAGTAATTACAACAGACCGCCTACCAAGTCGCTTTCTCTGAGGAACACTCGCAACTATAGGTATACTGCACATATGACATCGGGGTCCATACTATCACCAAGAATAAGGTGCAGAACTATTAGACTAACCCAATTTTCTTCTTGTCAATCTTAACATGATACCTCAGGAGTTTAAAGACAAATATATGGTAATATATTTCCATATTGAGCACCGTAGGGGAGACAAAAGAGAAAAAATGTTTCTTTAAAAGTTTGCCAGAATTTCACGCAGGAGAGAAAGAATTGCCATTTTTTTAGTTATTTTTAATGTTTTCCTTTATCATTATTTCTTCTGAGAAAAGACAGCACGCCATTTTTGAGAAAATGCGCTAAATGATACTCGCATCTTTTTTCTTTTTGTTTCCTCCTTTACTCTGAACAGGTACTACTTGACCGCATGAGAATCGGGTCAATACACCCTGATACATAGAGACCCATACAAAATAAGGTCTCCACCACTTTTCCTTTTTTAGGTCCTGAAGAAAGCCCACTTGATCCACAAGGGCAATCACTGGGGCTGAAACATGTCGACCTTTTTATGGACACTCACAGTGCGTTAGACCACTAACTAGTCTTCCCACGCACGACACAGATTTTAATATATCTCGAACCCAGATTGATTAAATTTTACAAATCGGGGTCTACGAGTTTTTAACATTTTGAGATTCACTTCACTAAAAACACTTTCACCTTTCTTTGATCACTACTGCAATAACCAGTGGTTTTCCTCTGGATGGAGGAAGCATACAAAAACTAACCCTATGATGATGCTGTCACGTTTTTAAGAGCAGGGCGGATAATCAAGATATACCGCTTTTCCGACTTTTGTACGTGAATGAGGGTTTTTATCGGTACACTGCACGAATTTCATAAAACCCTGGTTACTCAGGTCAAGTGATCCATTCTCATTTTGATATCTAATTTACGAATAAGGAAGCTGAATGGATCACAGTTCCTTCTTTCTCCCTCCCCCTTGATTTAACATATTTCTGTCACTTGCCAAGTACAAGAGGTACTGGGGTACGGGACAGGCGCGGTGTATATGCAGGCTACGATGTCAAAGACAGACATTCCAAGCTTAACAAAAAGGAGACGATTCAATGGACCCCACCATTCAACAGTCCACTCGTAAACCACACAAAGCACCCACATACACAACACACGTCCCAGAAATTATTAAAACCAAAGAACGCAGTTATTTATTTATTTTTTAAACATTCTTTTATTGGCATTTTCTGTATTATCGCTTTGGAGTACATGCAAACAGTTTTTATCTTTTGTACACGTCGTTTTGGATATGAGACACATAATCAGTCATTCCTTTCTAGCTTAGGATAATAAGTAATGATGCTTTGTTTCTTTTAGTGCTTGGCCGGGTCAATACATAGAGCAATGTCACGCTGTTATTACCACTTTTATATGACACGCTAGGTATTCCTCTTGCCCTCCAGCTTCTGGACCAGGGCCCAGCAATGCCATTTATGTATGAGTATTTAACAGTAAAACCAAACTTTAACCTAAATTTGTGCAGGAGAGTGATGTATATGTGGGGCTAGGGATATCTACCCTGGGGTGATTACCAGGTTGCAGCTGTTAGCTTACGAGGTCAACCGGTCGTGCCTGGACTCAGCGCAGCGCTCCCCGCCCATGCAGTTGCCATGAACTCCTGTGGGGCCATCGGGTAAACTCTTCGGTACGGGTATGCGGGTGATTTGTTTTGCTAATAAACGGTTGCTGTGTGTGGATGCTTCCTACTGGTCGGATGCGCTTCCACTTCCTCCACCATCACTGCTTGTCTGTGTCGGGCTTTCCCAGGTTAGCATAGTCTCTTTCCATTGATCTGCAATAGGGTGTTGCTGCACTCCCCTAGATTCTTCCCAACTCAGGGATCTGCCTTCAGCTCCAGCCCAGCTGATTACCTCGCTATTACAGGTTGTGACCTGTGGCCCACTGGCTGATTTCCAAGTCAGTGCTATCCTTCTTTTGGCCAGGGCCATGGCTAGGTCAATTAGCCTATTACCAACTTTGCGCTTATGTGGCCGGGGGAAGAGTCCCAACAGGCAGACCTCAACCGTGGGCGACAACTCCCACCCCAAGGGGGCCTTACTCTTAGTCAGTATTGCGTCCCAGAATGTACATCCCCAAGTCATGTGTATGAAGTCTGCATCAACATGCTCACATCGCGGGCACTTTCGCAGCTTCCCCCTGTATGTGACGTTGAGGCAATGGGGTGTCATGTACGACATGTGTACAACGTTGAACTGTATATATTTCAATCGTGTGTTGCAAGAGATCTTCTTAGGGGATTGTAGAATCTTGCCCCACTCTGCGTTTGTGATTTCCCTATCTATGGTCCTTTCTCACTTCCCTCGTAACATATGCAATGGGTGGAAAGACGTGCCCAGCAGCGCAGCATAGAACCATTTCACCTGGTGCCCCACATCTCCCAGGGTAATCAATGAGTGCAGTATTGGATGTGTCTACGGCTCCTCCCTGCCCCTTCCCCACAGCTGCCCAAAGGCGCGCACCAAAGCCTCATATTGTAGAAACTGGCACAGAGGGAGACCACAGCTGTCCATCGATTCTGCAAATGGAATTAGTGTTTTCTCTTGGTAACAGTCGCTCACCGTATCTAGTCCTGCTTCCGTCCAGAGGGACAATTGGTCTGCCGTGAATATTAATTTTGGGTCTCCGTGTGGTAAACCAACTAACGGCAACACTGAAGTATACCTCGGTGACACAGACAGTTTGGCCAGGCATCGTTTCCAGCTCTGCAAGGCTGTGGCTTGCAACGTCGATCGGTACGGGACTATGATCTTAGGATCTAACCGCTTTGCCAGCAGGAGGTTGGGGTGTATGCCATGCTACATCAGAAAAGTTCCCTCTGCGTTCACTCCTTCAAGCCATTGCGCCAACTACTGCAGCTGGGTGGCCAGGAGATACAGCTTAAAGTTCGGCACTCCCAGGCCGCCCTCCGCCATAGGGCGCTGTAGTGTCTTCAGTGACACTCTCCTCCGTCCGTCTCCCCAAATAAGGTCTCGCAGCAAAGAGTCTAGCTCTCGGAACCACCCGGTGGGCATCAAGACCGGCAGGTTGACAAAAAAATATAGAAGACAGGGTAGCATGACCATTTTGGTCAGTGAGATCCTGGCCATGATAGGTAGTTGCACGGTACGCCAGAAATGCACACATAACCGGAGGGACCGGAGTGCCCTATCCAGGTTCCCCTCTCTTAGATCATCTAGGGAATGAAAGATATGGATGCCTAGATATTTAAATGAGTGCAGTGTCCAATTAAGGTCAGCCGGCAGTGTCGCAGGTCTGGGCACGGGTCCCGCCACAGGCAGTAAGTACATCTTGGACTTGTTGACCCTTAGGCTTGATAGTACTCCAAAGCGCCCAAGGAGCCGTAGGGCTGTGTCAGAGCCCACCACGGCGTCCCTCAAATAAATCAGGAGGTCAGCAGCGTACAAAGGGATAGTATGCATCCGACCATCTACCATGAGTCCCATTCCCTCGCCTCCCTGGCGAAATAGCGCTGCAAGTGGTTCGATTGCTAGGGCAAATAGGAGAGCCGAGAGAGGGCACCCTTGTCGGGTATCACGTGAGATCTTATACTGTGTTTTAGAAATGGGGGTCTCTAGTTGGCAGAGGTAGGTACCTTTGTCCAAATAGGGACCCTTGCTTCTAGTCAAGGTAAGGGGGATACACACTCTAGATAACCCCTGCTCACCCCCTTGGTAGCTTGGCACGAGCAGACAGGCTTATCCCAAAGGCAATGTGTAAAGTATTTGTACCAACACTCACAGTAACACAGTGATAACACCACAAATGGACACCACACCGGTTTAGAAAAATAAAGTATCTTTATCTAAACTTAACAAGACCAAAATGACAAAAATCCAACATACAAGTATTAAGAAAAATGACTTTCAAAAGGTTTTAGCAACTGAGTCCATAGAAAACTATGGATGCGTGATTTCTTGCAAAGTACCTGTTGTTGCGACAAAATTCACCAAGCCAAACAGCCGCAGCGATGAGAAGCGTCGAAAAACAAAGAGATGCGTCTTTCCTGAGACCTTCGTGGATGCAATGCGACAGTTCCGCTGTACACAGGGGAGCGATGCGTCGGGTCCGGTCTGTAGGGGGAAGCGATGCGTCGATTCTGAGATGACTCCAATTCGCGGGTGATGCGTAGGGGAAAACTTGCAGCACAGGGATGATGCGTGGAAATCCGGGATGCGTTGGTGAATGATGCAGCGGCGGCGAGCGGCGCTGCATCGACCTTTTCAGCCGCGATCCCTCGATGCGTCAATTCTTGCCGCGGCGACAAGTGCTGCATTGGTTTCGGCGGCGATGCGTGGAGATTCTTCTCGCACCACACCGTTGCGTTGGAAAAACTGTTGCAAGAAGAGCGATGCGTCGATTTCCTTGTCGTTGCATTGCTTTTCCAGCTCCCAACAGCAGAAACAACCTCCAGAGGCACAAGGCAGTCACAGGTACCTCTTGGCAGGTCAGAACTCCCAGCAAGGAAGTTCAGGGGACCTGGGAGTGAAGTCTTTGTGTTCCTGAGACTTCAAAACAGAAGGCAAGCTCTACTCAAGCCCTTGGAGACTTTCCTCAAGCAGGGGATACAGCACACAGCAAAGTCCTTCTCCTTTCCTTGGCAGAAAACAGCAACTGCAGGCCAACCCCAGACACACAGCAAGGGCAGTACTTCTCCTCAGTTTCTCCAGCTCTTCTCCTTGGCAAAGGTTCCTCTTGATTCCAGAAGTAGTCTAAAGTTCAGGGGTTTTAGGTCTAATACTTATACCCCAAAATGTCTTTGTTCTCTTTGTGCAAGGGTCTCTGAGCCCAGTCCAAACCAGTTCTGTCCTCTCTGGTGCAGCTGCCTGGCAGGAGGTGAAGACAGCATTGTGTAAGGCAGACAGGCCCTATTCAGGTGCAAGGGAAATCTCCTCCCACCACTCTAAATGCAGACCGGGCCTATTCAGGTGCTAGTGAGAACTCCTCCCCCTCCTCTGAATGCAGCCCAGGTCTATTCAGCCCAGCCCTGACTCATTCAGGAAAGGCAGAACACCCATCAACCCCCTCCCCCGGTGGCTGTTTGAGAGAATGCACCTCCCCAGCCCCTGTCACTCCAAAACCAGACAGTCAATACACAAACAGGCAGAGGCACACAGAATGGTTAAACAAGAAAATGCCTACTTTCTAAAAGTGGAATTTTCAAACACACAATTTAAAAACCATCTTTAGTAAAAGATGTGTTATTAAATTCTGAGTTCAGAGAACCTAAACTTTATTTTTCTATCTTATCCGTATGGGAAGATATGCTTGTAAAATGTTACAAAGCATTCCCCATTCTGTCCTATGGGGCAAGATAGCCTTTCAATAGTGAAAAACTAAATTGGCAGTATTTCACTATCAGGACATGTTACACACAGGGTTGGGGACTGGTTGATGTTTGGAGACATCAACACCCGGGAGAGAGGGTGTATTCATTTTTTTCGGTACCTCATAATGTGCATGTCCAACTAGATAGATTCTTTGGGTCCCCCTCCCTCCTTCCGGATGTCTTGGGGTCGGAATACTGGGGGCGAACGCATTCAGACCACAATCCACACTCTGTTGTGCTGGCCTGGGAGGGTGGGATCCCAGGGATCCCTACATGGCGGCTGCAGCCGACGATGCTGGAAGACTCGGTCTTTCGGGAGGCGATTGGAGACGCTTTTGGGGAGTACTTTGTGATCAATACGGGTACTGCCTCCTCTTCGTTGGTGGAATGGGCAGCCATGAAGGTCACCCTGAGAGGGAAGAGTCTGGGGCTGGGCTGTGGGTTGCGACTGCAGGTGGCATAAACTTGTTAGAAATAGAGAGACGTCTGTTCCCATTTTGAGTCTAGGGCGGTAGTCGATGCTGGGGAATTGGCTTCCTTGGAAGAGGTGCGCAAGAAGCATGCGGAGCTGATTGATCGGCAGTGCTGCCTTAACTTTGCAGCACACTCCGCGTCGGTGCATGCCAAGGCGGATCGCTCGGGCCTCTTCTCACCTAGCTAATCAGGCATGAGCAGTCTGTTGGGCCGATTACAGCTCTCCGATCTTCGGATGGGAGACTTGGGCATACGCAGTTGGAAATACATGATGAGCTGACTGCACACTTTACACAGCTCTAGAAGTCTGGTCGACGGGCCCCAGAGGGGGCGATACAGGAGTTCTTAGATGGACTCCCTTTCCCGGTCCTGTCGCCGGAGGAACGGACGGAGCTAGATGCCCCGCTCACGTTGGATGAGGTTAGGGGTACGATGAGGGCTTTGCCTTCGGGGAAGGTTCCTGGTCCTGACGGTCTCCCCCATGAATTTTATAAGACATACGCGGACCCTCTGAGCCCACACCTGCTTAAGGTATACACGGAGGCGCTGGAGGTTTCAGCCCTCCCAGCCTCAATGACGGAGGCTACGCTGATCACGCTTCCCAAACCGGGTCGGGATCCCACTTCCACGGGGGCCTACCGCCCCTTGGCACTTCTGAATGGGGACTATAAGATCTTAGCGGGCATCCTGGCGGCTTGTTTGGCACCGCTGATCCCGCAACTGGTTCACCAAGACCAAAATGGGTTTGTGCCGGCCCGGAACACGTTGCTTAATATACGACGGCTGTTCCGAGTGATGAGTTGCTCTGTGGAGGACCGGTGGATGGCCGGTTGTGTTGTGCTGGACTTGGAACGGGCTTTCGACACAGTTGAGTGGTCCTTTATGTTCGCGGTGCTTCATCGCTTTGGATTTGGGCCATACATCTTGAGCCTTATCCACTTACTATACGGGGCGCCAGGGGTCCGGGTGAGGCTGGGGACTCTCTTTTCTGACCCTATATTGAGAGAACGGGGAACTCGCCAGGGGTGTCCCCTTTCCCCCTTGATCTTTGCCCTAGTAGTCGAGCCACTTGCAATGGCACTGCGGAACTCGGCACTGGACTGGGGGATACGTCTTGGCGATGGTATACATGCGATTTCGCTCTATGCGGATGACATTCTGCTGTATGTTAAGGATATACTAGCGATCCCACGGGTGATCCCTGATACGTTGAAGACCTTTGCGTCTCTGAAGGACTAGGAGTGAACTGGGATAAATCCTGCTTATACCCCTTTCATCCTGGTGTGGAGGATCCGAGCTGGGAAGTGGACGGGTCGGTAGTGCACTGGCAACCGGTGGTGTTCAGATATTTAGGAATCCGCATCTATCACAATGATAGGGATCTTCTGGATGGTAACATTACTAAGGCGGTTACAGCACTCAAGTCTCAGATTGAGGGCGTGGCCTGACAGCATGGCCGGCTAGACGTGTTTTCTGCGCCGCTCCTGCCCCAACACCGTAAATCCTAAATAATCCTGGCGCTATGGTGACTCTCCTAGTGCGGACCAGTAGCGGAACCCTCCCCTGACCCCAAGGATCCCAGTGAGCTGCAGGGAAATTGGCCCGCGACTGCAGATCGCTGATACGGACGGCGGCTGACTTGGAGGAATCCCGGTCGTCGCAAAGGCGGCCTTCGAGCTGTTTTCGGAGGTGAGCGCGGGCGGGCAGTGGTGAGGCCCCTGGGCCGCGGTGAGTCCGGCCGCAAGCTCTTGTCAAATTCTACGGCCCCAGGAGGGGGGGAAAAGCAGAGGAAACGAACCGCTGTATGCGGCCGGCTGGCCGGGCTCCGACGACCGGGAGCAGAATCTACGCGAGACCGCGGCGGTGCGGCCTACCGGTGTTCCGACCGGAGAGGCCTGGACGCGGCGCGGGAGCCGCCTGGGGACCGGAGCGGCCCGGTGTGTTGCCGGGGGCCTGAACTTGGAGCTGAGTGGCGGGGGTGCACAGACCCCGCATGCCATAACGAACCCCGGAGCTGCGGTGGGTCCCAAAGTGAGGCCGAGGCGGGGCCCCGGTGGGTCCTGAGTCGGACGCGGGGGCAGTCTGGCCGCCAAGGAGTCAGCTTACACCGCTGAAGATCAGCGAAAATTGCCCAGTAGCTGGGAGGCTCCCCCACGAAAACGAAGCCGGAGGCTGGGAGATTAGGCCTCAGTGTGGCCGGCGAGGTGAGAAGCGGCCTACCGACACTCCGGCTGGCAGGGCTGAAACGGGCCACGAAGACAGCTTAGGGGCAGTGTCTGGGGCTGCAGTTCAATAGATGCGGTAAAGAGCACCCCCCCTGCGGCCAACGAGCCACGGCAAGGAAGTGGGCCTGGGGCTCCGCGGTTCGGTGGAGAACCGGAACCACATGTGTACAGCCACGGGACGGAGCGGTGAGGCGAACTGGGGGCAGGTGGTGCCAGAGAACTGCCCCGGCCAACGGAAGGGGAGGCCTGCCTGATATAGTCGACACAAAGGCCACAGGGTGAACGGCCTGAGGTACTCATTTGCCCCGGACGGAGGGGGCCACCAGACAGCACACTAGGACGGCCAGACTGACTATGGGGAAGGACCGACCCCTAAGAGGTGCCCAAACAAATAAAATTATGCAATATACGGTCCCGGGGCCGACGGCGGCGGACCGCCTTGGAACAGATACGGAGCGGGGGGCCCACCCCGACGCGGCAGCCCGCGACAAGGCCGACATCTTGGCAGCGATTCGTGATTCCAGGGTGGCATTAGAAACCAAAATGGACGGTATGGCCATGGACATTAACCATCTGCGCCTGGATCTCCGGAAGGTGGCAGACAGGGTGACCACCAAGGAAGGGGACCTGAATACTTTACAGACGGAGGTCAGCCAACTGCGGGAGACGGTGACGGCGCTCCAGGACCATACGGCCCGGCTGGAAGAAAGGGCGGAAGATGCTGAAGGGCGGTCCAGAAGGAATAATCTCCGCTTTTTGGGATTTCCAGAAAAGGCGGAGGGGCCGGCGGCGGACCTATTTCTGGAAGATTGGATTGGCACATCGTTCCCGAGCCTTAGGCTCTCCAACCTGTTTGCAGTGGAAAGGGCGCATAGATCTCTTGGGCCGCCGCCGAGGCCGGGAGCCCCGCCCAGAGCCTTGATTGCCCGATTGTTCAATTTTAGGGACCGGGACATGATCCTGCAACATATTCGCACCAATGGCCCACCTAAATTTGAGAACCAAGACATCCATATATACCCAGACTATACCAAAAAGGTGCAGGAACTGCGGAATGACTTCTTGAGCGTAAAACGGCGGATGCGGAGCCACGACATCAAGTACAGCCTACTGTTCCCGGCCCGGCTCCGAGTACAACATGCCGACAAGGTGCACTTCTTTGGTAACTCATCAGAGGCAGCTGAATGGATGGACGCGTTGGGCTTGGCCGGCCATGACCAAAACCAGGGCTGGCGGGAGCAGAGACGCCGGAGTAACCGACAGCGGACCCAGCAACGTCGAGAAGAGGGGCAGCACCGACGAGGCCGAGATTTGACGGATGGAGGACGTATCGTGGTGGGACCAGATGGCACTCTCCTGGCAGATCGGGAGGCGATCCCAACGCAGAACCAGTTTTCTCCGCTCTGTTTGGTACAGGAAACACAATCGGAGGTGGGCAGCGCCGCCGGCCCGGTTGTAGAGGGCTCCGGTAATGAGTGAGTGATGGACCTGGCGCTGAGACCGGGAGGTTCTGGGACACAGACACTGTGAGTACCTGTTTTGGCCCGTGGGGCGCTTGACTTTCTCGAGAGACTCGTGTGCGAGGACATGGCGCCCAGTGGCATTGAGGGGGGGGGAGGGTTTGATAAAATTGATAAAAATTGGAGGAGGGTACACTATTTTGCCTATCTGTTGTTTAGACTTGCCGGCTGTAGAGTGCTGAGGTGGCCTGGCTAGACCTTTGGTCGGGCGGGGCTGCACGGTGCCAGTCAGTCGGCTGATTTACAGAGTTTAGGAAGGGGGGTTGCGGAGTGGGGAGGGCACGCCTACTTGTAATTGCTATTTCAAGTTGAGGGGGTGCTCTAAGGGGTGGGTGGAGCTTTGGGGCGGGGTTCAGAGTCCTCGGACCCGGACCGGGTTACGAGAATGAAGGGCTACCGCCTGTGGGTGGAGGGAGTTGGGGTTTCACGTTATGGGTTTGTTTGGGGTGCTGTCGGGTCTGGTCTAGGTCACAATACAAGAGATCGAAGTAGTCTACCCTTAGAGGGGCCACGCTATATTTCTCCTGGGGGCCCCACATAACAGTCGGGGGCAGCGATGCCAACAACAGCTCACTTATGCCAGGTGATTCACAGACATATAAATTGATCACATGGAATGTTCGTGGGCTCAACAATATGGTCAAGCGAATCCGGGTAGCATCATACCTCAGACGGTATGGAGTAAGCATAGCCCTGCTCCAGGAGACGCACTTGTGGGGAGATGGTCTTAAATATGTTCAACGCCGATGGAGGGGTCAGTTTTTCGGTACATCCTACTCGGGGTTTGCTAGGGAGCGTTGGTCTGGGTGGCACCGGGGTCCCCTTTAAGGCTTTACACACTATACGGGATCCTGAAGGGAGATTTGTGATGGTGGAGGGGACGCTGGATGGCCGCAGCATATGCCTGGTAAATATATATGCCCCGAATACCGACGACGGGGGGTTTTTGAGCCGAGTGATGGGGCAACTCGATCTCGATCCGGACACAGAATTGATTGTGGTGGGAGACTTTAACTGCGCCCTTGATGGGGAGCTCGACAGGCACCCCCCAAAGCTGGATGCCAAACCTAGAGTCAGGGAAGCGATGGGCCAGATGCTTCACAATCATGGCCTGTTGGATATATGGCGACACCATAATCCTGGTCGTTGAGTGTACTCGTGCCACACACCTGCTGCCAATACCCATAGTAGGCTTGATTACTTTTTCATTCAAAAGGCGGCGGTGCATCGGATAATGGAGACACTATATCTGGCCCGCTATCTGTCTGACCATTCCCCGTTATTAATTACCTACTCGCTGGACCGACCGAGATCTAAAGTACCGCTATGGAGGCTTAACATCGAAGCTTTCGGTGATCCGATCTATAAAGACGCTATAGCGAAAGGGTTGGATGATTATTTGGAACTCAACTGGGGTTCAGCCGGCACCAGGGCGACTGAATGGGTCGCGATGAAGGTGGTAATACGGGGGATTTGCATGTCCACAGAGGTGGGGGTTAAAAGAGTGCTGGAGCGCGATCTGCGTTGGCAGGAGGTGCGCTTGGCGACATTGGAGAAAGAAATGCCCACGAACGGTGGGAGGTTGACTGAATGGGCCACAGTGCTACGACAAATAGGGGACATATGGGACTCGCTAGGCAGATTTAATAGAACGGAAAGTAGACGTCGCTGGTATACAGAAGGGGATAAGGCGGGGCGGCTATTGGCACGCCTGATCAGGACGGAGACTCAGCCCCACCCGATTATGGCCCTCAAAAATGACTCAGGACAGGTGGTATATACTCAACATGCGATCAATAACGTATTCCTGACCCATCTACGTAAAATATACTCCAAGCCCCAATCTCCAGCGACCCTCGTGGTTATGGAGACCTATCTTGCAGGGGTGGACCTACCTAGCATAGACACAGACAGTCAGGAGGCCTTAGGGGGCCCCTTTAGTGGGGAAGAAATTCGGGCGGCGATCGCCCTCCTGAAGACTGCGAAGTCCCCTGGGTTGGACGGCATAACCGCCGAACTCTATAAAGAGAGCGGAGGAGTCCTGATCCCCAGGCTATTAGACATCCTGGGCGAGGCCGAGGAACGCGGTATGCTCCCAGATTCCATGCGGGAAGCGCTGATTGTGATGATCCCCAAACCGGGGAAGGATCCCCTCCTCCCGGCTCATATCGGCCAATCTCAATGTTGAACGTAGACCTTAAAATTATCAGTCAGGTGTTGGCGTGTCGGCTCCTCCCCTATCTCCGGCGGCTGGTCCATGAGGACCAATCCGGGTTTATACCGGGCTGGAATGCGTTGCGTAATATCCGCCGCCTTGCGCATGTTATGTACTCTTTAGAGGGACGGGCCCAACAGAGCGCCTTGGTGTTCCTAGATGTCGAACAAGCGTTCGACTCGATCGGTTGGGACTACCTATGGCGGGTACTTTTAAAAATGGGTCTGGGGGAGGGGTTTGTAAATTGGATTAAATTACTCTATACTCGACCAACGGCAAGAGTTCGCACGGGGCGATACGTGTCAGAGGCGATTTCTATAGGGAGGGGGACGCGGCAGGGTTGTCCGCTCTCCCCCTTGCTATTTGCCCTGGCAATGGAGCCATTGGCTTGCCATCTGCGTGAGGTGCTCAACGGACATGGCATACGGGTAGGGGGTTCGGAACATGTCGTATCGTTATACGCCGATGATGCCCTGATATACCTGAGACAGCCGACCCGGTCATTGCCAACACTGATGACTGCGCTGGCGCAGTTTGCTGCTGCCTCCGGACTTTCCATCAACAAGTCAAAATCGCAACTGTACGCGATTGGCCCGGAGTGCAACTGGGAGGGGTCACAGCACCCAGTAATGGAGCTTCCATGGGCAGGGGACGCTATCCGCTACCTGGGGATATGGATTGGTAGGAATGAGGCAGTTTTTTACCAGCACAATATGGGGAGGATAATCAGGGATCTTCAGGGCAGTATTGCCTTTTGGAACACGCTTAAACTCTCCCTAATGGGGAAGATTGCCTTAATTAAAATGGTGGTCTTACCTCGCTGCCTCTATACCATGCAAGGCTCCTTCTTTGAACTTCCACACCGGGTATTTAAGGAGCTGGATGCCCTGCTGGTCCTATTGTTATGGAATGGGAAGCGATGTAGGGTAAGTCTAGAGGTCATGAAACGTAGATGGGGCAAAGGGGGTTTAGAGATCCGCGATCTCGAACTATATTATTTTGCATCCCAATTGCAACATGCCATAGCCTGGTTGGACACGGATCCCTCTTGGGAGAGGTCCCTGCTGGCAGGTACATACGGGGACCGACAGCTAGGAGCGCTTCTGTGGCGGGCCGGGGGGCACAAGGAACACGGTCCTCCATTGGTGCAGCTTGGGGCAGCAATATGGAATCGGGTGATACGCAGAGTAATCCGGGAACGGCCGTTCGCCCCGGAGGTGGACTTTTGGCTGATGCCGCCCTTTGCGCAAATAGACCAGGTAATGTCCACGGAGGCCTGGAAGACTGGGGGCTGCCTAATGTTGTCTGATCTTTATCCGGACAATAAATTTATCACCTACCAGGAGGCGGTGACCACCTTTGAGCTGGGAGCAGGGCAGTTTCTGCAATACGCTAAAATAGCGGCAACGGCGCGACAATTATGGCCCACGTTCCCGAGGCTCCGGGGCACTCCCAAACCCTGGTTACTATGATCACCATGGCTGGGGGAGGAGGTTTGTTACTCACCTCTATAGGGCGCTAAGAGATGATAAACAGATTGGCCCCCTCAAAATAGAAGAAAATGGCAGCAGGTGTGTCCGCAGGAGGTCACAGCACCAGAATGGGAAAAATACACGAGAGTGTGCGGAAGGTGTCGGTGAGCAACCGCTTCAAACAAATTCAGTACAATATAATACATATGACCTATCTCTCACCTCGGAGGCTTCAGGCCATTGATGGTTCCAGGGATTCACGCTGCCCTCGATGTCGCTCTGATCAGGCAGACTTTCTGCACATGGTATGGATCTGCCCAACGATCCAGACATACTGGGTGGCGGTCCTCGAGGATCTGACTAGGATAACAGGGTGGACAATAGCCCTGGATCCAAGGGCTTGTCTCCTGGGCTTGATCCCTCGGGATCCTAAGCGGAAGACAAGTAGGCGGTTCCTGGTCTTGGGCCTGGTTACAGCCAAACGGCGCATAGCGATTCATTGGTTAACCCAGCAGGGACCGCTATTGGCGAAGTGGAGGACAGATCTAAGGGAGTGGGCATTAGCAGAGGAGGGGCACATACGGAACACCAGGAGAGATGACAAATTACCCGAGGTGCTACTGGCATGGGGAGCGATGATGCAAGAGATAGCAGGACAAAACTCCCAACTCACACCAGAAGGTTCAGGCGAGGTGTCTTTCGCAGAGGGGGTGGCCACAGGACGACGAGGGGAAACACAGGGTGTCCCCGCATGAACACTAAGCTGCATAGACCATCAGTTACATAGGCCCGACAGAGGGGGAGGGCACCGGGGAGGGGGGTTGGGGGGAGGCGGGGGGAGTTTAACACAGTTGAAGTTATGTTTAAGCATGTAAAGAACACAAAACGAAGAAAACAAGGACGATAGAGGAATCTCCAAGGATGTCAACGCAGATCTAATTTTTGCCATGAATTACCAATGTAACGTACACCGCCTCGGCTGAGGTGGACAAACTGTGTAACTATTTTACATGCGAGCTGCTGATTTGGAGCAATAACTCAATAAAGAAATATATTTAAAAAAAATAAAAAAAAATCTAATGCTTGAAGTGGGCTGGTCCATTGATCTATAATTTGTGTGGAAGGAGCATTATTTGAGTGACATTTGAACAGCCCAATAGTGAAAGTGTGTCGATTGAGAGCCTCAATATATATGTTCTTTTTTATATTGTTAGGAAAACATTAGACCAGAACTAAAAAAAAGCCATTGTTTGTCTTGCTGCCGTAGTCGCCTTTGGTAGTAACCAGCAGCTTTCACCCATGGAGGAACCAACTGCAGCTTCAGCCACTGTGACACCTGCAGGTAAAAGAAACTGATGCATGGGGCGGGGCACATCTGATGTCTCGTCACTCTAGTCCAGTTCAGCATTACACTGTGGGTCTTTACTTCTCAGTATCCAGGATGTCACAGGTGACTTGCATGTAAGCTGCCTATGTTAACCCTTGGCAGACCTCACCACACAGTAAAGACTCTACATGCCTGTAGTGTCTCTGATGGAAGCGTTGTAGAGGCAGCCGCTGGGGTGAATGAGCACCCACCTGTGTGCAATGCGTTCCTACTGCACAGAGAATGATTTAAAACAAGGCCTTGGCAATTTCAGCCCCACACTCGGAAGTTCATTCCTAACACAGTGCCCCCACTCCATCCCCTTCCCTCTCCATTTCCCTCGCCTGTCCTATCTCTCCCCTGTCCCTAGTTCTCTTTCTCTATACTCATTAGATCAGTTGGGTAATCCACACCAGAAATCCACCAATCATCTCCTCGATTGCCTCCATACAAGTAACAGCGGAGCCTTCACCCTCCTCTCACACACTTCCGGCTACACAAACCCACTGTTTTATTTCCCAAGTCTGTCAACAAAACCAATAATATTGTACTCAACTGCATGTATGACTCCCCAACGGCAAAAACGAATTAGGCATTGTATATAAGATTTTATTGCATGCTTCCCAAGTGGTGTGTTTTTTTCAAATGCATGATGATTAATATGACGACTGTCTGTTTTAACGGTTTTAGAGTTTTAGCTACGCTCTTTTTATTACATATCTTAGATGTAATCCAAGAATTTTACCTTATTTAATTGCTCTAAATTGTAAAGTCTTGTATGTATTTGTACACTTTGATGGCTTTAAGTAAACAGACGAATAAAGTTATTCAAAAGGAAAAAAAAAAAAAGTCTCAGATTGAATTTTAGAAGACACTTAACCTTTCGGTTATAGGCAGGGTGGAGTTAATTAAAATGCTCATGCTGCCGCGTCTCCTTTATTATTTCTCTAACCTACCGCTTTACTTACCTGTGTCCTTTTTTCGCTCTCTGGAGCGGATTATGAGGGACTTCATCTGGAATAACTCGCGGTGCAGAGTGGCGTTGGTGAAGTTGTATCTGCCGCGATCAAGGGGTGGGCTGACTCTACCAAACCTAGAACACTATTTTTTGGCGTCTCAAATTCTGTGGGTGGCAAAATGGGCAGAGGGCTTGCATTTAGCTGACTCGGCGGAGCGTGACCCTTCGTACTCTCAGGACAGGATCCTCTCCATGTTCCACCCTTGCAACAAATCACACGAACCGCTTCCTTTGCTAGTTCAGACTGCGCAGAAATGTTTCCGCAGGGCGCTGCGTCTTACTAAACATGTCACACCGTATGCGCCCGTTGTGCCCATATTGGGTATGCCAATGATACAGGGACGAGCACAGGGTGCAGATCTTACCG
This sequence comes from Calotriton arnoldi, assembly GCA_963921515.1. Lineage (NCBI taxonomy): Eukaryota > Metazoa > Chordata > Amphibia > Caudata > Salamandridae > Calotriton > Calotriton arnoldi. The sequence goes on along the minus strand of CAWUFW010012364.1, from coordinate 214,878 downwards.
ATTGGGTGGAGGCTGGTATTACTACACTAGGAGATCTGTACGGAGAGGGCGCATTACGGCTGTTCCTCACTATCGCGGATGAAGACGGGGTTTCCCCTGGCCAATTTCAGACTCACGCCTCCTGGGTGGCTGCGATGCGGCATTGGTGGGGGGACATTGCGCAGGAGCCTCCAACACACCTCCTCCTGTAATATGTACATGTTATGGGCACGGGACGCTGCCTGGTGAAGTGGTTTGCAGAATCGATCAGGGAGCATACTCTGGTAGACTTAACGTCGTTGCGAGTTAAATGGGAGGCAGATCGGGGGAGGCCCTATTCGGAGAAGGAATGGTCGGTGGTACTGGAGAGTCCCAGACAGGTCCCCAGGAACGCTCATTTCAGACTGATTGAGTTCTACATTGTCCACAGGGCCTATCTCTCTCCTGACAAAATCAATAGATATTTTCATAGGCAGGAAGCGTGCTGCCCGCGCTGCAGGCTGGTAGATGCCAACCTATTACATATGCTCTGGTCCTGCCCTGCTCTGCGTACATACTGGGAGGGGATACTTGGGGCACTGGCCACTAGTACGGACAGGGAGGTGCCGCGGACCTGGGAGGCTTGTATCACTTGAGTGTTTCCAAGAAACAAAAAGCATAAAGCATCCACTAGATTTCTGGATATGTGTTTCATTGTGGCCAAACGCCTAATTACACGCCGGTGGAAGGCGGAGGAGCCCCCGCCGATGAAGGCTTGGTTTTTATCCATACTGAATTGGGTAAAAGCGGAGGCAGTTTCCTTAGTACGGGAAGATACGTTGGGGCTGCGTAAATTCCCCATTTCTGCTGCGTGGAATGCAATGCTGTGTACGCTGCAGGGGTTGTTGACTCTAGACGACCCTTTGGATGTTCCTACTCCGGACTAATAGTGTGTCATGCATTTGTAGACTTCGACCCGAGCTGTGATTTGATTTGCAGACAACATCCGTTATACCCCACACTGTAAAGCAATTCTCTTTATAGTCAGGGCGAGCACCCCTATGATAGTTGACAGGGTTCTGTCTCATAACGCTTGAGAGCTGTGACTCCTTCCTACCTTGATGTGGCTCCTGTTTCCCTTCCTATCCTCCTTTCCCGTTAGTGTTCTTACGTTTGGTGTTTTTCATAAGATGTTTTGATCATATACACAGACTGATGTGATATGGCGGAGTGAAGCCATAAGAGCCGTACATATGTATTTGAAATGTGATTATATAGTTGAGTTCTTTTGTTCCACAACAACATTAAAAAGTGTTGTTGACGGAGGGAGGAGGCCCTGTGATTGCTGGGATGTGCCACTAATTGTTACCTGTTGCACCTACTGATACTGAATTAACCGTGCCATTGAGCCGCTGATTTGTAAGTTGGTTTTGACTACTTATCTACTGGTACTGTCGGATAATTTTTATGATGGAATATTGTCTCTGTTCTTGCTTTATGTATAAAACTTTAATAAACAGATCAAAGAAAAAAAATCAGGACATGTTACACACATCAGTACATGTCCTACCTTTCACATACACTGCACCCTGCCCAGGGGGGTACCTTGGGCCTACCATAGGGGTGCCCTATATGTAAGAAAAGGGAAGTTAGGGCCTGGCAAGTGGGTGCACTTACCAAGTCGACATGGCAGTTAGCAAACTGCGCACAGGCACTGCAGTGGCAGGCCTGAGACATCTTTTCAGGGCTACTCATGTGGGTGGCACAATCAGTACTGCAGGCCCACTAATAGAATTTAATTTGCCAGCCCCGGCACACCCAGTGCACTTTACTAGGGACTGACCAGTAAATCAAAATATGCCAATCAGGGAGAACCAATCATAATAACAATTTACACAGAGAGCATATGCACTTTAGCACTGATTAGCAGTGGTAAAGTGCCCAGAGTCCTAAAACCAACAACAACAGGTCAGGAAAAAATAGGAGGAAGAAGCAAAAAGTTTGGGGATAACCCTGCGGTCCAACACAACCCCCTTCCAGCCAAAAGCCAGGGTAGATCCAATCCATACCTCGATGGGCTTCCCTGCTTGGGGCGATAGAACATGGAACCTGGCCCGCAACAGCAGGGGTCTATTCACATTCTGCGCCTTCCTGAACCCAGTTGGATCCCTCTATCCATACTCTCAGGGCCCACTAAGCTAACCCATTGGGAACCCTTCTACTCACCTGCAGACCCCATCTGTGCAGCGCCTAAACTTACTTTGCTCACAGATGTGTCCCAACAGGCAGACAGTACCCACATGGCCAACACAGTGGTGTGGCCCAGTCCACCCCCGGGGTGTGACTCTTGTCCCCCTCCCAGGGGCAACTCTGTCCTCCAGGACAGCAAGCCACAGTGGCCACTGACAACTGTCAGTGATGAGAGCCAGGCCTCATGCCTTTCAGGCCTCTCTAACCTCCGTGGCGTCAGAAAGTGGGGGGCAGTAGCCCCATGCGCCTGGCACCTTTTGTCCACCCTCCCTCCTGCCAAGTCAGGTATGGCATCCTGACACTGGCCCACCAGCCCAGGGTCTGTACCCTGCGGCTGGACAGGAGACGGGGTGGGCTCTACCACACCCCGTTCCCCTCCCCGGGGCTCTGCATCCCCCCACTGGGAGCAGTCCCCCTCGATTCCAGAATTGTCAGGGCACCTGTGGCAGGTGTTCTGCACAATTCTCCCACCAGTTCAGGGGTGCTATCCTGCAACTGGTACACCAGCCCAGGGTCTGTACCCTGCGGCTGGACACAGGATTGGGGTGGGCTCTCCCACACCCGGTCCTCCTCCCTGGGGCTCTGCACCCTCCCACCTGGAGCGGTACCCCCAGAAGACAAACTGGTAGGGGCACTGTTAGTAGTCGCCCCTTCCTCCAGGTCAGGGGGGACACCCTGAACCTGGTCCTTCAACCCAGGGTCTGTACCCTTAGGCTGGACCTGTGCCTGGCAACCCAGGACGTCCGGGGGAGTACACCAACACCGCCAAGGGAAACACACTCCTCATGAGTTGTGCGAGAGTCCGCCTGGCACAGGTCTCCAGCCTCCTGTCCATCTGACAGAGCATGAAGACCCCCCCAGGCCAGAAGTGGCCTCACCAGGGTCAGTCCTGGGGTGCTCTGACCTCAGAGCTGGCAACCCCTGACCCACTGGTCCTTACACTCGGGACTTCGTCCCCCCCTCACCCTTTTCTCTGGACTCATGCACCCTCCCCACTAGAGCGGTGCTGCCAGACACCAGAACTGGTGGGATGCTTGTTACAGCAGTCCCCCCCAGTTCACCTGACACTTTGGGATCCCCCTCAGGGGAAGGCCTCTCTGCACAGACTAGGCCCCCCTCCTGGTGTTCACTCCATGAACCAACCAGGCCCTGGGACTGGGTTTCAGGCACCTTGGGACACAGCCCACTCCCACTCCTTCTCCTCTGAGACAGGACGTGGGACCCTACACCCCTCCCACTACACTGGGACCTATCTGGGCTACCACCAACCTCCCCTACCTCACTTGGTTGGGAAAAACCTGAGCCACCCCCCTCAGGATCACTCCCAAAAGCTTCTTCAGACCCTCTGGAATCCACCAAAAAGTCTGCCTCCAGTGCAAGCTCCCTGGGGTCAGAGAACTCACACTCCACCGGCTGTTGGCATAGCTCTGGAAAACAGGGACTTAAAATATGCTCCAACAATCGAATCACACAGCCCCACACATGTGTTAACCAAGCTACCCTTTGCCTCACCATCCAGTGCCTCACACAAGTACCCCACACCACTCTCCTGAGATTGGCAAGACAGTGTCTGACTGTCTCTGAAACTCAACCCACACTCTTCTGGGCGGTCTCCACACTCACACACCAAGGCTTCTACCATGGAGAAACCCCTCTCCCTGCACCTCTCATCTAGAGTCAGTAGAGTGTCCCTCCCACCACTAGGAATATGAACCCCTGTGCCAGTTCCCCAATCCACCTCAGGGACACTGCGCACCACTGGAGCTACCTCATAAACCTGAACCCCCTGGTGTATGTCAACCCCCTCCTTCAAGTCAGGCGCCACATCTCTGGGTGTGTGTACTACTCTCTCAGCACTAGACACTACATTTTTGCTGCCACCATCTGAGCTGGACTCTGTGGGGATACTGTTTTGCCCTTCTTAACTCTTGCCGTTCGACATGCGTAAAGAAGTTGCATCCATTTCACCCAACCCTTCCCGAGGCCAATGCTCCTCATTGTCTCAAACAAGTAGTCCCAGTCTACTGTATCAAAGGCCTTTTCCAGGTCGATTGAAAGGACTGCAGTCTGTGGCATGGATCTCGCCTCAGGATGGTAGAGTATGGAGTAAAGTCTGCGTAGGTTATAGGAGGTGTTACGGGCCGGGATGAACCCGTTTTGATCTGGGTGTATAAAGAATTTCATATGTGGGAGTAATCTAAGTGCCAGGAACTTACTGAGAATCTTGAAGTCCATGTTGAGCATGGAGAGTGGTCTGTAATCCTTCACCTGGGCACCCACTTCTGAAGTCTTGGGGAGTGGGATCACAAGCGTATTCTGGGTAGCTGCAGGGAGGCCGCCTAGTCGTAAGGATTGAGCGTACAGCTTCACCAGCTGTGGTGCCAACATGGGGGCATACTTTGCGTAAAATTCCACAGGGGCCATCTGGTCCCGGTGTTTTGCCAGAGGCCATGTCTGTGATAGCTTTGCGAACTTCCTGCAGTCACTGGGCCACCCAGCTCCTCTTGTGTCTGTCTATCTACAGTCCGAAGTGGTAGACGAGCTAGGAAATCCCTAAGTGCTAATTGTGGGACTGGCAGGGGGCCTTATATAGCGTCTCGTAGTACTCCCGAAATAAGGTGTTAATCGCTTCGGGGTCATAAATAGATTCACCTGTTTCAGTCCGGGTGTGTGAAATCGGTGTCCCTCGGGTCTCTGGTTTGATCAATCACGCCAGTAGGCGGCCAGCTTTCCCCTCCTCCTTCTGCACCCTATCAAGGATTTCCCTATGGTTGTGGCATCTCAGTCTCTCTAAGGCCTCATTGTAGCATGTACGCGTCTCCCACAGTTGTGTCAAGGCACGGGCATCAGTTTCCTGTGCATTATCTAGCCTTCTTAGCTCATCCTCCAAGTCTATCAGCTCCTGTCGGATTTCCCTCAGTGCTCCGATTGACTGGCCCAGCCAATGCCCCCTCACCACCACCTTAAACGCTTCCCACTCCACCAACACTGTGGACGCAGTGTGGGCAGTAATGGGGAAGAATGTATCAATAAGGGTACTCAGGGACTCTCGGAATGGGTATCTTCTAGCATCGCAGGGTTAAGTCTCCATAAGGGACTGGAGGGCGCTCACCCAGGGGCTGATTGATCATCAATAAAGGGCTATGATCAGAGAAGGTCTGCCCCAAATATTCAGTATGTGTGGCAGAGCTACTAAAGGCTGGTGTACCCAGGAAGGTGTCCAGTCTGGAGTGTAATTGATGCGTAGGAGAGAAGTAAGAGTACTCTCTACTTCCCGTGTGCTGTACCCTCCAAATATCTTCTAGCCCCCAATGATTCTTCCAATCACGGAACCCCGATGCTGTATGATGCGCCTGCGCACCCGGAAGGGGGGGTGTGAGCGGTTCGCCACCGTGTCAGCAACACATTTGAAGTCTCCACCCAGCACAGCATGGCTCCCCATGAATTCGGCCATCTGGGCCGAAAGACAGGTGAGGAAGGCTATCTGCTCCTGGTTGGGCGCATATATACTGCTCAGCATTATCTCCTGACCAAATAGCCTCCCCGCGATGAGCACCTATCTACCTTCCTTGTCTATCAGGGTGCGTGTGGGATCAAACGGGACTCCAGCCCGTACCCATATCAGTTTGCCCCTGACGTAATCTGAATAAGTCATTGTAAAAATCTGCCCTCTCCAGCTCCTGCGCAATTTCTCCACCTCGCCCCTAATTAGGTGAGTCTCCTGAAGGAGGGCTATATGGACACCCCTATGCCTTAGGTAGGTATACACATTGTGGCGTTTGACCATAGATCCCATCCTTTTTATGTTCCATGTTAGGAACTTTAACGTGTATTGTGTGGGCGGCATAGTAACAAAGTGTATCCTTTGTTTTGAACCCTCCGGCCTTCCCACCAGTCTGGTCCCCTATGTAAATTCCCACCCTCTCCTGCAAACAAGGAAAAACAAACCAATGGAAGAACACCCGCATTGAACAACTCCCCGATCCCAGGGCAGTCTGGCAACAGCCAGCTGCCCAAACCTTATGCAAAACATCAGTTTCTTGTTAAGGCCCTAACCAACCACGGTAAGGACCATAGAGGGGCCGTGGCCGAAGTAGCACTCAGGTGGAAGTCGGGTGTCGGCATGGGCCGCACCGGCACAGATTTGATCCCGTCCAGGCTGGCCCCCGGACAGCCAGCAGGGCACCCCCCCCCCCCCTCCTATGTTGTTCAAGGTTGACTCTGTGAGGTTTCATTGTCAGATAATCTCATCTGCCGTCTTCGGGGTCACTTCTGGCAGGGTTATACTATCACCTCGGGAGGAGTCGGATTCCGATCCCTCAGTCCCACTCGCTGAGCTTGATCCCGCCTCTGATGGGGATTTCCAGTCCTGCAGAGTCTCAGCCACCGCCTGCAACGCCGCAGCTCTCTCCTTCTCTGTTTGCGACAGACTTGGCTTCTTTGGAGCACCACGCGTGCGACATCTCCTGAATCTTTTCCTGGGTTCCCGAGCTGGGAGTGTAAAGAACGCAGTTATGGGGATCGAATTGATCTTTTAACGGGGGAGCTGATAGTCTGGTAAAAAGGGGTGTGCCCCGGACTAGAATCTTGCTTTCACCACCATCGTCACCACACATCCTCGGTAAAGATGTTGGAAGCCTTTCTCTGAAATGGGGAAACACTTTGGTTATACCCTCATATTACAGTACTGGTTCGATGTTGACAAAACCAAATCAACATGGATAACTCTAGGGTGCTTGTATGATTGTCGAGCTCACTGAAGAAAAGGCAAGCTAATTCCAAAAACATGGGTACAGCTGCGCTGCTTTCAAAAGCCATGCAGAGAGCCTTTCTTCCAACATGCAGTGCATGGATGCTGAGATAATCCTAGAAAAGAAAGCTGCCTTGTGACCAGCTGTAGTATTCTCAGTCAACTGGTAAATGCCAGGATAGTCTGTTTAAATTTGTTACAATTGTGAGAAGAACCCTCAAAGTGTTCCCAAAGCTAGTGGTTGCCCTAGACCCAATCCTGAAGAAACCCCATTCCAAAACTACAAAATCTCTGCTTTGCCTAGAAATATTGCCTGGGATTTAAAAAAAAAAAAAAAAAAATCTTTGCAGACTGGGGAAGACCAGTGGCGATTCCTGACCATCCTTCTGAAGAAATGTGACTTTCTAATTGACGACGACATCCTTATCCATCTGAGAGCTTTTTGCTGCCTGCAATAGTCAGTGACCAAAGTTTAAACAAGGGAATAGGGCTTTGAATTACCTTACTTCTCGCAGCATGCATCTCCACCGGCTGACTCAAATCGATCTCTAGAAATCTTGCAGTAAAAGAATGTGCTGAGGTAAGGTCCAACATGGATCTGACAAGCATTGGCCATGTTAAGCCCTTCATCCCGTTTGAAGCTTTTCAAGCAAAATGTCTGTAGCTCGCAAACGGTTTCCCTTAGATCATCCAAATTCCTGGAGCACAACTTAGAATGGCGGTCAGCTATATCCCGCCATACTGATTTAACTCCCGATAAGTTTCTGTCTGAATATGAAAATTGTGACTGGTGCTAGACACCACAGTGAAAGATGATTGTTTTTGTTGATCCTAATGTCTGAGTAAAACTTCTAAAAGGGGAATTTGACGGTATTCTACTTTTCTTTGAGGATGATGTTTAATCTGGTATTATGTAATCTCTTATTCATGTTTTTTCTTTATAAAGTATTTCTCTTTTTAACTAAAGTTAGTTTTGACCTATAAGTCATTTATTATTTTTATTTCACTGTATTGTTGCATGTTTGATTTGTTATAGATAGAACCTCATAACCATTTTCCTGAACACTGCCTTGCTGCTTGGCCAGCCAGCCAAAAGTAAGAAAAAGTTACCCATATCGAGGATGTGACCCCTATTCCCCATAGTATAACATGAGAATCCCCTACAATTGAACAATAATGTAAAATTTCCTAGCTATCGTAACGGAAAGTTTTAATTCTATTAAGGACTCGGAGGCGAGGATTATGCCTTCTCTCTTCACTTTATTAAACAGCAGCCAATTTAACAAACAAACTACATTTCCCATGAAACCTTGGGAAAAAAATGCAGTAAAGAAAATTGTCCAATTAGGAACAGTCTGAGGCCTCCAAAAAGGGCCCTCCAAGTCCAACATAGTCTGTCCTCACTGGCCCTTCATCCTCTTTCGTCGAGCAAAGTCAGCCGTGGATCCTTTTCAAGAGTCCTGTTCATTCTTATCAGAACCTAGGAGGACAAAGGAACATTGTCACTTAACGAATGTAACTCGTCAAGCCTGCAATCCAAACGCAGTGAGAGAGAATATTCCACACAAGAAAGAACAACAATCAATAATCTCAACATTGTAGAAGATCAAACTGTATTACTTACTCCAATACGGGGTGGGTCCCTTTCATTGAAAACCCTAGGGTGGGATAATCCTCGCCTCCGAGTCCTTAATAGAATTGAAACTTTCTGTTACGATAGCTAGGACATTTTTTATTCTATGTCAGGACTGGAAGCGAGGATTATGCTAGTTCAAAGCTTGCTCACCACGAGGTGAGCCATGTCCAGCACTGGCTTGAAGTAGAACCTCTTAAAGGTAGAGTCCGAAGATCAATCTGCCGCGTTGAGGATATCCTCCAAACGGGCACCCAAGCCAAATGCTTTCGAGGCCATTGCCCCTCGAGCTGAGTGGGCTCCAAAGTCCTTAAGGCTTATGCCTGCCTCCTGCATAACCCACCTTACCCATCTGGGAATGGTGGGGGAAGATACCGCCTTAAATGGTTTACGTAAGGCAATAAGGAGTTGCTGTTCACCAGGAGGACGAAACTCTTCCGTCATCTCCTCGTAAGCTTTTAAACAGCGGACTACACACAACTTTGGAGAATCCGGAAAGTCCGGATATGAAATTGTTCTTGTATGACATTTAGTCCTTCTATGCAGTGTGAACATTACTCCATTCGAGGTAAACATTCTGGCTGTGATATCCAACGCTCGCACGTCTGACACACGACGGCAAGAAACGAGACATAACAACATGGCCAGCTTGGCCGACAGCTCCTTCCGTGATAGAAATCTTATAGGTTGCCAAGATAGGAACAAGTTGAGGACCTGGTTCACATCCCAGAGGGCCGAATAACGGGGTTCTGGGGGTAGAGACAGTCTGATGCCTCGGAGCAGCTTGCATACGAGAGGATGTTCTCCTACTGCCGCATTGTTAAGCGGTACATGGCCTGCCGAGATGGCTGACCGAAAAGTGTTTATTGATCTGTATGCTAGGCCACAAGAGGCCAGGTGGGCCAAGAAATTAAAGATGTAGACTACATCGGCGTCCAAGGGATTGAGACCCCCGTCGCACACACCAGCAGGACCATCTGCCCCAAGCGGACCTGTAAAGTTTGACTGTGCTGTCCGCCCAAGCCCTGGCCATGAGCGCTTCAGCTTTTCTCGAAAGGCCCAGGACCTCCCATCGTCTCCTGTAATCCTCCATACCATGAGCCACAACGAGTTCCCCTGAATCAGAGGATGTAGAGTCTGATCGGGGCTCCGAAGGAAAGCCGGAAAGTGGGGGGGTAGGATTGGAGAATCCCAAGAAAGTTCCAGAAGAACCGGAAACCAAACTTGCGATCTCCAAAACGGGGTGACTATTACCACCTCCGCTTGCTGCCTCCTGATCTGGGCCGTCGGCCTCGTGATCATTGAAAAGGGGTGAAAGGCGTACCCTTTCTCCTGACTCCAGTCCTGGAGGAAGGCGTCCGTGGCCCCTGCCAGTGGATCCGGCCTCCAGCTGTAAAACCGAGGGAGCTGATGGTCGAGTCTCAAGGCAAATAGGTCTATTGAAAAAAGACCCTAGAGGTTGTTCAACTTCCGAAACACATCTGGGTCCAGCTTCCAGAGGCTGGAATCCCTGAAGTTGCGGGATTGGAAATCCGCCACCAGGTTTTCCCGTCCAGGGAGGTATTCTGCCGTGACTGAGACCTGATGGTCCAGGCAGTATTGCCAAAAACCGTCCGCCAGGTCTGAGAGGGCCTTGGACCTTGTGCCCCATAAGTGGTTGATGTATCGAACTGCGGATATGTTGTCCATTTTTAGAAGGACAGACGATTGGATGGAATCTCTTGTCCAACAGCAGACTGCGAAGGAGCCTGCCAGGAGTTCCAGACAATTGATATGTAATCTCCGTTCTTCTGGAGACCACAATCCTCCTGTAGAAAGTTCGCCGTACCTGGCTCCCCAGCCTACCGTGCTGGCATCGGACTCTATCACCAGATCTGGTGCCGACCCAAAAATCGCCCGACCGTTCCAGGCTTCCATGTGCTGTAGCCGCCACTGAATTTCTTCCCGTGCCTCCTCAGACAGAACCACCTTGTGGGAGTACGGGCACCCTCTGCGCAAGTACACCGCTTTGAGGCGTTGCAAGGCTCGATAGTGGAGGGGCCCCGGGAAGATGGCCTGGATGGAGGCCGAAAGAAGGCCCACAATCCGGGCCACATCTCTGAGCGACACCTGTTGCCTGGATAAGGATCGTCTCAGTTTGTGTCGAATCTTTGAGATCTTTCTGGCTGGAAGGCTGAGAGTGGAGGATGTGGAGTCTACTACGAAGCCAAGAAACGTCAGCGACTGAGGAGTGAGGATGGATTTTGTCTCATTGACCACAAAGTCCAGGCTCTGGAGAAGATCTACCGCCATCTGGAGATGACGAAGAAGCTGATGAGGACACGCATCCATAAGGAGCAGATCGTTCAAATAGACTATCATCCGAATTCCCCGAGATCTCAAACATTACACTACCGGTTTGAGGGCCTTGGTGAAGCACCAAGGGGCCGATGACAGGCCGAAGGGGAGGGAAGCGAACTCGAACGTCTGATGTCGCCAGATGAATTGGAGGAACCTCCGGTGGGGAGGGAAACCGGGATCACTAGGTAGGCGTCTTTTAGGTCCAGACGCACCATCCAGTCCGAAGGACGTAATACATCCCTGAGGAGAAGGATCCCTTCCATCTTGAAGTGGCGATATACCAGCCACTCGTTGAACTCGCTGAGGTTGATCACGGGGTGTTTGCCCCCATCCGTCTTGTCCACCAAAAATATGCTGCTGACAAAACCCCTGGGATGCAGGGTGGAGGGAACAATGGCCCCTTTCACAAGAAGAGAAATGACCTCTGCGTCTACTAAGGCGGACTCCTGTTGGGAGAACTGGATGGGATGGGGCTTGCACCGTTGGACAGGGTTGCCCATGTACACTATGCGGAAACCTTGGACTGTTTGTAGCACCCATGCGTCCCCTGTGATGGAACATTCCCCAGCCTCCCCCCTATTCTTAACTGGAAAGAAGGGAGTACACTCACCGGCATTATTGGATGTCGCTGCTCCTCGATATCCTTTGCCTTTGCCTCGCCTGCCTCTCGCAGGGTAGAAATTGCCAAAGCGGGACTGGTCCTGATATTGGCCCTGTCTGGAGCCTTGCCCTCTCGAGGATGGATTGGAAGGGCGGCCGGTTGAGCGGCCCCAACCTAGACCAGCCCCGCGGAAAACCCGGGGTAACATTTTTTTGATGGATGTCTGTGCCTTGTCAAGGGAGGTAAACGTGTTGATGAATTTACCTAGCTCCTTGACAAACGGTTCCCCAAACAGGCCTCCTTGTGCCACTGCCCCCGTCTCTGAGTCAGCAAGGTCCCCAAGCTTGGGGTCCACTTTGATCAGGAGTGAGCGACGGCACTCAGTGGAAAGGGCACAGTTGGCGTTGCCCAAAAATACGATGGCCCTTTTTGCCCACCCCGAAAGGGATTCTGGGGAGATCAGGGATCCTGACGTCTTGGCCTCTTCGGCCATGTCCAAAATCTTCTTGAGGGGCCCTAAAACGTCCAAGAGTTTGTCCTGGCATGCTCGCCAGGACCTGTCGATCCCTTTTTTTAGGATCTCTCATAAGTTTCTGGAGAAAAGTGGCCATATGGGCGTCGATCTCTGGAGTGAGGGCAACTTTTCCCTCCAGGGACGGTCTTGGGCATTCTGACCGGAGGCAGTTCCGTGCCTCCTTCTCTAGAGGCTTTCGTATGCGCATTGCCACATAACTGGCAACCTTATCTGCCAGGGCCCAATCCGACGATCTGGGGTGTATGATCTCGTCGGGATCGAACATATCTGATCTGTCCTGGGAGGGGCGGGAAGGGAGCCAAGGTCTGGATGGGCCGGGCTCAGCGTCAGCGTCCCCCGTGTGGTTGTTGGGCAGAACGTCATGGGGGGTCGACAAACCATCACCTGCAGGTGGCAAAGGTGGCTGAGTAGCCAGAAAGGCTTGTTTGAGCCTCTCAAAAGCAGTGAAATCCACCCCCGTGTCGCGAGCACGTTTGGCGGGGGGAGCGGGATCGGCAGTCATGGGAGTCCCTGGGGGCCCAGGTTGGGGAGTGGGAACCATGGGGAGAGTGGACAGGCGTGCTAAGGCTTCGTCGATTTTGCGTGTTAGCCTCTCCTCTAAGGGCGACATGGCTTCGCCGACTGCTTTGTAAATTGACGTGTCTACCGCGTCATAAAACTCATCGTCCCAAGGGAGGTCTGCCAGGGTTTTTCCCTCCCTGGGAGTCTTCCTCAAAGTCCCTATCCATACTCATGGACTATACTGAGGGCGATGAGTGTAGGTAGTGGGATCTGGGTGACAGACCGGGTACCCTGCCTTTAGAAAGGGGGGTTTTACCTTGAAGGGCTGGGTGTCAGCCAAATATTGGAAGCGAGGATCTCGCTGACTTAATGGGGACCAGGCCCTGGGCACAACAATACCTGGTGCACAAAAGCTATACACACTATCTCTAGAGGAAACTGGCCTGGGAATGTGCCCCAAACTGACGCCAGGCGCCAGAAATACAGACCCCAGAGGGCGTTCACTTTATCAATACAGACTCTGCTGCCTTGCTGTGAAACTCGATATTGCGGGGCAGCAGAGCGTTAATAACTGAAAGATCGGCCGGTAACTGCTTCGGCACGATCGATACACTGGAAGCGGCGTCCCCCTCAGGCCAAGGCTCGTTGAAGAATTACGGTGCGCCGTGTAATCCCTTCAGGGATTTGAAAGAGAAAAAACATGCGCGCCGCATTCCGCTGACTCCCACGCCCCCTGGCGGCGGTAGGTCAGCACGAGCGCACCAGGAAACCCACCGCGTAGGAGCGGAAAAGCTCCAGCGGCTTCGGAATTCTCAGAGACGCGCTGACTGCTTCAGGGAAATTAACAAGCGGCAGCGTGTCTGGAGCGGGGAGTCCCCGCTGGGAAACAACAAACGCTTGAGTTAAATCGGACACATCCAAGAAGACGCGCGGTTTCAGAATTCTCAGAGACGCGCTGACCGCCTCAGGGATTAACCAGAGGCAGCGCGTCTGGAGCGGGGCATCCCCGCTGGGAAAAACAAACGCTTGAGTCACTTCAGCATCAAAGAAGACGCGCAGAGGCCCGCGAAACACAGCGGCCCCGTGTCGGAAACAATTAACAAAGCGCAACAAGATTAAAGAACAATCTAGTATGAAAAACAAGCGCAATAATTAATTATAAATAATCTTCACCAGACAATTATACAGGCAATCACTTTTGACAATAAAGAATTCCCTCAGAGTAGGAAAAGGCACTTATCTTGGCTGCGCAGCAGCGAAGAAAGAGGATGAAGGGCCAGTGAGGACAGACTATGTTGGAGTTGGAATGCCCTGATTGGAGGCCTCAGACTCTTCCTGATTGGACAATTTTCTTTACTACATTTTTTTCCCAAGGTTTTATGGGAAATGTAGTTTGTTTGTTAAATTGGCTGCTGTTTAGTAAAGTGAAGAGAGAAGGCATAATCCTCGCCTCCAGTCCTGACATAGAATTACTCCTTCTAATTGAACAGACTTGAAGATACTTCGGGAAGTTCTGGAAAATGTCCAAAGCTCTTTTAAGAGTTTGTTGCATAAATATTATAAACAATCTTTTTATTGAAACAAGTATTCGATCCACCATTACAATCAATGATCATTGAATAACATTATTTGAGCAGCATTAGGGATGTGAGGTACAATGTAACATATACTTGGGAGGCATCTCTAATAAAGCCCTTGGCTCTTTTTGTATTGTTCATCCATAGCTCCCTCGCTCTTGCCTTTCCACTCAGTTATGTCCTATATTTCCCCCATGAAGTCCAGATTTTTTCCCATTTCTTGGCGCAGCCTCTACTCTCATACACCACCTTTTCTGCATGTTGGCACCAGTCCATGTCGCGCTTCCAACTGGTAAGCCCCTGCGCCTCCTGAGCCCCCCACAGTCTTGCGATGTTTCGCTTCGCCCCCCCCCGAGGCCAGCATAAGCCAAGTTTTTGTGTGTGTGGGCCAGGTGGACTCCCCTGTGACTCCCAATAGGTGCCATCTTGCATCAAGTTGCATGCGAAGGCCTAGTACCTCCGACATCACCCCAGCCACTTCTGACCAGTAACGCTGGATTTTGGGACGCTCCCAGATAATGTGGAAGAAGGTGCCCACCATCCCGCACCCTCTAGCCCAATGGTCTGTGTCTGATCTCCCTAGTCTGTAATGAAGTGTTCTGGGGGGTGTAAGACCTGTGTAGGACTCTAAGCTGGATTAGTCTGAATCTTGCCCTTATAGCCACCATTCGGGGGCTTTGAATCGCTTCCTGCCAATCGTCATCTTCGAGCAACCCTAAGTCTGATTCCCAGGCCTCCCTCAACGGGCCCAAGGGGTCAGGGAGGTTATTCATTATCTTTTAGTATGTAAGGGAGACCACTTTGTCCAGCATGGGGTCAAGTAGGAGTCGGTCCTCCAGAGGGGAATATTCGGGCAGCAGTTCCCCCTCTGGCACATGGCATCTTAGGGCGTGTCTCAACTGCAGGTAGCGGAACTGTTCGCAGACGGCCATTTGATATTCAGTCTGGAACTCTGTAAAGGTGATCATATTCCCATTTCTCCAGATGTCCCCTAGTGAGTCTATGCCAATGAGGCTCCATCCACGGAATCCCTGTAGGTGCCCCACGTCGCCCAGTAAGTCGCTTTCCCAGAGTGGTGTTCGTTGAGTCAGTCTGGACTGCCATCCCAGCAGTTTTGTGACCGTGTGCCATGCCCGCACCACCGCTTGTGTATGTGTGGGTAGGGACCTTTCCCTGCTACTTTAATATAGGGCCGCAAGATGCCCACCTTTCCCATAGTGGATCGATCTACCCGGTATGCCGCTCAGAGAGTGGTGCAAAGGCCCATCCGTAGACGTTGATAAGTTGGGCCACTAGGTAGTTGTTTCGGATGTCTGAGACCGCCAGTCCCCCCTCATAGACCCCGCGCTGGAGGTTGCGCTGTGCTATGCGTGGTTTACCTTCCTCCCACAGGAGGTTTTGTTGTTCCCCCTCAATGGTCCGGAAGAAAGTGTTCGGATTCTTGTATGGTGTATTCTGCAGGGCGTGGAGCAGGTGTGGGAGGGCCATCATTTTAAAAAGCACTGCTCTACCTATGAGAGACACCGACAGTCGTCGCCAGTGTGTCATCAGTTGAGGGTTTATGTTTAGGCGTGTTGCATCTGCCAAGGTATTTGAACTTATCGTGTTGTACCATGGCCACGCAGTCGGATGTAAGCGGTGGGAGCTCCCATGATAGGGTGTAATTTAAGGATTTGTCCCAATTCATCTGGTACCCAGATGAAGAGCCAAAGAGTTGGAGTATATTGATGAGCCTGTGGAACGTTTGTCTTGGTCTGTATGCGTATAGTAGTACATTGTCGGCGTATAGAGAAATACGCTCTTCCCATCCCCCCAACATCTATACCCCGGACCATGGGGTCCCCTCGGATCCATGCTGCGAGTGGTTCAAGCGCCATCGCAAAGATGATTGGGGAGAGTTGGCACCTTTGCCGCGTGCCTCTATGTAGCGAAAAGGACCTCGAGACTGCTCTGTTGGCCCGCACTTGAGCTCTTGGATCACAATACAAAAGGCGGGCCCACGCACAGAAGTTCGGCCCAAAACCTAGCCTGGCCAAGACCGCATGTAGATAGGGCCATTCAATACTGTCAAATGCCATGCGGGCGTCTAGTGACAGTAATGCGGTCGGCTTAGTTGGATTCGCTGCCTTGGCATGCATTACCCCGTAAATGTTGCATAAATATTATGACAAATAAAAACAAAAGTGAAAACGTTGGGAAAGATATAGAAAATCGTGACCCACTGCTTCTTTTAAAGATACAAAACAGAAATATCAATATAACATGATTTAACAACAAATGCACTTGTGTTGTGGTCTAGAGAGAAAAAGTTAAAAGCTTGAGAAAATAAACCAGAACTGGAAGGATGCTTGCAAACCTATTAAAATCGGATACAACAAAAATCACATTTTGCCGATCAGGGATATATTTTACAACATTCTCTCCTCTTGTATGGATGTTTCCAATTAATGTAGGAAATATCACCAAACCCTACATTAGATGTATTGTCTCACTTTTGAAATCACTATTAGCAGTGAATAAAAAACATAAATGATGATCCACAATTGGAAGCTTCCAAAAGAAATTTCAAAGGTGATCAACCCCTTACAAAAAGGAAAAGCGTCTGGCTCAGAAGGGATAATCATAGATTTCTACATTTTTCAAAAGCACACCGCGCTTACTTTCTCTTTAAAAATACTTGATGGATTGTGGCAACGTTACTAATGTCTTTTCTCCTGGTTGAGCACATTCTCCTA
This sequence comes from Calotriton arnoldi, assembly GCA_963921515.1. NCBI lineage: Eukaryota > Metazoa > Chordata > Amphibia > Caudata > Salamandridae > Calotriton > Calotriton arnoldi. The sequence continues at coordinate 197,998 of CAWUFW010012364.1, read as the reverse complement.
AGATCAAAGGTGGTTTTTTTAACTTCAGAAAGGCAGTCACCAAAGTACGACCAGTAGTACATCGCCTTTTTTTTATTTTTTATGTTTTCTTACCTCCCGATGGGTCATCTTTCAGCTGTTAGTGGGGCACCGTCATCTCTTGGTGTCTGTTTTTGTAGATTTTGTGAGTCTGAGAAAAAGAGGACATGTTGAAAAAAGTGGAAAAGGAAACACTCAGAAGTGTAAACAATGATAAGGGTATATGGACTGTTAGAAATTATAGGTCCTCCCCTGGGAATAGGTGAGAAATCAATTGCCAATTTTACAATATGTTGATGAGACTGTCCTTTTAGACAAGCTAGGTGTCTGCCTACAGCTTCTTCTAATAGCCAACAATGAAGGCGCTAATAATAAATATAGTAATATTCTGAAAATGGCGTAGAAAGAATGGCACCTGGATGTATATGTGAGCCCCAATAGTCAGGCCTATAGAACATAAATACCTTGGCGTATGGCTATAAGAGAGAGGCGGCCATCACCTCCATCTATCCACTCTGGAACCAAAATCAGTATCACTCTTAGATTCATTGTCTCAGTGAGTTAACTGGCCACTCTCTCACTCCTATCCTGGAAGTAATAAGAGAAAAATGTCTTCCAGCTTTGGGCTACGGGAACGAGTTCTTTCATGGCAGACTATGCCCACGGCTTGACCTTGCCAAGTGTTATCTATACGGGTGACTAATTTGTCTATCAGACTCATCACCACAGTGCAGAATAGGTTAGAGTTTGGCCGACAAACCAAAATCGGTTGGGAAAAGCAGCAATATTACACTGCTGGTACAAGAATAAATTAGGCCAGACCCACTCCCTAAAAGCTACTTTATGGGATGAGCTGAATACCCTGGATGCAATCCATAACAGCTGGCATGGAACCTTGAAAGTTGTTCTAAGTTACTTAAGCATGGAACCCATTGGAGGCCTAGGCCTGCCATACAACCCCTTTAGAAGCCTCTTGAAAAGAGAGGTGAATCACTTATCCTTGGACCTTCATATATTTCGCAGCCATAAAATGTTTAGTGGGTGGGGACCTTCTACACAAAGTCAGAAAGCCAACCGTACCTTGCATTTGTTTTAAGGAAGTCTTCAACATTTATTCCCTGAGAATGAGATCCGCTCTGTGTGACGTCAGTCAGGCCGGCCAGAGCTGGAGACATGAGGTACACTGTAATCAATGTATTCTGTGTAACACTAGATCAAACGGGGTCTCGTTACCTTTGTGTCTGCCCGGCTCTAAAAAACCTACTGACGGCAGTGTTCCTCTTTTTTTTTTTTAACAAATTTGATTGAGTTTTCTGGCAATTATCGTCACATTTATCAATACAACTTTAGGTTCATTTGCTTAAGTCTTATTACAGTTCCGCAAAGTTCCGCCCTGAAGGCAGTGTTCCTCATACCTGGTGTGAGAACATGTAGTGAGGCTGTTGAAAAATTATTAGAATGAAGAGCGGCCTTAGGTTGAAGTTTCAGGATGCGCAAAATAAATATTTGTCTGCATTAGCAGACCTTGCCAAACGTCACTTGCAGTCCTCACCCACCTAACACCACCAATGACTGTGGTGGGGCTGGCCCGGGAGTCGCGATTACCTGAAATGTAGTCTTTTGTTAGTGTGAGGGGTGTGAGGGTTAATGTTTCGCTTTGAATACATTACTGCACTGAACCTGTTTTTGGTCCTTGATTTGCACCTAAAGTCGCTTCCTCGACTTCATTGTCATTTTTACATTGATTTTATCCAGCTATTATATGTATTATTGTAATAGTTTTAATTACCTGAACAATAAACCTTACGGGACATATTTATTTCCCTGCACTGGTGCACTTGTGGCTGCCTAGGGCCAACGCAGACACCCTTGTACCATTGTCCAAGGGTGCTGGCGTTACAGGCAGGATTGTTTTTGTGCAGGGATACTTTCCAAAGAGATATATTCCTATTTCTATGTGTGATTCAGAATGCATCATGCATAGAATTAGGAAGTACCGACGAGAAATGAACATATTTCTCCTCATTATGCCTCTCTGTGGTACACGTACCGATTTCAAGCAATTCCATCTTTACAAACCTTAGTAAATCTGGAATTGCATGAAATCCATGGGTGGATGCACGGAAATGCCCATGCTTCACCCATGGAAAGCCTACCAGTAAAAAAAGTAGCACAACGTAAGTAGTAAGTGCTGTGTTGCGTTAACTTTCTTGTAAGGCTATGCAAGGCCATGCAAACCAAACCTTGTGTGGCTTTGTAAATCCAAAATAAGCCTTTGCGTTGCCTTGCGCAATGTAAAAATGACACAAAGGCTTAGTAAATTTGGGCCTAACTGTCTACCTTCTGGTGTCGTCTCTGTCGTTACATCTGTAAGTGGTTGGTGAAGCTAACATTAAATTGCACCTTCATCCCATCCACCTCTAATGCTGTTGTTTAGATTTCATCTTTATAACACCTTATTAAATCAAAGGGGGGGGGAGAAAGAAGGAACTGTGATCCATTCAGCTTCCTTATTCGTAAATTAAATATCAAATGGGAATGGATCACTTGACCTGAGTAACCAGGGTTTTGCAAAATTCGTGCAGTGTACCGATAAAAAACCCTCATTCACCTCCAAAAGTCGGAAAAGCGGTATATCTTGATTCTCCGCCCTGCTCTTAAAAACGTGACAGCGTCATCATAGGGTTAGTTTTTGTATGCTTCCTCCATCCGGAGGTGAACCACTGGTTATTGCAGTAGTGATCAAAGAAAGGTGGAAGTGTTTTTAGTGGAGTGAATCTCAAGAGGTGATGTTAAAAACTCGTAGACCCAGATTTGTTAATTTAATCAGTCTGGGTTCGAGATGTATTAAAATCTGTGTCGTGCGTGGGAAGACTAGTTAGTGGTCTAACGCACTGTAAGTGTCCATAAAAAGGTCGACATGTTTCAGCCCTTGTGGTTGCCCATGTGGGTCAAGTGGGCTTTCTTCAGGACCTAAAAAGAAGAAGAAAAAGTGGTGGAGATCGTATCTTGTTTGGGTCTCTATGAATCAGGGTGTGTTGGCCCGATTCTCATGCCGTCAAATAGTACCTTAAGTCCTAAATTACGGACTCCAACAGGCGGCCAGGGAGCTTGTTACCTGCTGCTGTGCAGTATAACGCGACTTGTGCTGACACTTCCTCTCAACCACTAACTAGTCTTCCCACGCACGACACAGATTTTAATACATCTCGAACCCAGACTGATTAAATTAAAAAATCTGGGTCTACGAGTTTTTAACATCACCTCTTGAGATTCACTCCACTAAAAACACTTTCACCTTTCTTTGATCACTACTGCAATAACCAGTGGTTCACCTCCGGATGGAGGAAGCATACAAAAACTAACCCTATGATGATGCTGTCACGTTTTTAAGAGCAGGGCGGAGAATCAAGATATACCGCTTTTCCGACTTTTGTACGTGAATGAGGGTTTTTTATCGGTACACTGCACGAATTTTGCAAAACCCTGGTTACTCAGGTCAAGTGATCCATTCCCATTTGATATTTAATCTTTATAACACCACAGAGATATACCAGAATATTTATATTATGCTTTGGATATTTGTGCAGTCTTCTAGGCTCCCAAAATCTACTTTTAAGCACTAAAAGTTAATTTGGGCAATGAGGATCTGTCCGGTCATACCAGCCTCTCAATGGCTAACACCTGTCATTGTCTGACTCTCCATCAGCACTAAAAGCAAGTCAGAGGCACATATGAAATGTGTAGCTGACTCTGCCCCTAACCTACGTGCCTTCCAGAAATACAAGCTAACATGTAACTGGCTGCGTAACAGGATTTCCAAAGCGCAAGCGTGAAACGTGACTAGTTGTTCTCCAGGGTTAGCTACATTTTGGTAGCACAAGCACTGTGCTGGTCCATTCCTGCATGGATGAATCATCCTCTTCTCACACTGTGCTGGCCCAGTCTTGTATGGATAAATCATCCTCTTCTCACATTGTGCTGGCCCATTCTTGTATGGATAAATCCTCCTCTTCTCACATTGTGCTTGTCCATTTGTGTGCTGGTGAATCATCTTCTTCTCTCACTCAGCTGGTCCACTCTTCTATGGATAAATCATCCTCTTCTCACATTCTGCTTGTCCATTTGTGTGCTGATAAATCATCCTCTTCTCTCACCCAGCTGGTCCACTCTTCTATGGATAAATCATCCTCTTCTCACATTGTGCTTGTCCATTTGTGTGCTGGTGAATCATCCTCTTCTCACACCGAGCTGGTCCACTCTTCTAAGGATACATCATCCTCTTCTCACATTGTGCTTGTCCATTTGTGTGCTGATAATTCATCCTCTTCTCACACCGCGCTGGCCCACTCTTGCATGGATAAATCACCCTCTTCTCACACTGTGCTGGTCCATTCCTGCGTGCATAAATCATCCTCTTATCACACACAGCTGGTCCACTCTTGCATGGATAAATCACCCTCTTCTCACACTGCTGGTCCATTCCTGTATGGATAAATCATCCTCTTATCACAACGAGCTGGTCCAATCCTGCATGGATAAATCATCCTGTTCTCACAGTGTGCTTGTCCATTTGTGTGTTGATAAATCACCCTCTTCTCACACTGCTGGTCCATTCCTGTATGGATAAATTATCCTCTTATCACAACGAGCTGGTCCAATCCTGCATGGATAAATCATCCTCTTATCACACACAGTGGTACACTACTGCATGGATAAATCATCCTCTTCTCACAGTGTGCTTGTCCATTTGTGTGTTGATAAACCATCCTCTTCTCACACCGCGCTGATCCACTCTTCCATGGATACATCATCCTCTTCTCACACTGTGCTAGTCCAATCCTGCATGGATAAATCATCCTCTTCTCACACTGCTGGTCCAGTCCTGTATGGATAAATCATCTTCTCACACTGCTGATCCATTCCTGCGTGGATAAATCATCCTCTTCTCACACTGTGCTGGTTCATTCCTGCATAGATAAATCATCCTCTTCTCACACTCTGCTGTTCCATTTGTGTGCTGATACATCATCCTTCTCTCACACCGAGCTGATCCACTCTTCTATGGATAAATCATCCTCTTCTCACACCCAGCTGGTCCACTCTTTCATGGATAAATCATCCTCTTCTCACACTGTGCTGGTTCATTCCTGCATGGACAAATTATCCTCTTATCACACCCAGCTGGTCCACTCTTTCATGGATAAATCATCCTCTTCTCACAATGTGCTGGTTCATTCCTGCGTGGATAAATCATCCTCTTACCACACCCAGCTGGTCCACTCTTTCATAGATAAATCATCCCCTTCTCACAATGTGCTGGTTCATTCCTGCATTGATAAATCATCCTCTTCTCACAGTGTGCTTGTCCATTTGTGTGTTGATAAATCATCCTCTTCTCACACCGTGCTGATCCACTCTTCCATGGATACATCATCCTCTTCTCACACTGTGCTAGTCCAATCCTGCATGGATAAATCATCCTCTTCTCACACTGCTGGTCCAGTCCTGTATGGATAAATCATCTTCTCACACAACTACTAATGATCCATTCCTGAATGGATAAATCTTCCTCTTCTCACATTGTGCTTGTCCATTTGTGTGCTGGTGAATCATCCTCTTCTCACACCGAGCTGGTCCATTCTTCTATGGATAAATCATCCTCTTCTCACACTGTGCTGGTTCATTCCCGCATAGATAAATCATCCTCTTATCACACCCAGCTGATCCACTCTTGCATGGATAAATCATCCTCTTCTCACACTTTGCTGATCCACTCTTGCATGGGTAAATCACCCTTTTCTCACACTGTGCTGGTCCAGTCCTGCATAGATAAATCATCCTCTTATCACACCCAGATGGTCCAGTCCTGCATAGATAAATCATCCTCTTCTCACACTGTGCTGGTCCATTCCTGCATCGATAAATCCTCCTCTTCTCACACTGTGCTGGTTCATTCCTGTATGGATAAATCACTCTCTTCTCACACTGTGCTGGTCCAGTCCTGCATAGATAAATCATCCTCTTATCACACTGTGCTGGTCCATTCCTGCATGGATAAATCATCCTCTTCTCACACCGTATTGGTCCATTCCTGTATGGATAAATCATCTTCTCACACTGTGCTGATCCATTCCTGCGTGGATAAATCATCCTCTTCTCACACTCTGATGTTCCATTTGTGTGCTGATACATCATCCTATTCTCACACCGAGCTGGTCCACTCTTCTATGGATAAATCATCCTCTTCTCACACCCAGCTGGTCCACTCTTTCATGGATAAATCATCCTCTTCTCACAATGTGCTGGTTCATTCCTGCGTGGATAAATCATCCTCTTACCACACCCAGCTGGTCCACTCTTTCATGGATAAATCATCCTCTTCTCACAATGTGCTGGTTCATTCCTGCGTGGATAAATCATCCTCTTACCACACCCAGCTGGTCCACTCTTTCATGGATAAATCATCCTCTTCTCACACTGTGCTAGTCCAATCCTGCATGGATAAATCACCCTCTTCTCACACTGCTGGTCCAGTCCTGTATAGATAAATCATCTTCTCACACTACTACTACTGATCCATTCCTGCGTGGATAACTCATCCTCTTCTCACACTGTGCTGGTTAATTCCTGCATAGATAAATCATCCTCTTATCACACCCAGCTGATCCACTCTTGCATGGATAAATCATCCTCTTCTCACACTTTGCTGATCCACTCTTGCATGGATAAATCACCCTCTTCTCACACTGCTGGTCCATTCCTGTATGGATAAATCATCCTCTTATCACAACGAGCTGTTCCAATCCTGCATGGATAAATCATCCTGTTCTCACAGTGTGCTTGTCCATTTGTGTGTTGATAAATCACCCTCTTCTCACACTGCTGGTCCATTCCTGTATGGATAAATTATCCTCTTATCACAACGAGCTGGTCCAATCCTGCATGGATAAATCATCCTCTTCTCACAGTGTGCTTGTCCATTTGTGTGTTGATAAATCATCCTCTTCTCACACCGCGCTGATCCACTCTTCCATGGATACATCATCCTCTTCTCACACTGTGCTAGTCCAATCCTGCATGGATAAATCATCCTCTTCTCACACTGCTGGTCCAGTCCTGTATGGATAAATCATCTTCTCACACTGCTGATCCATTCCTGCGTGGATAAATCATCAATCTTCTCACACTGTGCTGGTTCATTCCTGCATAGATAAATCATCCTCTTATCACACCCAGCTGGTCCACTCTTTCATGGATAAATCATCCTCTTCTCACAATGTGCTGGTTCATTCCTGCATGGACAAATTATCCTCTTCTCACAGTGTGCTTGTCCATTTGTGTGTTGATAAATCATCCTCTTCTCACACCGCTGGTCCAGTCCTGTATGGATAAATCATCTTCTCACACTACTACTACTGATCCATTCCTGAATGGATAAATCTTCCTCTTCTCACATTGTGCTTGTCCATTTGTGTGCTGGTGAATCATCCTCTTCTCACACCGAGCTGGTCTACTCTTCTATCAATCAATCAATCAGGGGTTTGTTAAAGCGCGACTACTCACCCGTAAGGGTCTCAAGGCGCTAGGGGTGGGGGGGGGGTGCAGGTTCCATCCATCAAGGAGGGGGTCTATCGAAGAGCCAAGTTTTGAGGTTTCTTGCGAAGATGGGGAGCGATGTTGTCTGTCTGAGGTGGAGCGGAAGGGCGTTCCATGCTTTGGCCGCGAGGAAGGAGAAGGAGCGGCCTCCCGATCTGGTCTTTCTGGTGCGGGGGACGACGGCGTAGGAGAGCTGGGCTGATCGTAGGGTCCTTTCGGGTGCGTGGAATTTGAGTCGGCTGTTCAGGTATGCTGGTCTGGGTGCCATGGAGGGCCTTGTGTGCGTGGGTGAGCATCTTGAAGGTGATTCTCGCCTCGACAGGGAGCCAGTGGAGTGTGCACAGGTGCTGGGAGATGTGGCAATGTTTTGGCAGGTTGAGGACCAGTCTTGCGGCGGCGTTCTGGATGTTCTGTAGCTTGCGGGTGAGTTTTTGTTTATTCCGGCGTAGAGTGCGTTGCCGTAGTCGAGTCTTCTGGTGACCAGGGCGTGAGCGACGGTCTTTCGGTGTTCAAGGGGGATCCATTTGAAGGTCTTACGAAGGAGGCGGATGGTGTGGAAGCAGGAAGACGAGACAGAGTTGATCTGGCGGTCCATTTTGAGCTCGGAGTCCAGGATGATTCCCAGGTTGCGTGCGTGGTCCGTGGGGGTTGGCGGGTTTCCGAGGGCGGGGGGCCACCAGGTGTCGCTCCAGGCATCGGGGTTTGGGCCCATGATGAGTACTTCTGTTTTGTTGGTGTTTAGTTGTAGGCAGCTGTTTTTCATCCATTTGGCGACGGCTTCCATGCCTTCTCGAAAGTTGTGTCTGGCGGTGTTGGGCTCGTTGGAGAGGGAGAGGATGAGCTGGGTGTCGTCTGCGTATGACACAATGTTGAGTCCGTAGGTTCTGACGATGGGGGCGAGTGGAGCCATGTAGACGTTGAAGAGCGTCGGGCTGAGGGAGGAGCCCTGGGGGACTCCGCAGGTGGTAGGTGTGGGGTCCGAGAGGAAAGGGGGGAGTCTGACCCGCTGCGTCCTGCCAGAGAGGAAGGAGCGGATCCAGTCGAGGGCCTTGTCCTGGATTCCTGTGTCGTAGAGTCTGCGTATTAGGGTGCGGTGGGAGACTGTGTCGAACACCGCTGATAGGTCGAGGAGGATGAGGGCTACTGTTTCTCCTTTGTCCAGTAGGGTGCGATGTCGTCTGTTGCGGCGAGGAGGGCGGTTTCCGTACTGTGGTTTTTTCTGAAGCCGGATTGGGAGGAGTCGAGGATGTTGTGTTCTTCAATGAATGTGGCGAGTTGGCCTCTTCTCATAATTTGCTGGTCCATTCCTGTATGGATAAATCATCTTCTCACACTGTTGATCCATTCCTGAATGGATAAATCATCCTCTTCTCACACTGTGCTGGTTCATTCCCACATAGATAAATCATCCTCTTATCACACCCAGCTGATCCACTCTTGCATGGATAAATCATCCTCTTCTCACACTTTGCTGATCCACTCTTGCATGGATAAATCACCCTCTTCTCACACTGTGCTGGTCCAGTCCTGCATGGATAAATCATCCTCTTATCACACTGTGCTGGTCCATTCCTGCATGGATAAATCATCCTCTTCTCACACCGTATTGGTCCATTCCTGTATGTATAAATCATCTTCTCACACTGTGCTGATCCATTCCTGCATGGATAAATCACCCTCTTCTCACCCTCTGCTGTTCCATTTGTGTGCTGATACATCATCCTATTCTCACACCTAGCTGGTCCACTCTTCTATGGATAAATCATCCTCTTCTCACACCCAGCTGGTCCACTCTTTCATGAATAAATCATCCTCTTCTCACAATGTGCTGGTTCATTCCTGCGTGGATAAATCATCCTCTTATCACACCCAGATGGTCCAGTCCTGCATAGATAAATCATCCTCTTCTCACACTGTGCTGGTTCATTCCTGCGTGGATAAATCATCCTCTTATCACAGTGTGCTTGTCCATTTGTGTGTTGATAAATCATCCTCTTCTCAAACCGCGCTGATCCACTCTTCCATGGATACATCATCCTCTTCTCACACTGCTGGTCCAGTCCTGTATAGATAAATCATCTTCTCACACTACTACTACTGATCCATTCCTGCGTGGATAAATCATCCTCTTCACACACTGTGCTGGTTAATTCCTGCATAGATAAATCATGCTCTTATCACACCCAGCTGATCCACTCTTGCATGGATAAATCATCCTCTTCTCACACTTTGCTGATCCACTCTTGCATGGATAAATCATCCTCTCCTCACAATGTGCTGGTTCATTCCTGTATGGATAAATCACCCTCTTCTCTCACTGTGCTGGTCCCGTCCTGCATAGATAAATCATCCTTTTATCACACCCAGATGGTCCAGTCCTGCATAGATAAATCATCCTCTTCTCACACTGTGCTGATCCATTCCTGCGTGGATAAATCATCCTCGTCTCACACTCTGCTGTTCCATTTGTGTGCTGATACATCAAACTTCTCTCACACCGAGCTGGTCCACTCTTCTATGGATAAATCATCCTCTTCTCACACCCAGCTGGTCCACGCTTTCATGGATAAATCATCCTCTTCTCACAATGTGCTGGTTCATTCCTGCGTGGATAAATCATCCTCTTACCACACCCAGCTGGTCCACTTTTTCATGGATAAATCATCCTCTTCTCACACTGTGCTGGTTCATTCCTGCGTGGATAAATCATCCTCTTATCACACCCAGCTGGTCCACTCTTGCATGGATAAATCACCCTCTTCTCAGACTGTGCTGGTCCAATCCTGCATGGACAAATTATCCTCTTCTCACAGTGTGCTTGTCCATTTGTGTGTTGATAAATCAGCCTCTTCTCACACAGCGCTGATCCACTCTTCCATGGATTCATCCTCCTCTTCTCACACTGTGCTACTCCAATCCTGTATGGATAAATCATCCTCTTCTCACACTGCTGGTCCAGTCCTGTATGGATAAATCATCTTCTCACACTACTACTACTGATCCATTCCTGCGTAGATAAATCATCCTCTTCTCACACTGAGCTGGTTCATTCCTGCATAGATAAATCATCCTCTTATCACACCCAGCTGTTCCACTCTTGCATGGATAAATCATCCTCTTCTCACACTTTTCTGATCCACTCTTGCATGGATAAATCATCCTCTCCTCACAATGTGCTGGTTCATTCCTGTATGGATAAATCACCCTCTTCTCACACTGTGCTGGTCCAGTCCTGCATAGATAAAACATCCTCTTATCACACCCAGATGGTCCAGTCCTGCATAGATAAATCATCCTCTTCTCACACTGTGCTGGTCCATTCCTGCATGGATAAATCATCCTCTTCTCACACCGAATTGGTCCATTCCTGTATGGATAAATCATCTTCTCACACTGCTGATCCATTCCTGCGTGGATAAATCATCGTCTTCTCACACTCTGCTGTTCCATTTGTGTGCTGATACATCATCCTTTTCTCACACCAAGCTGGTCCACTCTTCTATGGATAAATCATCCTCTTCTCACACCCAGCTGGTCCACTCTTTCATGGATAAATCATCCTCTTCTCACAATGTGCTGGTTCATTCCTGCATTGAGAAATCATCCTCTTTTCACAGTGTGCTTGTCCATTTGTGTGTTGATAAATCATCCTCTTCTCACACCGCGCTGATCCACTCTTCCATGGATACATCATCCTCTTCTCACACTGTGCTAGTCCAATCCTGCATGGATAAATCATCCTCTTCTCACACTGCTGGTCCAGTCCTGCATAGATAAATCATCCTCTATCACACTCAGATGGTCCAGTCCTGCATAGATAAATCATCCTCTTCTCACACTGTGCTGGTCCATTCCTGTATGGATAAATCATCCTCTTCTCACACCGTATTGGTCCATTTCTGTATGGATAAATCATCTCACACTGTGCTGATCCATTCCTGCGTGGATAAATCATCCTCTTCTCACACTCTGCTGTTCCATTTGTGTGCTGATACATCATCCTATTCTCACACCGAGCTGGTCCACTCTTCTATGGATAAATCATCCTCTTCTCACAATGTGCTGGTTCATTCCTGCATTGATAAATCATCCTCTTTTCACAGTGTGCTTGTCCATTTGTGTGTTGATAAATCATCCTCTTCTCATACCGCGCTGATCCACTCTTCCATGGATACATCATCCTCTTCTCACACTGTGCTAGTCCAATCCTGCATGGATAAATTATCCTCTTCTCACACTGCTGGTCCAGTGCTGCATAGATAAATCATCCTCTTATCACACCCAGATGGTCCAGTCCTGCATAGATAAATCATCCTCTTCTCACACTGTGCTGGTCCATTCCTGCATGGATAAATCATCCTCTTCTCACACCGTATTGGTCCATTCCTGCATGGATAAATCATCTTCTCACACTGTGCTGATCCATTCCTGCGTGGATAAATCATCCTCTTCTCCCACTCTGCTGTTCCATTTGTGTGCTGATACATCATCCTATTCTCACACCGAGCTGGTCCACTCTTCTATGGATAAATCATCCTCTTCTCACACCCAGCTGGTCCACTCTTTCATGGATAAATCATTCTCTTCTCACAATGTGCTGGTTCATTCCGGCATTGATAAATCATCCTCTTCTCACACTGTGCTGGTTCATTCCTGCGTGGATAAATCATCCTCTTACCACACCCAGCTGGTCCACTCTTTCATGTATAAATCATCCTCTTCTCACACTGTGCTGGTTCATTCCTGCGTGGATAAATCATCCTCTTATTACACCCAGCTGGTCTACTCTTGCCTGGATAAATCACCCTCTTCTCAGACTGTGCTGGTCCAATCCTGCATGGACAAATTATCCTCTTCTCACAGTGTGCTTGTCCATTTGTGTGTTGATAAATCATCCTCTTCTCAAACCGCGCTGATCCACTCTTCCATGGATACATCATCCTCTTCTCACACTGTGCTAGTCCAATCCTGCATGGATAAATCATCCTCTTCTCACACCCTGCTGTTCCATTTGTGTGCTGATACATCATCCTTTTCTCACACCGAGCTGGTCCACTCTTCTATGGATAAATCATCCTCTTCTCACACACAGCTGGTCCACGCTTTCATGGATAAATCATCCTCTTCTCACAATGTGCTGGTTCATTCCTGCGTGGATAAATCATCCTCTTATCACACCCAGCTGGTTCACTCTTTCATGGATAAATCATCCTCTTCTCACACTGTGCTGGTTCATTCCTGCATGGACAAATTATCCTCTTCTCACAGTGTGCTTGTCCATTTGTGTGTTGATAAATCATCCTCTTCTCACACAGCCCTGATCCACTCTTCCATGGATTCATCATCCTCTTCTCACACTGTGCTAGTCCAATCCTGTATGGATAAATCATCCTCTTCTCACACTGCTGGTCCAGTCCTGTATAGATAAATCATGTTCTCACACTACTACTACTGATCCATTCCTGAATGGATGAATCTTCCTCTTCTCACATTGTGCTTTTCCATTTGTGTGCTGGTGAATCATCCTCTTCTCACACAGAGGTGGTCCACACTTCTATGGATAAATCATCCTCTTCTCATAATCTGCTGGTCCATTCCTGCGTGGATAAATCATCCTCTTCTCACACTGCTGGTCCAGTCAGGGGCGTAACACAGGCCCCCGCAGCCCCAGTGGTGCGGGGGCCCTCCAAGCTCCAGGGGGCCCCCTCAGCACAGCACTCTGGCTGCAGAGCTCCTGATTGAGCCCAGAGGGGGCCCCTCCACGTGTCTTGCAGGGAGGCCCCCTCGAGTTTTGTTACGCCAGTGGGTCCAGTCCTGTATGGATAAATCATCTTCTCACACTACTACTACTGATCCATTCCTGCGTGGATAAATCATCCTCTTCTCACACTGTGCTAGTCCAATCCTGTATGGATAAATCATCCTCCTCACACTGCTGGTCCAGTCCTGTATGGATAAATCATCTTCTCACACTACTACTGCTGATCCATTCCTGCGTGGATAAATCATCCTCTTCTCACACTGTGCTGGTTCATTCCTGCATAGATAAATCATCCTCTTATCACATCCATCTGATCCACTCCTGCATGGATAAATCACCCTCTTCTCACACTTTGCTGATCCACTCTTGCATGGATAAATCATCCTCTCCTCACAATGTGCTGGTTCATTCCTGTATGGATAAATCCCCCTCTTCTCACACTATGCTGGTCCAGTCCTGCATAGATAAATCATCCTCTTATCACACCCACATGGTCCAGTCCTGCATAGATAAATCATCCTCTTCTCACTGTGCTGGTCCATTCCTGCATGGATAAATCATCCTCTTCTCACACTCTGCTGTTCCATTTGTGTGCTGATACATCATCCTTTTCTCACACCGAGCTGGTCTACACTTTCATGGATAAATCATCCTCTTCTCACAATGTGCTGGTTCATTCCTGCGTGGATAAATCATCCTCTTACCACACCCAGCTGGTCCACTCTTTCATTGATAAATCATCCTCTTCTCACACTGTGCTGGTTCCTTCCTGTGTGGATAAATCATCCTCTTATCACACCCAGCTTGTCCACTCTTGCATGGATAAATCACCCTCTTCTCAGACTGTGCTGGTCCAATCCTGCATGGACAAATTATCCTCTTCTCATAGTGTGCTTGTCCATTTGTGTTTTGATAAATCATCCTCTTCTCACACTGTGCTAGTCCAATCCTGTATGGATAAATCATCCTCCTCACACTGCTGGTCCAGTCCTGTATGGATAAATCATCTTCTCACACTACTACTACTGATCCATTCCTGCGTGGATAAATCATCCTCTTCTCACACTGTGCTGGTTCATTCCTGCATAGATAAATCATCCTCTTATCACACCCAGCTGATCCACTCTTGCATGGATAAATCATCCTCTTCTCACACTTTGCTGATCCACTCCTGCATGGATAAATCATCCTCTTCTCACACTGTGCTAGTCCAATCCTGCATGGATAAATCATCCTCTTCTCACACTGCTGGTCCAGTCCTGTATGGATAAATCATCTTCTCACACTGCTGGTCCATTCCTGTGTGGATAAATCAACCTCTTCTCACAATGTGCTGGTTCATTCCTGTATGGATAAATCACCCTCTTATCACACCCAGCTGATCCACTCTTGCATGGATAAATCATCCTCTTCTCACACTTTGCTGATCACCTCTTGCATGGATAAATCATCCTCTTCTCACACCCAGCTGATCCACTCTTTCATGGATAAATCATCCTCTTCTCACACTTTGCTGATCCACTCCTGCATGGATAAATCATCCTGTTCTCACACTGTGCTGGTCCATTCCTGTGTGGATAAATCAACCTCTTCTCACAATGTGCTGGTTCATTCCTGTATGGATAAATCACCCTCTTCTCATACTGTGCTGGTCCAGTCCTGCATAGATAAATCATCCTCTTATCACACCCAGATGGTCCAGTCCTGCAAAGATAAATCATCCTCTGCTCACACTGTGCTGATCCATTCCTGCTTGGATAAATCATCCTCTTCTCACACCCTGCTGTTCCATTTGTGTGCTGATACATCATCCTTTTTTCACACTGAGCTGGTCCACTCTTCTATGGATAAATCATCCTCTTCTCACACCCAGCTGTCCACTCTTGCATGGATAAATCATCCTCTTCTCACACTGTGCTGGTTCATTCCTGCGTGGATAAATCTTCCTCTTATCACATCCAGCTGGTTGTTAGACTTGGCATCTTTTGGCGTGTTTCCCCTGACTTCTTGCTTTCTGACCTCCCGGTTTTGACTCTGTTTTTGCTGGTGTAATGATTCTGCGCACTTTCCTCACTGCTGTCCAGTGGGAAAGTGCAAGTGCTCCTGTATAAAATGTGTTATGGATTGGTGTTTCCATGATTGGCCTATTTGGTTTATGTGTCAGTCCCTTGTAAAGTGCACTGCGAGTGCCAGGGCCTATAGACCAAATGTTGTTGGTGGGCTGCAGCACTGGATTGTGCCACCCACGCAAACAGCCCGTAAAGTGTAACTCGGGCCTGCCATCGCAGAGCCTGTGCGCAGCCTGGGGCTGCCATGTCGACTTGGCAAGTGCACACACTTGCAAGTCCCTAAACCTTCCCTTTACTACATGTTAGTCACCCCTAAGGTAGGCCCAAGGTACCCCTGTGGGCAGGGTGCGTTGTATGCGAAAGGTAGGACATGCCCTGGTGTGTGTGGCATGTCCTGATAGTGAATTACAGCCTAGTTCGTTTTTCACTATTGCAAGGCTACCTGTTCCCCTAGGCCAGAACGGGCAGTTTTGATTATTACAGCTTATAATCCTAACTGACCCCGGGAACATGGTAGAAATTCGAGTTTAGTATGCCTGGACTCAGAATGATAAAATGCATCTTTTAGTGAAGTTGGTTTTAACATTCTGTGTTTGAAAATACCACTTTTAGAAAGTGGGGATTTTCTTGTCTAACCATCCAAGCCTGCCTCCGTGAGGTTGTGTATTCCTTGTCTGGAGTGTGAGTGACAGGGGCTGGGGGATGCCAGGAGACAGGGTGAGTCAGCACAGGGCTGAATAGCAAGGTCTACATGTAGATGGGTGGGAGGGGTCGCACCTGGGCCCTGAATAGGACAGTGCCTTCCCTCCACAATGCTGGCTCCACCTCCTGTGGTGCGTCTGATGTCCCTGGCCTACTCACTGAAAGAAGGGACGGAGACTTGTCAACAAAGTGCTCCAGAACTGGTTTGGACTAGGCAAAGGCCTCTCTGCCTTCAGAGAACAAAGGAATTTGGGATATAAATATTGGGGCCTGACCCCATGAATTTAGATCTCGCTGGAATCAAGGAACCTGCCAAGACGAAGAGCTGGAAGAGCTGCCAGGAGGAGTACTGCCCCTTTGCTGTGTTGTTGCTTTGTTGGGTTGGCCTGCAGTTGCTGCTTCTGTCTTGGGCAGTGAAAGGACTGGACTGAACTTTCTACAAACTTGTGCTGAGTATCTCCAAGGGCCTGGAACCGAGCTGGCCTCCTGTTAAGAAGTCTCAGGGACTACAAAGACTTCACAAGCCTCTGGGTACCGCTTCTGGAACGCTGTTTCAGTTGCCACAGAGGAAGGGAACCGCAACCGACTCCGTCAACCGAATCCATCCCTGGCCGGGTGACCTGTTTGCACCGCAGACCGCATCGCCCGCTTCGCATCGCAACCCTGGTCTCACCGTGGCGACGTCCGACGCCGCCAACATCGAGCCGCTGCTTGCACCGTGACCTGTGGGCACCGCAGTTCGCATCGCTTCACTGAACCAACCGGACCCGACCGACGCGGTCGCTGCAACTGGCTCAAGAGTCGGGACCGCACCGCATTTGGGGCACCGCTCGCACGTCTGCGACGCACCGCTCCGACTCGCACCGCTGTCCGGCGCCAGCTCCCGCACTCCGGCTTGGTCGCCTGCATCGCAACCTGTCAGCACCGCATCGAGCATCGTCTCACCCTGCATCGCACGCCTTGGACTCACCGACCCCGTCTGCACGACGCTCATCGAGCCGCTGCCTGCACCGCATCGAGGGACACCGCACCTTGCATCGCTCCGTCTTGCACCGCAACCGCGACGAACGCCGACCGGCTCGTACACTCCGTACCAGCCACAACGAGAAAGGTACTGTAACCGAGTCTGTTCACGACTCTGCTGGCCCGTATCGACGCGGTCGGCTGGAACTGTTAGACTCTGTGGTTTTCAGCATCGCGGTAGGCTCAGACGGAGCTACGGACTCGTACGAACTTTGTTTTTGGACTATTCCTGCAAAGAAGAAGTTACCTTATCAAGCATTCATTTTTAAAGTATAGTATTGTGGATTTTTGTCGTAATTGGTCTTGTCTTGAGTATATAAAAATTGGTTATTTTTCTAAACTGGTGTGGTGTCCGTTTGTAGTGCTTACACTGTATTACTGTTGGTTATGTGCAAATGCTTTACACACTGCCTCTGAATTAAGCCTGACTGCTCGTGCCAAGCTACCACGAGGGTGAGCAGGGGTTACTTCACGAGTGTAACACCCTTACCCTGACTAGGAAGAAGGGTCCCTACTTGGTCAAAGGTGCAAGCCCTTGCCAACTAGAGATCCCATTTCTAACACTGGTCTACTCTTGCATGGATAAATCACCCTCTTCTCAGACTGTGCTGGTCCAATCCTGCATGGACAAATTATCCTCTTCTCACAGCGTGCTTGTCCATTTGTGTGTTGATAAATCATCCTCTTCTCACACCGCGCTGATCCACTCTTCCATGGATACATCATCCTCTTCTCACACTGTGCTAGTCCAATCCTGTATGGATAAATCATCCTCTTCTCACTCTGCTGGTCCAGTCCTGTATGGATAAATCATCTTCTCACACTACTACTACTGATCCATTCCTGCGTGGATAAATCATCCTCTTCTCACACTGTGCTGGTTCATTCTTGCATAGATAAATCATCCTCTTATCACACCCAGCTGATCCACTCTTGCATGGATAAATCATCCTCTTCTCACACTTTGCTGATCACCTCTTGCATGGATAAATCATCCTCTCCTCACAATGTGCTGGTTCATTCCTGTATGGATAAATCCCCCTCTTCTCACACTGTGCTGGTCCAGTCCTGCATAGATAAATCACCCTCTTATCACACTGTGCTGGTTCATTCCTGCATGGATAAATCATCCTCTTCTCACACTGCTGGTCCAGTCCTGTATGGATAAATCATCTTCTCACACTACTACTACTGATCCATTCCTGCGTGGATAAATCATCCTCTTCTCACACTGCTGATCCAGTCCTGTATGGATAAATCATCTTCTCACACTGCTACTAGTGATCCATTCCTGAATGGATAAATCTTCCTCTTCTCACATTGTGCTTGTCCATTTGTGTGCTGATACATCATCCTTTTCTCACATCGAGCTGGTCCACTCTTCTATGGATAAATCATCCTCTTCTCACACCTAGCTGGTCCACTCTTTCATGGATAAATCATCCTCTTCTCACAATGTGCTGGTTCATTCCTGCATTGAAAAATCATCCTCTTTTCACAGTGTGCTTGTCCATTTGTGTGTTGATAAATCTTCCTCTTCTCACACCGAGCTGGTTACACTCTTCTATGGATAAATCATCCTCTTCTCATAATTTGCTGGTCCATTCCTGTATGGATAAATCATCTTCTCACACTGCTGATCCATTCCTGCGTGGATAAATCATCCTCTTCTCACACTGAAGCGGTTAATTCCTGCATAGATAAATCATCCTCTTCTCACACTTTGCAGATCCACTCTTGCATGGATAAATCATCCTCTTCTCACACTTTGCAGATCCACTCTTGCATGGATAAATCATCCTCTTCTTACAATGTGCTGGTTCATTCCTGTATGGATAAATCACCCTCTTCTCACACTGTGCTGGTCCAGTCCTGCATAGATAAATCACCCTCTTATCACACCCAGATGGTCCAGTCCTGCATAGATAAATCATCCTTATCTCACACTGTGCTGGTCCATTCCTGCATGAATAAATCATCCTCTTCTCACACCGTATTGGTCCATTCCTGTATGGATAAATCATCTTCTCACACTGCTGATCCATTCCTGCGTGGATAAATAATCCTCTTCTCACACTCTGCTGTTCCATTTGTGTGCTGATACATCATCCTTTTCTCACACCGAGCTGGTACACTCTTCTATGGATAAATCATCCTCTTCTCACACCTAGCTGGTCCACTCTTTCATCAATAAATCATCCTATTCTCACAATGTGCTGGTTCATTCCTGCATTGATAAATCATCCTCTTTTCACAGTGTGCTTGTCCATTTGTGTGTTGATAAATCATCCTCTTCTCACACCGCGCTGATCCACTCTTCCAAGGATACATCATCCTCTTCTCACACTGTGCTAGTCCAATCCTGCATGGATAAATCATCCTCTTCTCACCCTGCTGATCCAGTCCTGTATGGATAAATCATCTTCTCACACTACTACTAGTGATCCATTCCTGAATGGATAAATCTTCCTCTTCTCACATTGTGCTTGTCCATTTGTGTGCTGATACATCATCCTTTTCTCACATCGAGCTGGTCCACTCTTCTATGGATAAATCATCCTCTTCTCACACCTAGCTGGTCCACTCTTTCATGGATAAATCATCCTCTTCTCACAATGTGCTGGTTCATTCCTGCATTGATAAATCATCCTCTTTTCACAGTGTGCTTGTCCATTTGTGTGTTGATAAATCATCCTCTTCTCACACCGAGCTGGTTACACTCTTCCATGGATAAATCATCCTCTTCTCATAATGTGCTGGTCCATTCCTGTATGGATAAATCATCTTCTCACACTGCTGATCCATTCCTGCGTGGATAAATCATCCTCTTCTCACACTGAAGTGGTTAATTCCTGCATAGATAAATCATCCTCTTATCACACCCAGCTGATCCACTCTTGCATGGATAAATCATCCTCTTCTTACAATGTGCTGGTTCATTCCTGTATGGATAAATCACCCTCTTCTCACACTGGGCTGGTCCAGTCCTGCATAGATAAATAATCCTCTTATCACACCCAGATGGTGCAGTCCTGCATATATAAATCATCCTCTTCTCACACTGTGCTGGTCCATTCCTGCATGGATAAATCATCCTCTTCTCACACCGTATTGGTCCATTCCTGTATGGATAAATCATCTTCTCACACTGCTGATCCATTCCTGTGTGGATGAATCATCCTCTTCTCACACTCTGCTGTTCCATTTGTGTGCTGATACAGCATCCTTTTCTCACACCGAGCTGTTCCACTCTTCTATGGATAAATCATCCTCTTCTCACACCCAGCTGGTCCACTCTTTCATGGATAAATCATCCTCTTCTCACACTTTGCTGATCCACTCTTGCATGGATAAATCATCCTCTTATCACACCCAGCTTGTCCACTCTTGCATGGATAAATCACCCTCTTCTCAGACTGTGCTGGTCCAATCCTGTATGGACAAATTATCCTCTTCTCATAGTGTGCTTGTCCATTTGTGTTTTGATAAATCATCCTCTTCTCACACCGCACTGATCCACTCTTCCATGGATTCATCATCCTCTTCTCACACTGTGATAGTCCAATCCTGCATGGATAAATCATCCTCTTCTCACACTGCTGGTCCAGTCCTGTATCTATAAATCATCTTCTCACACTACTACTAGTGATCCATTCCTGAATGGATACATCATCCTCTTCTCACACTGTGCTAATCCATTCCTGCGTGGATAAATCAACCTCTTCTCACACTGTGCTGGTTCATTACTGCATAGATAAATCATCCTCTTATCACACCCAGCTGATCCACTCTTGCATGGATAAATCATCCTCTCCTCACAATGTGCTGGGTCATTCCTGTATGGATTAATGCCCCTCTTCTCACACTGTGCTGGTCCAGTCCTGCATAGATAAATCATCCTCTTATCACACCCAGATGGTCCAGTCCTGCACAGATAAATCATCCTCTTATCACACCCAGATGGTCCAGTCCTGCATAGATAAATCACCCTCTTCTCACACTGTGCTGGTCCATTCCTGCATGGATAAATCATCCTCTTCTCACACTCTGCTGTTCCATTTGTGTGCTGATACATCATCCTTTTCTCACACCGAGCTGGTCCACTCTTCTATGGATAAATCATCCTCTTCTCACACCCAGCTGGTCCACGCTTTCATGGATAAATCATCCTCTTCGCACAATGTGCTGGTTTATTCCTGCGTGGATAAATCATCCTCTTTTCTCAGTGTGCTTGTCCATTTGTGTGTTGATAAATCATCCTCTTCTCACACCGCGCTGATCCACTCTTCCATGGATACATCATCCTCTTCTCACACTGTGCTAGTCCAATCCTGCATGGATAAATCATCCTCTTCTCACACTGCTGGTCCAGTCCTGTATGGATAAATCATCTTCTCACACTACTGATCCATTCCTGCGTGGATAAATCATCCTCTTCTCACACTGTGCTGGTTCATTCCTGCATAGATAAATCATCCTCTTATTACACCCAGCTGGTCCACTCTTTCATGGATAAATCATCCTCTTCTCACACCGCGCTGATCCACTCTTCCATGGATACATCATCCTCTTCTCACACTGTGCTAGTCCAATCCTGCATGGATAAATCATCCTCTTCTCACACTGCTGGTCCAGTCCTGCATAGATAAATCATCCTCTTATCACACCCAGATGGTCCAGTCCTGCATAGATAAATCATCCTCTTCTCACACTGTGCTGGTCCATTCCTGTATGGATAAATCATCCTCTTCTCACACCGTATTGGTCCATTCCTGTATGGATAAATCATCTTCTCACACTGCTGATCCATTCCTGTGTGGATAAATCATCCTCTTCTCACACTGTGCTGGTTCATTACTGCATAGATAAATCATCCTCTTATCACACCCAGCTGATCCACTCTTGCATGGATAAATCATCCTCTCCTCACAATGTGCTGGTTCATTCCTGTATGGATTAATCCCCCTCTTCTCACACTGTGCTGGTCCAGTCCTGCATATATAAATCATCCTCTTATCACACCCAGATGGTCCAGTCCTGCATAGATAAATCACCCTCTTCTCACACTGTGCTGGTCCATTCCTGCATGGATAAATCATCCTCTTCTCACACTCTGCTGTTCCATTTGTGTGCTGATACATCATCCTTTTCTCACACCGAGCTGGTCCACTCTTCTATGGATAAATCATCCTCTTCTCACACCCAGCTGGTCCACGCTTTCATGGATAAATCATCCTCTTCTCACAATGTGCTGGTTCATTCCTGCATTGATAAATCATCCTCTTTTCACAGTGTGCTTGTCCATTTGTGTGTTGATAAATCATCCTCTTCTCACACCGCGCTGATCCACTCTTCCATGGATACATCATCCTCTTCTCACACTGTGCTAGTCCAATCCTGCATGGATAAATCATCCTCTTCTCACACTGCTGGTCCAGTCCTGTATGGATAAATCATGTTCTCACACTACTACTACTGATCCATTCCTGAATGGATGAATCTTCCTCTTCTCACATTGTGCTTTTCCATTTGTGTGCTGGTGAATCATCCTCTTCTCACACAGAGCTGGTCCACTCTTCTATGGATAAATCATCCTCTTCTCATAATCTGCTGGTCCATTCCTGTATGGATAAATCATTTTCTCACACTGCTGATCCATTCCTGCGTGGATAAATCATCCTCTTCTCACACTGTGCTGGTTCTTTCCTTCATAGATAAATCATCCTCTTATCACATCCAGCTGATCCACTCTTGCATGGATAAATCATCCTCTTCTCACACTTTGCTGATCCACTCTTGCATGGATAAATCATCCTCCTCTCACAATGTGCTGGTTCATTCCTGTATGGATAAATCCCCCTCTTCTCACACTATGCTGGTCCAGTCCTGCATAGATAAATCATCCTCTTATCACACCCAGATGGTCCAGTCCTGCATAGATAAATCATCCTCTTCTCACTGTGCTGGTCCATTCCTGCATGGATAAATCATCCTCTTCTCACACTGTATTGGTCCATTTCTGTATGGATAAATCATCTTCTCACACTGTGCTGATCCATTCCTGCTTGGATAAATCATCCTCTTCTCACACCCTGCTGTTCCATTTGTGTGCTGATACATCATCCTTTTCTCACACTGAGCTGGTCCACTCTTCTATGGATAAATCATCCTCTTCTCACACCCAGCTGGTCCACTCTTTCATGGATAAATCATCCTCTTTTCACAATGTGCTGGTTCATTCCTGCGTGGATAAATCTTCCTCTTACCACACCCAGCTGTCCACTCTTGCATGGATAAATCACCCTCTTCTCAGACTGTGCTGGTCCAATCCTGCATGGACAAATTATCCTCTTCTCACAGTGTGCTTCTCCATTTGTGTGTTGATAAATCATCCTCTTCTCACGCCGCGCTGATCCACTCTTCCATGGATACATCATCCTCTTCTCACACTGTACTGGTCCAGTCCTGCATAGATAAATCACCCTCTTATCACACCCAGATGGTCCAGTCCTGCATAGATAAATCATCCTCTTCTCACACTGTGCTGGTTCATTCCTGCATGGATAAATCATCCTCTTCTCACACTGCTGGTCCAGTCCTGTATGGATAAATCATCTTCTCACACTACTAGTACTGATCCATTCCTGAGTGGATAAATCATCCTCTTCTCACACTGTGCTGGTTCATTCCTGCATAGATAAATCATCCTCTTATCACACCCAGCTGATCCACTCTTGCATGGATAAATCATCCTCTTCTCACACTTTGCTGATCCACTCTTGCATGGATAAATCATCCTCTCCTCACAATGTGCTGGTTCATTCCTGTATGGATAAATCACCCTCTTCTCACACTGTACTGGTCCAGTCCTGCATAGATAAATCACCCTCTTATCACACCCAGATGGTCCAGTCCTGCATAGATAAATCATCCTCTTCTCACACTGTGCTGGTCCATTCCTGCATGGATAAATCATCCTCTTCTCACACCGTATTGGTCCATTCCTGTATGGATAAATCATCTTCTCACACTGCTGATCCATTCCTGCGTGGATAAATCATCCTCTTCTCACACTCTGCTGTTCCATTTGTGTGCTGATACATCATTCTTTTCTCACATCGAGCTGGTCCACTCTTCTATGGATAAATCATCCTCTTCTCACACCTAGCTGGTCCACTCTTTCATGGATAAATCATCCTCTTCTCACAATGTGCTGGTTCATTCCTGCTTTGATAAATCATCCACTTTTCACAGTGTGCTTGTCCATTTGTGTGTTGATAAATCATCCTCTTCTCACACCGCGCTGATCCACTCTTCCAAGGATACATCATCCTCTTCTCACACTGTGCTAGTCCAATCCTGCATGGATAAATCATCCTCTTCTCACACTGCTGATCCAGTCCTGTATGGATAAATCATGTTCTCACACTACTACTAGTGATCCATTCCTGAATGGATAAATCTTCCTCTTCTCACATTGTGCTTGTCCATTTGTGTGCTGATACATCATCCTTTTCTCACATCGAGCTGGTCCACTCTTCTATGGATAAATCATCCTCTTCTCACACCTAGCTGGTCCACTCTTTCATGGATAAATCATCCTCTTCTCACAATGTGCCGGTTCATTCCTGCATTGATAAATCATCCTCTTTTCACAGTGTGCTTGTCCATTTGTGTGTTGATAAATCATCCTCTTCTCACACCGAGCTGGTTACACTCTTCTATGGATAAATCATCCTCTTCTCATAATTTGCTGGTCCATTCCTGTATGGGTAAATCATCTTCTCACACTGCTGATCCATTCCTGCGTGGATAAATCATCCTCTTCTCACACTGAAGTGGTTAATTCCTGCATAGATAAATCATCCTCTTATCACACCCAGCTGATCCACTCTTGCATGGATAAATCATCCTCTTCTAACACTTTGCTGATCCACTCTTGCATGGATAAATCTTCCTCTTCTTACAATGTGCTGGTTCATTCCAGTATGGATAAATCACCCTCTTCTCACACTGTGCTGGTCCAGTCCTGCATAGATAAATAATCCTCTTATCACACCCAGATGGTCCAGTCCTGCATAGATAAATCATCCTCTTCTCACACTGTGCTGGTCCATTCCTGCATGGATAAATCATCCTCTTCTCACATCGTATTGGTCCATTCCTGTATGGATAAATCATCTTCTCACACTGCTGATCCATTCCTGCGTGGATAAATCATCCTCTTCTCACACTCTGCTGTTCCATTTGTGTGCTGATACAGCATCCTTTTCTCACACCGAGCTGTTCCACTCTTCTATGGATAAATCATCCTCTTCTCACACCCAGCTGGTCCACTCTTTCATCGATAAATCATCCTCTTCTCACACTTTGCTGATCCACTCTTGCATGGATACATCATCCTCTTCTCACACTGTGCTAGTCCAATCCTGCATGGATAAATCATCCTCTTCTCACACTGTGCTGGTTCATTACTGCATAGATAAATCATCCTCTTATCACACCCAGCTGATCCACTCTTGCATGGATAAATCATCCTCTCCTCACAATGTGCTGGTTCATTCCTGTATGGATAAATCCCCCTCTTCTCACAATGTGCTGGTCCAGTCCTGCATAGATAAATCATCCTCTTATCACACCCAGATGGTCCAGTCCTGCATAGATAAATCACCCTCTTCTCACACTGTGCTGGTCCATTCCTGCATGGATAAATCATCCTCTTCTCACACTCTGCTGTTCCATTTGTGTGCTGATACATCATCCTTTTCTCACACCGAGCTGGTCCACTCTTCTATGGATAAATCATCCTCTTCTCACACCCAGCTGGTCCACGCTTTCATGGATAAATCATCCTCTTCTCACAATGTGCTGGTTTATTCCTGCGTGGATAAATCATCCTCTTTTCACAGTGTGCTTGTCCATTTGTGTGTTGATAAATCCTCCTCTTCTCACACTGCGCTGATCCACTCTTCCATGGATACATCATCCTCTTCTCACACTGTGCTAGTCCAATCCTGCATGGATAAATCATCCTCTTCTCACACTGCTGGTCCAGTCCTGTATGGATAAATCATCTTCTCACACTACTGATCCATTCCTGCGTGGATAAATCATCCTCTTCTCACACTGTGCTGGTTCATTCCTGCATAGATAAATCATCCTCTTATCACACCCAGCTGGTCCACTCTTTCATGGATAAATCATCCTCTTCTCACACTGTGCTGGTCCATTCCTGCATGGATAAATCATCCTCTTCTCACACCGTATCTGTCCATTCCTGTATGGATAAATCATCTTCTCACACTGCTGATCCATTCCTGCGTGGATAAATCATCCTCTTCTCACACTCTGCTGTTCCATTTGTGTGCTGATACAGCATCCTTTTCTTACACCGAGCTGTTCCACTCTTCTATGGATAAATCATCCTCTTCTCACACCCAGCTGGTCCACTCTTTCATCGATAAATCATCCTCTTCTCACACTTTGCTGATCCACTCTTGCATGGATAAATCATCCTCTTATCACACCCAGCTGGTCCACTCTTGCATGGATAAATCACCCTCTTCTCAGACTGTGCTGGTCCAATTCTGCAAGGACAAATTATCCTCTTCTCACAGTGTGCTTGTCCATTTGTGTGTTAATAAATCATCCTCTTCTCACACCGCGCTGATCCACTCTTCCATGGATTCATCATCCTCTTCTCACACTGTGCTAGTCCAATCCTGCATGGATAAATCATCCTCTTCTCACACTGCTGGTCCAGTCCTGTATGGATAAATCATCTTCTCACACTACTACTAGTGATCCATTCCTGAATGGATACATCATCCTCTTCTCACACTGCGCTAATCCATTCCTGCGTGGATAAATCAACCTCTTCTCACACTGTGCTGGTTCATTACTGCATAGATAAATCATCCTCTTATCACACCCAGCTGATCCACTCTTGCATGGATAAATCATCCTCTCCTCACAATGTGCTGGTTCATTCCTGTATGGATAAATCCCCCTCTTCTCACAATGTGCTGGTCCAGTCCTGCATAGATAAATCATCCTCTTATCACACCCAGATGGTCCAGTCCTGCATAGATAAATCACCCTCTTCTCACACTGTGCTGGTCCATTCCTGCATGGATAAATCATCCTCTTCTCACACTCTGCTGTTCCATTTGTGTGCTGATACATCATCCTTTTCTCACACCGAGCTGGTCCACTCTTCTATGGATAAATCATCCTCTTCTCACACCCAGCTGGTCCACGCTTTCATGGATAAATCATCCTCTTCTCACAATGTGCTGGTTTATTCCTGCGTGGATAAATCATCCTCTTTTCACAGTGTGCTTGTCCATTTGTGTGTTGATAAATCATCCTCTTCTCACACTGCGCTGATCCACTCTTCCATGGATACATCATCCTCTTCTCACACTGTGCTAGTCCAATCCTGCATGGATAAATCATCCTCTTCTCACACTGCTGGTCCAGTCCTGTATGGATAAATCATCTTCTCACACTACTGATCCATTCCTGCGTGGATAAATCATCCTCGTCTCACACTGTGCTGGTTCATTCCTGCATAGATAAATCATCCTCTTATCACACCCAGCTGGTCCACTCTTTCATGGATAAATCATCCTCTTCTCACACCGCGCTGATCCACTCTTCCATGGATACATCATCCTCTTCTCACACTGTGCTAGTCCAATCCTGCATGGATAAATCATCCTCTTCTCACACTGCTGGTCCAGTCCTGCATAGATAAATCATCCTCTTCTCACACTGTGCTGGTCCATTCCTGCATGGATAAATCATCCTCTTCTCACACCGTATTGGTCCATTCCTGTATGGATAAATCATCTTCTCACACTGCTGATCCATTCCTGCGTGGATAAATCATCCTCTTCTCACACTCTGCTGTTCCATTTGTGTGCCGAAACATCATCCTATTCTCACACCAAGCTGGTCCACTCTTCTATGGATAAATCATCCTCTTCTCACACCCAGCTGGTCCACTCTTTCATGGATAAATCATCCTCTTCTCACAATGTGCTGGTTCATTCCTGCGTGGATAAATCATCCTCTTCTCACACTCTGCTGTTCCATTTGTGTGCTGAAACATCATCCTATTCTCACAAAGAGCTGGTCCACTCTTCTATGGATAAATCATCCTCTTCTCACACCCAGCTGGTCCACTCTTTCATGGATAAATCATCCTCTTCTCACACTGTGCTGGTCCACTCTTCTATGGATAAATCATCCTCTTCTCACACCCAGCTGGTCCACTCTTTCATGGATAAATCTTCCTCTTCTCACACTGCTGGTTCATTCCTGCGTGGATAAATCATCCTCTTCTCACACCCAGCTGGTGCACTCTTTCATGGATAAATCATCCTCTTCTCACACTGTGCTGGTCCAATCCTGCATGGACAAATTATCCTCTTTTCACAGTGTGCTGGTCCACTCTTTCATGGATAAATCATCCTCTTCTCACACTGTGCTGGTTCATTCCTGCGTGGATAAATCATCCTCTTCTCACACCCAGCTGGTCCACTCTTTCATGGATAAATCATCCTCTTCTCACACTGTGCTGGTCCACTCTTTCATGGATAAATCATCCTCTTCTCACACTGTGCTGGTCCATCCCTGCATGGATAAATCATCCTCTTCTCACTCTCTGCTGTTCCATTTGTGTGCTGATACATCATCCTTTTCTCACACCGAGCTGGTCCACTCTTCTATGGATAAATCATCCTCTTCTCACACCCAGCTGGTCCACTCTTTCATGGATAAATCATCCTCTTCTCACACTGTGCTGGTCCATTCCTGCATGGATAAATCATCCTCTTCTCACTCTCTGCTGTTCCATTTGTGTGCTGATACATCATCCTTTTCTCACACCGAGCTGGTCCACTCTTCTATGGATAAATCATCCTCTTCTCACACCCAGCTGGTCCACTCTTTCATGGATAAATCATCCTCTTCTCACACTGTGCTGGTCCACTCTTTCATGGATAAATAATCCTCTTCTCACACTGTGCTGGTCCATTCCTGCATGGATAAATCATCCTCTTCTCACTCTCTGCTGTTCCATTTGTGTGCTGATACATCATCCTTTTCTCACACCGAGCTGGTCCACTCTTCTATGGATAAATCATCCTCTTCTCACACCCAGCTGCTCCACTCTTTCATGGATAAATCATCCTCTTCTCACAATGTGCTGGTTCATTCCTGCATTGATAAATCATCCTCTTTTCACAGTGTGCTTGTCCATTTGTGGGTTGATAAATCATCCTCTTCACACACCGCGCTGATCCACTCTTCCATGGATACATCATCCTCTTCTCACACTGTGCTGGTCCAGTCCTGCATAGATAAATCATCCTCTTATCACACCCAGATGGTCCAGTCCTGCATAGATAAATCATCCTCTTCTCACACTGTGCTGGTCCATTCCTGCATGGATAAATCATCCTCTTCTCACACCGTATTGGTCCATTCCTGTATGGATAAATCATCTTCTCACACTGCTGATCCATTCCTGCGTGGATAAATCATCCTCTTCTCACACTCTGCTGTTCCATTTGTGTGCTGAAACATCATCCTATTCTCACACCGAGCTGGTCCACTCTTCTATGGATAAATCATCCTCTTCTCACACCCAGCTGGTCCACTCTTTCATGGATAAATCATCCTCTTCTCACAATGTGCTGGTTCATTCTGGCGTGGATAAATCATCCTCTTACCACACCCAGCTGGTCCACTCTTTCATGGATAAATCATCCTCTTCTCACACTGTGCTGGTTCATTCCTGCGTGGATAAATCATCCTCTTCTCACACCCAGCTGGTCCACTCTTTCATGGATAAATCATCCTCTTCTCACACTGTGCTGGTCCAATCCTGCATGGACAAATTATCCTCTTTTCACAGTGTGCTGGTCCACTCTTTCATGGATAAATCATCCTCTTCTCACACTGTGCTGGTTCATTCCTGCGTGGATAAATCATCCTCTTCTCACACCCAGCTGGTCCACTCTTTCATGGATAAATCATCCTGTTCTCACAATGTGCTGGTTCATTCCTGCATTGATAAATCATCCTCTTTTCACAGTGTGCTTGTCCATTTGTGTGTTGATAAATCATCCTTTTCTCACACCCAGCTGGTCCACTCTTTCATGGATAAATCATCCTCTTCTCACAATGTGCTGGTTCATTCCTGCATTGATAAATCATCCTGTTTTCACAGTGTGCTTGTCCATTTGTGTGTTGATAAATTATCCTCTTCTCACACCGCGCTGATCCACTCTTCCATGGATACATCATCCTCTTCTCACACTGTGCTAGTCCAATCCTGCATGGATAAATCATCCTCTTCTCACACTGTGCTAGGCCAATCCTGCATGGATAAATCATCCTCTTCTCACACTGTGCTAGTCCAATCCTTCATGGATAAATCATCCTCTTCTCACACTTTGCTAGGCCAATCCTGCATGGATAAATCATCCTCTTCTCACATTGCGCTGGTTCATTCCTGTGTGGATGTATCATCCTCTCACAGTTTGTTGGTCCACTAATGCATGAATAAGTCATCCATTTCTCACAGCGGGCTGGCCCCTCCTGCATACATAAATCACCCTCCTCGTTTTTGGCCACCTCTTTGGTTGTTGGAGGTTTAGTTGTGTATACACAGCCGCTAGGAGTTCCAGACATGCTTCCTTGAGTCCAAAAGTAATATCCACACTTTATGTCTCGCCTAGGCAGCGCATGTGCTGCCCTCTATGTACAATAGATGGAAAAAATGCACTGCACGGAAAGACGGGCTGTGCACCCAAAGCATAATGTTTTCCTCTAGGCTAACCAGTGCAGCTGAATAGCACTCGTTACTTAGCATGCATTTAGTACGCATGCCATTACAACGTGGTCGTTAGAACGACCGCGTTGTTAGTTTGCATACCTTTACTCCGCAATTCGGATCAACGAATTGCAGTAGGGGGCGTTGGATGTTGGAATAGTATAATTTACTATTCCAACTCCAGTCTTTGCGGACACTAGGGAAGGTGTTGGATTTTAAATCCAACACCTTCTCCCCCCTAACGCAAGTCGTTGTTCCGACTTGCGTAGTAAAGGTATGTGAACTAACAACGCAGTCGTTGTAACGACCGCGTTGTAATCGCATGCGAAGTATCGCATGCGAAGTAAACGCTGTTTACCAGTGCAGCTATCTGGATTCATCAGAGAACCCCCCCTCCCCCCGAGGCTATTTTCCAACGGAGAAGCAGCTTCCCAACACATGGATTACAGTATGATTTACGGTGGAGACAAAAGACAGCACAAAGGCCACTGGTTTTGTTTTATTTCTCCCTCTCGTATTTCTTTTTCCTTTTGCTTTTCTTCTCGTTTCTCTTTCTCTTACCCTCCAGTTTTGTTTTTCTTTCCTCACCCTCCTTTCTCTTTCTTTAGCTGTCATTTTTCCTTCTGCCTCTCATTTCTCTTTCTGTCCCTCTCATTTACCTATCGGTTCACTTTCTTTCTCTCTCGTTTCTTTCTCTCTGGCTTTGCTTTCTCTCCCTCACATTTTTCTTTTGCACTCTCGTTTGTGTTTTATTACGCCGTTTATATTTCTCTTGATCTCTGGTTCCTGCTTATCTCTCTTCGTTTCCCTTTCTCTCCTCATTCTGCTTCCTATATATTTGTATTCTTTCTCTTTCAGTCCCTGCCGTCACTCTTCCTCACTCATTTCTTGTTCTCTCTAACTTGCTTCTCTCCTTTCATCACCTTGCATCTATTTCTTAACCCTTCCTCGCCACTCTGTCCTCCTATTTTTCTTTCTCTCATTTCTCTCTAAGTTTGCACTCCCTGTCCTCTCCCGCTCTCTTTTCTCTCCGCTATAGTTCCCACTTTCTACCTTTTCAGGTTTCGCCTTGGACTGTTGCATAATGTGCTGTATGGCTAAATACTTGTAAGGTCCCAAAAGCGAGTCTCTGGCACATAACTTTGTACTGACAAACGCAATTTTGCTCTAACATTTGCACTGATGGATTGATGTAATAAATGTGTTTTTGTTCTAAACAGCTCATGCACATCTTGTTTTTTGTCGGGTTGATTAGTGTAAACTGTTATACAAAATTGGCATTCTGATGGAATCTGTACTGAATCGAATTAATGCATTCATCTATGTTCATGTACAGTCCTTGCTACAGTTGTCAATTTGAATGCAAGATGCCTCTCTATAAATCGCTCTGATGCCTTTGGCCCAGGTTTGCGCTACATAAAACTGCAAAAAAGTCACTGAGGTCTAGTATCCTTATGCATCAGTGGCAGCAGATTACGCTGCCCACTAGTGCTCATCCCACATCGTGTCCACCAGTGTTCAATACTGCAATATCACGTCAGCAAGTCCATTCCCAGAACTTGGAGTGGCCTTTTCAGGCACTGCATACCTTAGAAGGCTGGTGAACATCAACAAGCAAGCAAGTTTGTGGCAATCACAAACTTTGCAATGCGCATTTGCACCATGGATATGACCTTACATTTAGCCTTATCTTTGTCAGGAGCAAATTTGTTTTTAAGGTGGAAATGGGGCGGGAACACTGTCAAAATTACTAGGGGTGTCAGAGAATGGAGTTCTTTGCCCCTTGGAAAAAGTGAAAAAAGAGTTTGCAAGTGCAAATACACATTTTATAGCTATTTGTAGCTGTTCCCCACTTACTTTTACATGTTTGTAAAAACCTGCAAATGTGGATATAATTGCAAAGCTATAATTATCAGAGCACTTTACATCTCTTTTAGTGCACTTAGCATCAGCACAGCACCACCTGAGCACCAGCACAGCACCATCTCATCATCAGCACTGCACTACCTCATCAGTGCACCACCACCAGTGTAGCACCAACTCAGCACCTCCTCAGCACCAGCACACCACCACCTCAAAATCCGCAAAGCACCATCAGCACAGCAGCACCTCCGAAACAGTGCACCACCACCAGCGCAGCACCACCTCAGCATCAGCACAGCATCACCTCAGCACCAACTCAGCATCACTCAGCACCACCGGAGCACAAGTGCAGCATCACAACAGCATCACTCAGTGCCACCACAGCATCACTCAGCACCAGAGCAGCATCTCCTTAGCATCACTCAACACCGCCTCAGCACCACCTCAGCACAGCACCCCCTCCGCATCAGTGCACCACCACCAGCAGAGCACCTACTCAGCAACACTTCAGCATTAGCATGGCACCACCGCAGCACCAGTGCAGCATCACCTCAGCACCAGCGTAGCACCAACTCAGCATCACTCAGCAGCACTTGAGCACCAGCATAGTACCACCAAAGCATCACTTAGCACCACCTTAGCATCACTCAGCACCATCTCAGTATCACTGAGCACCACCTGAGCACCACTTCTGCACAAGCACACCATCACCTCAGTATCACTCAGCTGCACCTCAGTATCACTGAGCACCAGCACAGCACCATCTCAGCATAAGTGCACCACCGCCTCATCAGTGCACCACCACTAGTGCATCACCAACTCAGCACCAGCGCAGCAATTTAGCACCTAGCACCAGCTCTGCACCACCTGAACACCATCTCAGCTTGACTCAGCACCACAGCATAACTCAGCACCACCTGAGTATCACTCAGCATCACCTCCGTACCAGCACACAACCACCACCACCTCAGCATCACGCAGCACCACCTGAGTATCATTCAGCACCACCTGAGCATCACTTCTGCACCACCACCTCAGTTTGCCCTCGGAATCTGGCATCTGTTGATTCTCCTCTAGTGTCCGTCCGCTGCTAGTGTTGTAATTCAGGTATTATTTCCCAACCTCAACTGTCTCGTTGTTTATGTCAGCCCCCCACACCCCCCATAACAAAACAAAAAAACTATAACATACAAGCATTAGAACAGGCAGGGAGAAGTTGGCAGCATTGCAAGGACAAAAAAACTAGAAGATATTTTTTATGTTAATTCCTTTTTTTTAATAGGGTTGTTCAGTTGTACATAATGTCTTCTTGGTTATATATAAGGTAACAAAATTGCTTATAACACTTTTTTTATTATAACTTTTCAACTTGCTGCACAGCAGCCACACTGCTCTACAACATAGCTTAAAGACATTGGCAAAGCCAATAGCTCTGGCTAAACCCGTCTAAGGTCCCAAATGGCGAGAACTATCGGCTTTGCCATTGGTCATGGTCTGATGATAAAAACATAAACCGGTTCCCATAAATGAGTGCTGGTGAAGGTCACCTGCTACCATTCGCAGCAATGTTTGTGATCCTACCTTATAATTTGTTTAATTTGAGATACAGCGGTCCATGAAAACAATGACGGGTCCAAGAGAACTGAAATAATAGATCCATGTCTTTCTTTCGTCAACATAAACAGATGTGTCTCGGTATAATTATAAACCGCTTTTATGCCGCTGTCCAATCAGTTTTCGTAGATTTGTTTTTAATTTTCCACAGTCTTTCCCGTATTTCTTTTCACAGGGGCTCGCTTTCCTTCAAAACATCCGGCCCTTATCGGACTTAAGCCGAGTGCTGATAGGAGCGGAAATTGTACTATATTTTCATATCAGAGTGAGGGCTCGCGCCGGGTGAATCAGCCGCAGCGTAAACAATGGCGGCCTCTGGGCCTGTGACTCAAGGCACACAGCGCGCTGAGGTAAAGTGAAACTCCGCCATGTCACCAAGTGCTGGGGGCAGGCTGGCACAAGAGGTTTGACTCATTGCTAGCAAGCTCTCTTCCCATGATACCGATTGGTGTTTTAGCGCCCTTCAATCTTTTGACTTGACGTGGCTAAAGCATAGCGGTTCGAATCTAGCGCCTGCATAGTGGCGACATAGAGTCTTTGCCATTTGAATGTGGTGTGTGCAGTTCAGTTTGTTGGACCGAGATTGTTTCACTTTAACACACCATAGCCCCAAATGGATGAATGGTGAATAAATGAACACACTTAACCACAATCACACTCCTTCCTGTTACAGGTTCAGCACTGACCTGCTTTCATGTCAGTCCATTCCATTATAATGTACAGCTTGAGAAGCCATTCAGGTAATCCATGTCCTTTCATTGTGTTTCTCATTGATGTGATACTACCCCCCCTTTTCTGCCACCTATTACAATTCATGACATTCTCCTGCAACAGATTTCTCCGGCACCAAAGACATTGCTCTACCAGTATTGGCAGAATTTACCTACTCAGTTTGGTAAGCATTTTCTTTGGATACGATTTGATATGGTTCTTTTTATGCCGTCTTTGCAATTATGATGAATGTCATAACAGTGAAGCACCATACTCATGTATGTACCCATTGATGTTTGGCTTTTTTGCTTTATTTGATTTTAATTCATTTTTTGTTTGTTCTGTGTGTATGTCTGTGCATGTTTTATAGTTACAATTACTCAGGCCTGTAGTAAGCTTGTCCTGATGACGATCCTACCAGTGTTATGGACTGAAATTCTGTCAACAAATACATACAGTCCCAATTCCTATTAATGTATTGTACGGTTTATGGACTGTGTTCCTGCTGTTGTTATTGTGAAACAAATATTGCAACACCGTCACCTGTGTCACATTTTATGACTCAGCACTTTTTTCACTTCACGTGTGTTCACAACCCATTGCAGTCTCTGTTTATGAAAAAAAATATTTATGAATCTTTGTACATTAAAAATATAATTTCAAATGTAGAAAATTATTTGTTGTTTCATACCTATCCTTGTTGTCTAAGGGACCGCAGTTCTATAATATGAATACTGTCCCCCGTTGTTCAAGGGACAGCTGCTGTTCTATAAAATTAATACTCTCCCCCGTTGTCTAAGGGACCGCTGTTCTATAATATTAATACCCCCTGTTGTCTAAGGGACCGCTGTTCTATAATATTAATACCCCCCCCTGTTGTCTAAGGGACCGCTTTTCTATAATATTAATACTCCCCCCTATTGTCTAAGGGACGGCTGTTCTATAATATTAATACCCCCCCTGTTGTCTAAGGGACCGCTGTTCTATAATATTAATACCCCCCTGTTGCCTAACGGAACGCTATTCTATAATATTAATACTCCCCCCTGCTGTCTAAGGGAACGCGGTTCTATAATATTAATACCCCGTTGTCTAAGGGACCGCTGTTCTATAATATTAATACCCCCAGTTGCCTAACGGAACGCTATTCTATAATATTAATACTCCCCCTGCTGTCTAAGGGAACGCTGTTCTATAATATTAATACCACCTGTTGTCTAAGGGAACGCTGTTCTATAATATTAATACCCCCAGTTGCCTAACAGAACGCTATTCTATAATATTAATACTCCCCCCTGCTGTCTAAGGGAACGCTGTTCTATAATATTAATACCACCTGTTGTCTAAGGGAACGCTGTTCTATAATATTAATACTCTCCCCTGCTGTCTAAGGGACCACTGTTCTATAATATGAATACTGTCCCCCGTTGTCTAAGGGACCGCTGTTCTATAATATTAATGCTCCCACCTGTTGTCTGAGGGACCACTGTTCTATAATATTAATACTCCCCCCTGTTGTCTAAGGGAAAGCTGTTCTATAATATTAATACCCCCCATTGTCTAAGGGAACGCTGTTCTATAATATTAATACTCCCCCCTGTTTCTAAGGGAACGCTGTTCTATAATATTAATACCCCCCATTGTCTAAGGGAACGCTGTTCTATAATATTAATACTCCCCCTGTTGTCTAAG
The DNA here is from genome assembly GCA_963921515.1 of Calotriton arnoldi. Taxonomy (NCBI): domain Eukaryota; kingdom Metazoa; phylum Chordata; class Amphibia; order Caudata; family Salamandridae; genus Calotriton; species Calotriton arnoldi. The sequence goes on along the minus strand of CAWUFW010012364.1, from coordinate 161,100 downwards.
GAACCGCTGTTCTATAATATTAATACCCCCTGTTGTCTAAGGGAACGCTGTTCTATAATATTAATACTCTCCCCTGCTGTCTAAGGGACCACTGTTCTATAATATGAATACTGTCCCCGTTGTCTAAGGGACCGCTGTTCTATAATATTAATGCTCCCACCTGTTGTCTGAGGGACCGCTGTTCTATAATATTAATACTCCCCCCTGTTGTCTAAGGGAATGCTGTTCTATAATATTAATACCCCCCGTTGCCTAAGGGACCGCTGTTCTATAATATTAATACTCTCCCCTGCTGTCTAAGGGAACGCTGTTCTATAATATTAATGCTCCCCCCGGTTGTCTAAGGGAACGCTGTTCTATAATATTAATACTCCCCCCTGCTGTCAAAGGGAACGCCGTTCTATAATATTAATACCCCCGTTGTCTAAGGGAACGCTGTTCTATAATATTAATACTCCCCCTGTTGTCTAAGGAACCGCTGTTCTATAATATTAATACTACCCCTGTTGTCTAAGGAACCGCTGTTCTATAATATTAATACTCCCCCCTGTTGTCTAAAGGACCACTGTTCTATAATATTAATACTTCCCCCTGCTGTCTAAGGGAACGCTGTTCTATAATATTAATACTCCCCCCTGTTGTCTAAAGGAACGCTGTTCTATAATATTAATACTCCCCCTTGTTGTCTAAAGGACCGCTGTTCTATAATATTAATACCCCGTTATCTAAGGGACTGCTGTTCTATAATATTAATACTCCCCCCTGCTGTCTATGGGACCGCTGTTCTATAATGTTAATACTCTCGCCTGCTGTCTAAGGGACCGCTGTTCTATAATATTAATACTCCCCCCTGCTGTCTATGGGACCGCTGTTCTATAATGTTAATACTCTCGTCTGCTGTCTAAGGGACCGCTGTTCTATAATATTAATGCTCCGCCCTGTTCTCTAAGGGACCGCTGTTCTATAATATCAATACTCTCCCCTGCTGTCTAAGGGAACGCTGCTCTATAATATTAATACTCCCCCCTGCTGTCTAAGGGACCGCTGTTCTATAATATCAATACTCTCCCCTGCTGTCTAAGGGAACGCTGTTCTATAATATTAATACTCCCCCCTGTTGTCTAAAGGACCGCTGTTCTATAATATTAATACTCCCCCCTGTTGTCTAAAGGACCGCTGTTCTATAGTATTAATACTCCCCCCAGGTCCCTATGGGACCCAGGGAGTATCTTGTTTTTGGGAACGCTTATGCAGCAAACTACTATGCAAACATCTCTAGTCTCTAGACTGGTGAAAGCCTGCTACTGCAAGAGTAAGAGGTTGGTAAGCTTTTGGGGCTTATTTAGAGTTTGACAGATACATGACGTCCACCAAATAGGGGCGCCTGTCCTGTCTGCATTATTTCAAGTGTGTAGGGCCTCTGCGCATTCAAAATATGGCGGACAGTCTTTGTCAAATGCAGGTACGATAAACAATAAACCCGGGTGCCGCGGCAACACTCCTTAGTTTCACTAGCGGGCGGGCGGGCGGGTAGCGAAGCATCCGGAGCCTACGGAGCCAAAACGGAGGCAGGCGTCCTCAACAGCGTCAATCCGCCATCTTCCTTTCCCTCCTGCTGATGTGCCGGATTGCGGGAGTGCACAGAGCAGTTAGCGCGGCTCGAGTGGTTCTCTGGCAGAAACGGCAGATACCGTTTGAACCGCTTGAGTCAGTCGGCGCTGAGAAAGTCCGAGGTGGCTGGTGGAGGTCTGTTTTCAATACTGAGAGGCTGCAAGGTGAAGTTTCGATGGCCCCACCGCGTACTATAAAGGGCAGAGGCCGTGTGGGAGCACAAGTGGAGGTAGGAGAAGCCATGGGGGGTTTGGAGGATCAAAGAAACTGTGATGTCAACGTTGTGGAGGTAACACAGAGAATTGATGTTACCCCCAGCCCCGATAAAAGAACTGGTTCACGACTGGGGAAACCTTTATTGAAACTACTGCAATCTGCAAAAGGTACTGAACTACTCCAGTCCTGCAGTGTAGAAACATCCAGTCCAGGTTTTGACATGGCCGATTTGCTAAACACTGCTGTCCAGGAGGGCTTGGGGAGTGGAGATGGTGCGGCAAAAGGTTCTTCTATGTTGCTGTCAGATGGGCTAGCCATCGGAGAAGCGGGTGCTAATAGCATGACAAAAGGAGGAGTGAAAGCCAATCTTACCCCTGCCTCTATATCAGTCATCCCTGGGGACTCAAGCAGTTTGTCATTGAGGGTCTTAACAAACCCTGCGAACATTATTGCCAGGCCTATAAGAGAAGGTATTGCTGAAGCAAATGATGAGATAAATCGGATTTTTGTTGAAACGTCTGATGCCGTAGTAAATAAAAAGGGGAACAGTGCTAGTAGTGGCGTAGCAGATCGACCAGAATGCTTATCGCAAAGTTTTGTTGACACTGTGAGTGGTACGGATGTTGGGTTTGCGGAGTCGATAAACGACGATTTGGCTACAGACGAGTTGGTCATCGATGCAGTATTTCCAAGTCCTATCCAAGACAGTGATGCCTGCCCTTCCAGCCTTTCTAGTCCCTCAGTGAGAACTGTTAAGCAGCAGGACACATTGAGTTGTATGTTAAGAAGTCAAGCTAATGATACAGAGGCTTTATGCAATTCTAAGGCCGGTACCATTGAAGGGACAAAAGGCAGTAAACCCAAAGGTCCTAAGGCTGTGAAAATCGGCAAGGGAGCCAAAGGTCGGGGTGGTGGAGTTAAGCAGCAAGTTGCTAATACTGTGGGGCGGCTCAAGGAGGCAGCGGCAAACACCACAAATATTGGTTCGGCATCTAGCCCTCTACGTAAATGGGTCTCTTCAAAGGGAGAAGTCAAGGCTATTGTCTTAAGGCTGTCTAATTCGGGCAGCCTGACAGCAGTAACATCAGCTGGAGTTGCTGGCGTCGGCGCTGGAACTCTCCCTAGCAACGAACAAGAAGGATCTGTAGAGGTTGCGGTAATAGCTACTGGAGAAGGAGCAAAGCTTCAGGGGGAAGTGTCTGGCACTCTGATTAAGTTACCTGCAGGCCCTCTCATAAAGGAAATCGAAACAGAAAAAGAATCATCTGGGGATACTGCAAGCCAGATGAGCGATAACATTCTTGCGGGTAACGAAGCTCCCCCTGAAGAATATCTTCCAACAGGTTGTGAGGAACCATCACTGTCTAGAATAATGCAGGTATTACTGACTCAAAGAACAGAGGCACAAAAGTATTATCAACAAGCTAAAGTAGACAGTAAGGAGATAAAGCAAGCTCTGTTGGAGGTTACATCCAAAGTTACTCAGCTTTCTTCAGAGGTTACGGATTTGCAGGAACGGGTCACAGCAGTAGAGGAGGCTAATACGTATTCTACGAACTTGCTGAAATCGCAAAACTCTCAAATCGGATTTATGAAAGCAAAATTGGAAGATCTTGATAACAGGCAACGTCGCCAGAACCTAAGGGTCTTTGGTATTCCGGAAGGGACGGAGGGCAGTGATCCAAGAGCATTTATTGTTACTCTCTTTCAAAAAGCTTTCCCCGACCTAGGAGACTGGGACATGGACTCACAGATTCAACGTGCACACAGGTTGCCCCTGGCCCTAAAACAGGTTAATCAAGGTCACCCCAATTTTGCACGGCCAATTCTGGTGCTTTTAGGCAACTTTTTGTTTCGCCAGGTGTGAGAAGTTGGCCTGGTATATGCTGTTCACTAATTAAAGTGGACACCTTGCACCAGGGCAAATCGACTCTTATGGTAGATAGGTTTAAGACAACCTTTTAAAGAAAGCTATCCTATTGGTAGCTGTGGAGAGCAGCCTTCAGGCTAAGTCTCGGAGGAATGTAAAGCAGCTTGTTTTACCATATAATCTCTTGAATCACCAAATGAAAAGACACCACACAGGTATATATATCAAATATATATGTATTTATTTCTAAATAACTCTCTACTAATCTCTTTATGAGATTAGAAGACAAACATATGCACAAATCAACGTTTCACAATAAGTTAAGCACAAAATATGGCTGGGGCCCTAGGGGCGTACCAGACCATATACTAAGTAAGAGACTTAGGGACAACGACTTGCAGGGAGACAAGGCCTAGGGCCTTCAGAAGTGCAGGGGCCTCACGAAACCACCCAAGGCAGGTAAGTAAAGGACCCATGGGGGACGCGTGCAGTGTGGATACACAGGCGCGGATCGCCGTTAACTTCAATGGGGCAAGTCGCGGTTGGAAATAAAGAGTTTTAGGATACTTCGGGAGAACCTACATGCAAGTCACTTACAGGGTAAGTAGTTCTAGGGCCCACACCCACAGGAGCACCGTAGTGCTGGAGTTACCTCACCCAGGAAGCCGGGTGCATAGGGGTCCTTTGGTGTCGGGTCGCGGCGTCGTTTTCAATGGCGAACAAAGAAGACTTGCTGCTTGCGGGAGCTGAAGAAGTGTCCGGTGGAATACAAGCCTGGATTCTGAAGAAGGATGACCTGAAAGCAGAGGGGACAGTGTTCAAAGTCACTTGGCAGTGACCCGGGGCAAGGAAGATGGATGCCCACCGTCGTCGGTTGATTCAGGTCGGTTGCGGGTGCCTTGACTCTTCAGCCACGTGGTCCAGGAGGTGTCGACGACGACCAGGAGCTGGATTCGGTGGGTCCCTTGACGTCTGCAGCTGACTGCGGTGTCGGCAACTCGATTGGAGCCAACAAGCCTTGGCAGCAGCAAGTCTCGGGGGGATGAAGAAAAGTCGATGGCGCAGACCAGCAAGGTCTGAGGGACTCACCCAGCGAGGGTAAGTCAGGGCAGGCCTGGAGCAACCAGGGGAGCCCTTTGGTTTCTTTAAAAAATCTTCTGGGGACCCACAAGCCGGCGGGCAAGGGATCGCGAAGACACCTCGGGCGGAATCACTCAACAGGGGCCCACGGTCACTCGGGACGGTGTAGGCCTCTGATCTTCGGAGGGATTCCTGCTGGAGGTCGGGACCACACGTGGTCCAAAGCACAAGTTCATAGAACGTTGTGAAGGGGTTGCACTCGACAATAGTGCACGGTACCCAGGGGTCGCGGTTCCTCGTTACTCGTGGGGTCCACTTGCCTCAGCTTCGCTGGGGACTCACGATGGCCTGGGAGAGGTCAGGAAATCCACTTCTTGGGCTGCAGGGACTTCGGACTCCGGCGGGAGCGGCGTAGTTTGCGACCGTCGTTGTCGTTTTTGGTGCCTGCCAAGCAGGGGAGTCACTCCTTGACTCCAAGGGAGATTCTTCTGTCTTCCAAAGGTAGTGGAACGTCGAAGGGCCAGGATTCTTCTGTAGAGCGTCATCCAGGGGTTATCTGCTTTGCAATGGCAAGGTTCCCCCTCTTATACTAAAAAGAGGGGATGGACTAGCTCTATGACCCCACCTATGGGAGGGTCAAGGGAGGGGTGGCTACACCCACTTCCCTTTGTCCAGTTTCGCGCCAGAGCAGGGGCAGGTAGCCCCTGAGCTGGTTTGAACTGGCATATGCACAGAGGAGCCTTATGCTCCCCCAGTGCAGGACTTCAAAGCACTCTAAGAGTGCACCCACCCAGCCCCAATACACTAAACCCTGTCTGGGAGGTGGTTACACCTCCCTGTGACAGGATGCCTATTGTTGGGCTTCCTCCACTGCGAGTTTCGGTCATCAGCAGGAGGGCAGCCCAGTGTCTGTGACTGGTGGCATCCATTTTGTGATGCCAGGGCTCTTTAGGATTCTACCGCGTTTCCACAGCAGGTACATGTCTTATCCCTCTAGAAGGGTGGAATGCTACCCCCGCCGCCAAGATTGGCGGGGGGTAGTATTCCAAGATGTTTGACACCAAACACGACATGTTTTGATGCAGCCATTCCAAAGTTAGCATTTACCGCGAGGATATAATGCACTTAAGAGTATATGGTTTAACCGCATCCACAAACAGCACCAGAGAATAGACTCTGAGAGCTGCAGAGGGGCCCTGCTCAGGCAGAGGCACCCCCTCACATAGAAGCCAAGCACCCTGCCCTCAGGATTGATAGGGCCTGCCTTAGGGGTGACTGATAGGTTTATATGTGTGTGCAAGAGAGATATAGGAAACCTATATCTCAGTGAGGGGTGCTAGCACCACCTCACCCAGGCTGCAGTAGCAGGCCTGTGGTGTCAGATTTAGACTGCTTCTCAGGGGTGGCATAACACATGCTGCAGCCCCTGGTAGGCCTGTGAAGTACCTATGCCCTTGGCACCTAAGGTACCATATACTAGGGACTCATAAGGCACCACAGTATCCAATCACTAGTGCACCTAGAGTGCACTCCATGTCGTTTAGAGAGAACAGAGAGGCTGGGGCCCTGATTGGCAGGGACCCAGCCAGACTATAGCCAGAAACCAGTGCTAACATCAGAAAAAAGTGGGGGCAACATAAGAGGCAGATCCTACTCTCCTACACAACCCCCCCAAACGTAGGGACACTAAACTAACCTTGACCAGTTGAGTCTTCGTGTTCAAAGTGGAAATACCTTGAGAGTCCATCTGCATTGGCATGTTGGGTCCCAGGCCTATGTTCCACTGTATAGTCCATCCCCTGTAGGGAAATGGACCACCTCAAAAGTTTTGGGTTTTCACCTTTCATCTGCTTTAGCCATAGGAGGGGCTTGTGGTCAGTCTGAACTATGAAGTGAGTACCAAACAAGTATGGCCTCAGCTTCTTCAGGGCCCATACCACAGCAAAGGCCTCCCTCTCTATAGCTGACCAACGTTTCTCTCTAGGGGTCAGCCTTCTGCTAATAAAAGCTACTGGCTGGTCTTGACCTTCATCATTCAGTTGAGACAGTACAGCTCCCACACCCAGCTCAGAAGCATCTGTTTGGACAATGAACTTTTTGGTGTAGTCTGGACTCTGTAAGATGGGGGCAGTGCACATGGCCTGCTTTAGGTCTTCAAATGCCTTTTGACAGCTAGCTGTCCACTGAACCTTTTTTGGCATTTTCTTAGAGGTAAGATCATTCAAGGGGGTCACTATAGATCCATATCCCTTGACAAACCTCCTATAGTACCCAGTCAGGCCTAAGAAGGCTCTCACCTGTGTCTGGGTGGTTGGAGCAACCCATTCCATTATGGTTTGGATCTTGCTCTGCAAAGGCTGAACCTGGCCTCCACCTACAAGGTGGCCCAGGTACACAACCTGACTCTGCCCTATCTGGCACTTGGTGGCCTTGATAGTGAGGCCTGCTTTCTGCAGGGCCTCCAAAATATTTCTGAGGTGGACCAGGTGATCCTGCCAGGAGGAACTAAAGACAGCAATATCATCTAGATAAGCTGAGCAATAAGTTTCCATCCCTGCCAGAACTTTATTCACCAACCTCTGAAAAGTGGCAGGTGCATTTTTCAATCCAAAGGGCATCACCACAAAGTGGTAGTGCCCACCAGGGAGTAGAAAATGCTGTTTTGGCTTTTGCATCATCAGCTAATCTGATTTGCCAGTAGCCAGCTGTTAGGTCAAATGTGCTTAGATACTTGGCTGAGGCCAAAGTATCAATCAGCTCATCTGCCCTTGGTATGGGATAGGCATCAGTCCTAGTGACTGCATTGAGGCCTCTGTAGTCTACACAAAACCTCATTTCTTTCTTACCACCCTGGGTATGAGGCTTGGGTACCAGGACTACTGGGCTAGCCCAAGGGCTATCTGAAGGCTCAATCACGCCTAACTCCAACATTTTCTGGACTTCAGTCCTGATACAGTCCCTGACATGGTCAGGTTGCCTGTAGATTTTATTCTTGACAGGCAGACTGTCCCCAGTGTCCACCTCATGGGTGCACCAGGTAGTCTGACTAGGGGTCAGGCTAAACATATGTCTAAACTGTTGCAGAACTTGTCTGCACTCAGTTTGCTGATGGTCAGTGAGGCTGCTTGCCAAAGCAACACCATCTACTGACCCATCATCAGGGTTCTGAGAGAGCAGGTCAGGGAGAGGGTCACTCTCCTCCTCCTGGTCCTCATCAGTTGCCATGAGCAAGCCCATGTCAGCCCTGTCAACATATGGCTTTAATCTGTTGACATGAAGCACCCTTAGGGGGCTCCTGGGAGTTCCAAGATTCACCAGATAGGTGACTTCTCCCTTCTGTTCAACTATTGTATGGGGGCCACTCCACTTGTCCTGGAGGGCTGCTGGGGCCACAGGCTCCAACACCCACACTTTCTGTCCTGGCTGGTATACAGTCAGCACAGCCTTTGGTCATGCCAAGCTTTTTGCAATTCTTGGCTGGCCTCCAGGTTTTTGGTTGCCTTTTTCATGTACTCTGCCATCCGGGAGCGGAGACCAAGTACATAGTCCATCACATCTTGTTTGGGGGGCTTGAGAGGTAACTCCCAGCCCTCTTTTACCAAACATAGTGGACCTCTCACAGGATGCCCAAACAGAAGCTCAAATGGGCTGTAACCAACCCCCTTCTGTGGAACCTCTCTGTATGCAAACAACAGGCAAGGAAGAAGAAGGTCCCATTTCCGCCTAAGCTTCTCTGGGAGTCCTTTAATCATTCCTTTCAAGGTTTTGTTGAAGCGTTCAACTAAACCATTGCATTGTGGGTGATAGGGGGTGGTGAACTTATAAGTTACACCACACTCCTTCCACATTGCTTTCAGATATCCTGACATGAAGTTGGTACCTCTGTCAGAAATGACCTCCTTTGGGAAACCCACTCTGGAGAAAACTCCAATGAGGGCTCTTGCCACCACAGGGGCTGTGGTGGTCTTCAGAGGAATTGCCTCTGGGTACCTGGTGGCATGATCCACTACCACCAGGATAAATCTGTGCCCAGATGCAGTCTGAGGGTCAAGGGGACCGACAATGTCAATCCCTACCCTTTCAAAGGGTACCCCCACCACAGGTAGTGGTATCAGGGGGGCCTTTGTTGTGCCACCTGCCTTACCACTGGCTTGGCAAGTGACACAGGAGCGACAAAACTCCTTTGTGTCCTCTGACATATGTGGCCAATGAAAATGTGGAACAAGCCTGTCCCAGGTCTTGTTTTGGCCCAAGTGACCTGCTAAAGGGATATCATGTGCTAAGGTCAAGAGGAACCCCTAAACTTCTGAGGTATTACCAACCTCCTGGTGGCTCCAGGGGCTGGGTCTCTACCCTCAGAATATAGGAGTCCCTCATCCCAATAAACTTTATGGGACCCACTAGCACTCCCAGCAGCCTCAGCAGCAGCCTGCTGTCTGAGGGGTTCAAGGGAGGGGCAGCACTGTTGCTCCTTACTCAGATCTTCCCTGGAAGGGCCCCCTGCCCCCAAGAACTCAACCTGGTCAGGTTCAAGTCCCTCTGGGGCAGTTCCTTCTTCAGGTTCTGCTTCACTTCCCTCTGGAAGTGAATCTTTGATCTGAGACAGAGGGGAAGGCACTGCCTTAACCCTACTGCTCCTCCTCTTGGGAAGCATCTGGTCCATTGTTCCAGGATCCAGAGCTGGTTCAGTGTCATGCATTCTTGCTTGTGACCTGGTCACAGCAAAGACCTCTGCAGGGATGCCCAACATCTCAGTATGAGTCCATAACTCTACTTCAGACCAGGCTGAAGTCTCTAGATCATTGCCCAATAGACATTCTACAGGGAGGTCTGCACTGACTACAACCTTCTTGAGGCCAGTTACCCCTCCCCAGGAGAAATTCACAACTGCCAGACTATGGTTGGTCTGGACATTGCTTGCATTGGTCACCTGGTACATTTCACCCAGGATGATCTGTCCAGGGTCCACTAGGTCCTCTGCCACCATGGTGACACTAGCACCTGTGTCCCTAAATGCCAAAGCCTGTTTGCCATTTATCAAAGGCTGCTGTTTGTACTTGCCCAGATTACTGGGGCTTACTAGGAAGGACATATCAATGTTTCCCTCACAAATCAGCATTGCCTGAGTGGTCACTCTGACTAGGTCAGAATCCACTTCAGAACCCAGGGTCAACCCTACTACACCCTTATTCTGCGTACCACCTCCACCAGTAGCTGAGCTAGGGGGCACAGTTGCCTTAGGGGCAGGAGTGGTGGTGGTTTGGTCTTTGGACTTGGTACAATCAGAAGTCCAGTGCCCTTTCTGTTTACAGAATTTGCACCAGGGCTTCTTTTGGCCTTTTCCCTTGTTGGACTGTGACTCCCCACCAGATGCAGATTTTTGGGGCCCTTGTGAAGACTTCTGGTCTTTTGACTTATCCCCACCTTTCTCAGAGCCTTTAGGATCTTGCTTCTTAGTGTCACCCCCTTGGTTCTGGGTTTTCTGCCTCACCCTGGTTCTGACCCATTTGTCTGCCTTCTTTCCCAATTCTTGGGGAGAGGTCAGATCAGAGTCCACCAGGTACTGATGCAACAACTGGTTCTGGCAATTATTTAGGATCTGTTCTCTCATCATCAGATTATACAATCCCTTGAAATCAGTAACCCTACTGCCAACCAGCCAACCCTCTAGAGCCTTGGTTGCACAATCAACAAAGTCAGTCCAGTCCTGAGTCTGTGCCTTCTGGGTATCTCTGAACTTCAACCTGTACTGCTCAGTGGTTAAGCTAAACCCATCTATCAGTGCACTCTTCAGGACCTCATAATCATCAGCATCCTCCTCTCTAACAGTGAGGAGCTTGTCTCTTCCTTTATCTGAAAAGGAGAGCCACAAGATTGCTGCCCACTGCTTTTGGGGGACCTGCTGTACTCTACAGGCCCTCTCCATAGCAGTTATCCACTTGTGGATATCATCCCCACTCTGGTAGGGAGGAACAACCTTGCTCAGGTTCCTATGGTCAGGAATATATTATCTGCCTCTAGGGACACTGTTGCTGCCACCAGGGGGTTCTAACCCCTCTTTTCTAGAAGCTCTCTGGATCTCCAGGGCTTCCCTATCCAGTGCCAACTGCTTGGTTCTGAGGGCCACTCTGGCTTCCTCATACTGGAGCAGTTTGCACCTTCTCTCAGAGGAGGTCTCTCTTAAGGAAAAGTATGAGCTCCTCTGCTGGACAAATTCTCTGCCAGAGTGATAAGAGTGGTCAGATTCCCTGGAAGGGGATCTGTGCCTCTCCTCCTCTCTGTCAGTTCTCTTAGGGAGAATTCCTCTGTCCTTTTCAGGCCCCTTGGAGCCTGGCCCTTCAATCACAGAGTCTTGGTCATTCTGATTTTCATCATCTGACCCAGATACTATGACTGACCCACCCACTGATTCAAACCCTTTAGCTCCTAGAGCCAATCTAAGGTCATCTGCTGTCAGCAGATCTATCAGGTGTAGTGTTGAGGGACTCTGTCCTAGTCTCAGGTGTCTGTCAACACACATGGCTCTCAAGTCAGAGAAAGCCATGTCCTTATACTGAGGCTGACTGGATCCACTGGTTCCACCCTTTAAGGACATTCTAGTGTTGTGCAGTGTTGTACTACCTACACTAGTTTGTGGCCTACTGATCCTAGCTTGAGCTGTGGAAAGGGTGTGCTATCCCTTGGCACACAGCTCTAAGTTCAGTAGAACTTATTGATACTAAGCTTGACTTTATATGTACCTTGAGTACCTATAATGGTTTTCAGTTAGTAATTCAAATAGAGATTTTCTGGTAAAACAATGGCAAGCTGGAATCCCACACGCTGCCCACCAATGTGAGAAGTTGGCCTGGTATATGCTGTTCACTAATTAAAGTGGACACCTTGCACCAGGGCAAATCAACTCTTATGGTAGATAGGTTTAAGACAACCTTTTAAAGAAAGCTATCCTAGTGGTAGCTGTGGAGAGCAGCCTTCAGGCTAAGTCTCGGAGGAATGTAAAGCAGCTTGTTTTACCATATAATCTCTTGAATCACCAAATGAAAAGACACCACACAGGTATATATATCAAATATATATGTATTTATTTCTAAATAACTCTCTACTAATCTCTTTATGAGATTAGAAGACAAACATATGCACAAATCAACGTTTCACAATAAGTTAAGCACAAAATATGGCTGGGGCCCTAGGGGCGTACCAGACCATATACTAAGTAAGAGACTTAGGGACAACGACTTGCAGGGAGACAAGGCCTAGGGCCTTCAGAAGTGCAGGGGCCTCACGAAACCACCCAAGGCAGGTAAGTAAAGGACCCACGGGGGACGCGTGCAGTGTGGATACACAGGCGCGGATCGCCGTTAACTTCAATGGGGCAAGTCGCGGTTGGAAATAAAGAGTTTTAGGATACTTCGGGAGAACCTACAAGCAAGTCACTTACAGGGTAAGTAGTTCTAGGGCCCACACCCACAGGAGCACCGTAGTGCTGGAGTTACCTCACCCAGGGAAGCCGGGTGCATAGGTGTCCTTTGGTGTCGGGTCGCGGCGTCGTTTTCAATGGCGAACAAAGAAGACTTGCTGCTTGCGGGAGCTGAAGAAGTGTCCGGTGGAATCCAAGCCTGGATTCTGAAGAAGGATGACCTGAAAGCAGAGGGGACAGTGTTCAAAGTCACTTGGCAGTGACCCGGGGCAAGGAAGATGGATGCCCACCGTCGTCGGTTGATTCAGGTCGGTTGCAGGTGCCTTGACTCTTCAGCCACGTGGTCCAGGAGGTGTCGACGACGACCAGGAGCTGGATTCGGTGGGTCCCTCGAAGTCTGCAGCTGACTGCGGTGTCGGCAACTCGATTGGAGCCAACAAGCCTTGGCAGCAGCAAGTCTCGGGGGGATGAAGAAAAGTCGATGGCGCAGACCAGCAAGGTCTGAGGGACTCACCCAGCGAGGGTAAGTCAGGGCAGGCCTGGAGCAACCAGGGGAGCCCTTTGGTTTCTTTAAGAAGTCTTCTGGGGACCCACAAGCCGGCGGGCAAGGGATCGCGAAGACACCTCGGGCGGAATCACTCAACAGGGGTCCACGGTCACTCGGGACGGTGTAGGCCTCTGATCTTCGGAGGGATTCCTGCTGGAGGTCGGGACCACACGTGGTCCAAAGCACAAGTTCGTAGAACGTTGTGAAGGGGTTGCACTCGACAATAGTGCACGGTACCCAGGGGTCGCGGTTCCTCGTTACTCGTGGGGTCCACTTGCCTCAGCTTCGCTGGGGACTCACGATGGCCTGGGAGAGGTCAGGAAATCCACTTCTTGGGCTGCAGGGACTTCGGACTCCGGCGGGAGCGGCATAGTTTATGACCGTCGTTGTCGTTTTTGGTGCCTGCCAAGCAGGGGAGTCACTCCTTGACTCCAAGGGAGATTCTTCTGTCTTCCAAAGGTAGTGGAACGTCGAAGGGCCAGGATTCTTCTGTAGAGCATCGTCCAGGGGTTATCTGCTTTGCAATGGCAAGGTTCCCCCTCTTATACTAAAAAGAGGGGATGGACTAGCTCTATGACCCCACCTATGGGAGGGTCAAGGGAGGGGGTGGCTACACCCACTTCCCTTTGTCCAGTTTCGCGCCAGAGCAGGGGCAGGTAGCCCCTGAGCTGGTTTGAACTGGCATATGCACAGAGGAGCCTTCTGCTCCCCCAGTGCAGGACTTCAAAGCACTCTAAGAGTGCACCCACCCAGCCCCAATACACTAAACCCTGTCTGGGAGGTGGTTACACCTCCCTGTGACAGGATGCCTATTGTTGGGCTTCCTCCACTGCGAGTTTCGGTCATCAGCAGGAGGGCAGCCCAGTGTCTGTGACTGGTGGCATCCATTTTGTGATGCCAGGGCTCTTTAGGATTCTACCGCGTTTCCACAGCAGGTACATGTCTTATCCCTCTAGAAGGGTGGAATGTTACCCCCGCCGCCAAGATTGGCGGGTGGGTAGTATTCCAAGATGTTTGACACCAAACACGACATGTTTTGATGCAGCCATTCCAAAGTTAGCATTTACCGCGAGGATATAATGCACTTAAGAGTATATGGTTTAACCGCATCCACAAACAGCACCAGAGAATAGACTCTGAGAGCTGCAGAGGGGCCCTGCTCAGGCAGAGGCACCCCCTCACATAGTAGCCAAGCACCCTGCCCTCAGGATTGATAGGGCCTGCCTTAGGGGTCACTGATAGGTTTATATGTGTGTGCAAGAGAGATATAGGAAACCTATATCTCAGTGAGGGGTGCTAGCACCACCTCACCCAGGCTGCAGTAGCAGGCCTGTGGTGTCAGATTTAGACTGCTTCTCAGGGGTGGCATAACACATGCTGCAGCCCCTGGTAGGCCTGTGAAGTACCTATGCCCTTGGCACCTAAGGTACCATATACTAGGGACTCATAAGGCACCACAGTATCCAATCACTAGTGCACCTAGAGTGCACTCCATGTCGTTTAGAGAGAACAGAGAGGCTGGGGCCCTGATTGGCAGGGACCCAGCCAGACTATAGCCAGAAACCAGTGCTAACATCAGAAAAAAAGTGGGGGCAACATAAGAGGCAGATCCTACTCTCCTACACCAGGCAATATATCTGAAGGCCCGTCCAGCAGCACCTGTTAAGGTCGACTCAATGTCCATTTTTGTGCGATCTGATTTATGTAAGCAAACAATGGACAAACGATGGAAGATGCGCCAACTGATGGATCCCCTCAAGAATCTCGGCTCACAAGTATTTCTACAAGAGCCGGCCCGTCTTAAAGTTATGAAGGATGGTCGAACACATTTTTTCTTTAACGAGCATGATGCTCAACAAGCCCTCTTGGAGTGGCAATCTGTTGCCAAGAAGGGATCGAATACCTAATGATCTAGTTTGGTTTTTTTTGTTGCTCCTTTTTTTTTTTTTTCTCTGCTAAGAGTGTCTGGGGAGCAGGGACCTTCTTAATTTAAATTCATAGAGAACAATAATTAGTGAACGACTGTAGAATGTGTTACAATGGGAGTTTTTTTTTTTGGTATGGGGGTCTGTGTATAACAATGGGTGTAGCGGATAAGTATTAAGATAGTCATGGTGGGTTCGGGTGGTGGTCCAGGGCTTGCGGGGGGCATACGGGGGGAGTGTCCTCCCAGGATGCTGCCAGGGTGGGACAGCAGAGAAGGGGGCGATTCCTTTCCTTAGACACGGGGGGGAGGGTTGGTTGGGTGGGGGGGAGATTTGGAGTTGGGTGTTTTGAATTTAGCTTACGACAGGTTGGGTGGGGAGGGGAGGAGGGAGGGAGGGGTGTAAGCAGCCATAGTTTTGGGAAGGCAACACTGATCGAGCACAAGGAAAAGAGAAATGCAAATAGGGGGAGCAAGTGGGGCGGGCTTTTTCAATATGGTTAAATGTTGTATATAAAATATATGTGTTGGAACGTATCTGGTCTTAATAATTCTGGGAAACGTCGGTTAGTTACGGAGGAACTTCGGATATTTAAACCCCATATACTAGGACTCTCCGAAACCCATCTGGCTTATAAAGACAGAGCACACTTAAAACAGCTTGGTTATGAGGTACTGGTTAGCACGTCGCAATCGATTTCTATTCGGGGGTGGCTATTCTAAAATCTAAAAACTGTCAGGCTACTGTATTACGTACATTGGCTGACTCTAAGGGGAGATGGGCACTAGCTCAGGTATTGATCTATGGGCATAAAGCTACGGTGTGTGTAGTATATGGCCCCAATATTGACTGTCCTGATATGTTTTTCTATTTATGTACCGAGTTATTGGAATGGGACGGCGATTTGATTCTTATGGGAGATTTTAACTGTATTTTGGATAGAAAAATAGATACTACCAATACTTCAACTCGGTCTAGGATGGGTAAGGTTAGGGCGGCTATATTTGAGCTTCTTTACATATTTCAATTAGAGGATGTTTGGCGCAGATTAAATCCTATGGTACCAGGTTATACATTTTATTCACATCCTCATAACACATACTCTAGAATAGACATGATTTTTACTAGTAATAGGATTTTAGAGAGGGCACAAATCGAGGTCTGCCCCAAGATTACTTCGGACCATAATCCATTGATGTTGACTTTACAGCTTCAATCAGGGGTTAAAGAGCCAAGGAGAGAGTTTTCCTTCCCCAGATACCTTCTGAATAGCCCAGAATATGTGGAATTTATGCAAGGAACATTGGGGGAATTTATTGGAAACAATGAGGGAACAGCGTCAGCAGCAATGGTTTGGGATTGTATGAAGGCGTTTGTTAGAGGGGCAACATTGCAATATATTTTAAAAAAGAATAGACAGGGGCTATCTGTGCTCGAACATAGCTATAAGACATATTTAGAACTAGAGCAAAAGCACGCTAGGGCTATTGTCTTAAAAGACCCCGGAGAACAGCAGATTTACCATCAGGTGATAGACGTCAGAGCCAAACTTAAAAGAAGCTTAAGGGACAAAGTAGCGAATAGTTATCATAAGTTTAAAACTAAACAGTATGAGTATGGGGAAAGGGTCGGGCGGGTGTTAGCCAATCAAATTGCTGACATGAGGGTTAGATCTAGTATTAAATGTATTAAAGGGGCAGACGGATTAGTATACACTAGATCAGAGGATATACTTGAACAATTCAAACTATACTATGCCAATTTGTATGACAATTCAACTTGTTTCAATCAACAAGCAGCTGCAGGGTATATTGAGGAGAGCGCTATGCCCATCTTGAACGTCTCTCTCTCTGAGCCCTTGCAGAGGGAAATCGATTTGGAGGAAATAGAGGGCGCTATTAATACTTTGCCCACCGGTAAAGCTGTAGGTGGTGATACAATCCCACTGGAATTTTACAAGAATTTCAAAAATAGGCTCCTACCGGTTTTTCTAGCGCTATGTAACGAGATTATGCAGGGGGGGGATGTTCCGCCATCTTGGAATAATACTAATATCGTAGTGTTTTTAAAAAGGGGAAACCAGCAGAGGAGCTGAGTTCATATCGGCTGATATCATTAATAAATGCCGACGTCAAAATCTTTTCTAAAATCCTTGCATCTCGGTTAGCTCCGGTTATCCATGTTTTAGTGTCAGAACATCAGCACGGATTTGTCCCCGGCAGGGATACGGCAGCCCACATTAACACAGCTATTGCTGTGTTTGATGTATGTGGCCGGGCAGAACAGCGTGTTGGGATGCTGATGCTGGATGCCGAGAAGGCTTTCGATCGGGTAGTCTGGGGATCATTGTGGTTAACAATGACAGTGCTTGGTCTCGGTCGAAGGTTTATCTCGGCAACTCAGAAACTGTACAGCAACCCGTCAGCCTCGGTTAAAGTTAATGGTCTCGCCTCACCTTTCTTTGCAGTCCAAAGAGGCACGCAACAGGGGTGTCCCCTATCCCCGCTGTTGTTCGCTCTTTATATTGAGCCCTTTGTACAACACTTGTTACGTAATGTAGGGATTTCACCAGTCTTTTTTAATGGCGTAGAGCTCAAACTGACTGCATATGCAGACGATATAGCAGTTTTTTCTAGCACATCTGAAGATTCTATAGTTGAAATTACCTCAGAAGCCCAGCGCTTTGGGTCATTTGCAGGTTATAAATTAAACTTAGACAAAACTCAAACTATACTGAACTATCAATCAAATGTGGCTCCGGCGGCTTTGGGGGTTACACAAACAGCAACTTATCTAGGGGTTTGCATTTGCAGTCAAGTAGACAAGGTAATTGCGTTGAATTATGAACCATTGCTAAAGAGGGTTGTCTTAAACATGCGCAGTTGGCATAGGCTCCCCATTAGTATTGTGGGGAGATGTAATATCGTTAAAATGAATATTTTGCCCAAGTTTTTGTATTTATTTCGGACTATTCCATACAGGGTCCCCCTTTCATTTTTTAAACGTTTGGAGGGTGCTGTAGGGAGCTTTATTTGGAGCTACCAACGGGCTAGGAGAGCTTTGCGCTTTATTAAACTACCATATTCCCGAGGCGGTTTCATGCTCCCAGATTTTAAATTATATTTTTGGGATGCTTTTTTTGGTCGTATACAAAGCCTGTTTAATGGTCCTAATAGTGGTAGTACCTGGCTCTCATATCAAATAGCGAGTGGCCCCGATGCGGGGTTTTTGTTGTACAAAACAATGGATCCTAACTACTACAAAAGGGTACGATTTAAGATTGTGAGGGATATTGTTAAGATATGGCAAGACATTTCCAAAGTATACTCCCTTGCATACTGGCATGCATACACTAGGCTATGGGGGAATCCCGCATTGCCAAAAATATTCCATGATCCTACTGGAAGTAGGTGGCAAAGCAGGGGTATAGAACAACTCGGTCAACTATATGATGGGCAAGGGTTCCGGTCGTTTTTTACATTGCAGGAAGAGTATGGGTTGCCTCATACTACGTTTTTTAAATATATACAAATAAGGGACTATATGCTACGCGGCTTGGGCCTAGCACAGCTACCAAGTTCCTCAGGAGTACTCTCTGTACTTTTTCAGTTCCGTGGCTGGGGGTTAATTGGCAAAGCTTATAAGAAGCTTTTAGATACTGCTAGTGATGATGGCTTACAAGTTGCAGCAAAGTTAAGTCGGGCTTTCCAAATTAATATAACCAGCAACGAAGTACAGGAATCTATGGCGACTATAGATACAGAGGTAGCATCGGTTAATTTGAAGTTACAGCAACATAGGGTAATTTTTATGCAGTATTATACTCCAGAGGTAATCTCTAAATGGGCTATGAATCACACATCTTCATTTAAAGTATATTATCCAAAGTGTCAAATGTATGCTGCTGATTTATGTCATATGTTCATTAAGTGCCCTGTGTTGAGTGTATTTTGGCTTAAAGTTAATCATGCTCTTTCAACTTTGGCTGGACACAGTATTCAAATGACAGAGAAGGAAATTGTGTTGGGGGCAATTCAGGATCGAGGCTGTCTTTCGGGCCCATTAGTATCAATTTTAATTATATGTGCTCGATTGTGTATTGCCCGGGTCTGGATTAAAAAAACAGGGCCTAGTGTTAATGAATTTTGGTCTTTACTTCGTGAGATATACGAAATGGAAATGGCTCTTGCAAAAGCTAGAGGTCCACGTTCGTGGAGAAAATTTAAACGGATATGGTCTGGTACTCAGTGGGATTAGAACTGTGTGCTTTGTATACTTTACTGGGGCTTATATTTAGTATGATGTATGATGTATTTGAACTTATAATTAACTTTTGTACCCCCTTGTTCTCCCTTTTTATGTTTATTTCTGTTAGAAATTTGTCAATGTAATTTCCTGATGTGCTCGTCTTCAGTGTATTGATTTGCATTTATGGCTAAAAAAAAATAAAAAATAAAAAATAAAAAAATATGGCGGACAGGACATCCGCAGCTTTTTGGTGGATGTACGCATCAAACAAAGTCTAGGTAAGGCTCTTAGTGGCTACAGAGCAGAAAGAGTCAAGCCTGAAATATATGCTAGACGGAGATTGCGAGAAGAAGAACGTTTTTTATAAACAAATTTTTATTGATTATGAAGATGACATACAACAAAATAAAATAAAGAATTGCTTTCCAATCAAAGCCACATCATCCCACCCGTTACAAATCTCCTGCGATTATGAAGGAACTGAAGCACCTACGGGCACAATCTCCGGCGTAGAAAACAAACCATAATACTCCCACCATTCACCCCAAATCTTATGGAATTTTCGAGGACAGCCTCTAGTGATATAAATTGGCTCTTCCTGTTTGGAACACCAGTCCATGCCAGAGAACAACAAAGTTTTGAGACTAGTTTTAAAGTGAGCCAGTGAAGTTTTTTTGCTGAGTCACTTCACCCTCGCATGGTTGATAGTTGAAAAGATGAAGGTCTTAGAATAACTTTGTTATAAACTCCAAGTTATCTCATAGCTTGCGGTAGCAGTAGTTTGTACAACAGATAAGGCGCAGCAAGATTTTGGGTGCATTTTGTAAGTGTAGACAAGGCAGCCTTCTAGCTTAAGATGGTGCAAATTTCTTAAGGCGTCCGAGGCTTGGCCTTATGAAGCCCTGTGTTTAATCGGGCTTATGCATTTTGCACAACCTGGAGTTTCTGAGTGAGGGCCTTGGCCTGCTTCTGATACGGCACATTTGTATAATTAACTGAGGAACCTACAACCATTTTGAGAACTGAGGGAGGGAGAAGATGGAGGCTTTTCTCCACTTGCCCCACATAGACAAAATATATTTTTGAAGACATAGGTCATCTATGCGTTCATTGATAAATGTTCAGCTAGGAGTATTCCTACGTTCATGATCTTTGTAATTGGTAAACTACATTGTGGGGTAGGCCGTGATTCTCCTAGGTAATGCACGGTACCTTGTGTGCTCAACATAATAGTATGTTTTATCCTGGTCCAGCTATGGCCAACTATTGAGCAGTTTTTAGGGAGTCATACTGTTGAGTGTTTCCATCCAGAGATATCATGAACTATTTATCATCTGTATATCATTAGTGTCTCAGTCTCCTGTAGTGGCGCCTTTCCTGGAATCTTGTTTCATATGTCTAAGGTTTAGAGGAGGACAAAATACCGTAAAGCTACTAGTGAAGACATCCTCTAGGCACAATATTTGCAAGTCAAGGGGTACACTCACCAGGCTGGTGGACGTCATTGCGAAGGAAGGATCTTATTTAAAGACCTTGGGCAGATAGAACAAATCTGGGGTCTTCTCTGAGCAATGCCGTTGTCTGATAAGTGCTAGAACTTTTAGTTGTCAATATATAAAATATTTTGAATTTCAGTTCCATGCCCAGACAAGGATGGCCTTTCACTAATGATTCTTGGGTCTTAGGTAGCCCACAGGTCTAGGACAAGCTATACGCATTGGATTTTATCATGACTAGGCCAGAAAGTTAAATGCAAGTCATATTCTATTTTTCTAATTTTATATTGAAAACACTTCATTTGTCTATTTTTATTGATATTGTTCTGGTTCCTTGAAATGTTCACCACAGAAATGCTTGAGGAAGTAGAAATTGATTGATTCATGAATTGAGGAAAAGATCTAGGGCCACATGTATCAAAATTGGAAATTGAGATTAACTAATTGCGATTGCCTGAGAAAGGCAATTAGGTAATTGCAATTTCCAATGTTTGAAACTCCATGAGTTTCATATACCGATTCATAGTGGGTCGCAAACCGACCTACCTCATTAATATGAATGAGGTAGATGGCAATTTACGAGCCCCTAGGAATCGCAAAAATCACAGGGATGGTGGCCTGCTGAGGTCAGCAGACCACCATGTCTGTGACTGATTTTAAATAAAGCAATCTTTTTTTTTGTAAAGCAGCCCGTTTTCCTTAAAGGTCCCTTGGGGACCCCTTCCCATTTGCGAATGGGTTACCACCTACTTGAAGTAGGTGGTAAAATGCGAATGTTTTGCGACCGCATTTCGCTCACAAAACATTCATACATACCGATGCGATTCGGTATTAGGAAGGGATGCCCTTATCATGCCCCTTCCTAATACCGAATCGCAAAACCCAATTTGCGATTCAGTAACAGGTTACTGAATCGCAATTTGGGTTTGATGCATGTGAAAAGCCATTTTTGCGTTTGCAAATGGGTCAATTCTGCCAATCGGCCCGTTTGCGAACTCAAAAAGGCTTTATACATGTGGCCCCTAGTTTTTAAAGGCCTGGATCCATTTCTGTTTCCATATCGTCTTCTAGTTTTTTGTTTTTTTTGGTCTACCATGTGTAGAATATGTACTCAAATATAGTAACTGTTGTGTAAGAAACTGCCTTCAGCTTCTTCTGTTTTATGGAAGGTAAGGTAACATTGAACTGTTAATCATGACTTGTTTTCATATCAAGACCAGTATACATTTTTCCTCATCTTCCTAATGTGCTATCCTAGAAGAAAGTAATATTTCTGGTCACTTTCTGTTTGAATAGTTTTATTGCAAACCTTGTCACGTAAAATTAATTTCAAACTCATTGCGAAAACGAAATGGGACAATGTCCCAAATCTTCCTTCGAGAATATGAAGGGCAACATATCACATTTTAGTTGACACTGACGTAGTCAACTGGTGGGCAGTGGATAACCCTAATAGTTGGATATTTCCATTGTAAACAAACTTTGAACATATTTAAATTACGCCCTAGAAGACAATTCATAGGAGAAAAACCAAGATGCTGTAGGCTAACATGGCCAGAACAACTTCAGTCACTCTTGCAGGCGATGCACTCGAAGAGGTTGAGGCCTTCACCTACCTGGGCAGTGTCATAGACAAGCAGGGCGGCACAGACGCCAACGTCAAGGCACGAATCAGCAAAGCAAGGGCTGCCTTCATTCAGCTAAAGAAGATCCGGAGCTCCAAAGATAAGGCTTTTTAAAAGCAACTTAAAATCGGTCCTTCTGTATGGAGCAGAAACTTGGAAGACAACAGTGACCATCACTAACAAAGTCCAGACCTTCATCAACACCTGCATGAGGAAAATCCTCCAAATCCGCTGGCCAAACACCATCAGCAACAACAACCTATGGGAGCAGACTTTCCAACTCCCTGCTCATGAAGAAGTCATGAAAAGACACTGGGGCTGGATAGGTCACATCCTCCACAAGCCCGCATCAAACACCACTGGGCAAGCCCTGACCTGGAACTCTCAAGGGAAAAGGAAAAGAGGAAGGCCAAGAAACACTTGGCACCAAGGCCTCAAGGCTGACTGCAAGGAGATGGGTTAGACCTGGAGTCAGATTGAAAGAAAAGCACAGGCAGAGGTGGCTGGAGAGTCCTAGTTGAGGGCCTATACCTCAGGAGTGGCAGTAGGCATAAGTAAATAAGTAAGTTAGAAGACCATGGCATGTCTAGATTTGTAATAAAGCCCTGTATAACTTATGTTAGTTTTGTGGTAGATTAAATCCTATGCAGTCACTTTAGAATGATTTCCTTCATAGATGGAGGGGCGAGGAACTGAGTAATTTTTAACATATTTGTAAGAGCAGATCTCTCTGGCTATAGAAGAGGTTAATGGAGTTTACACTTTGTGCGCAAATTGTCTGTATTTGGTATGCATTGACATGTAATGAATATGTGGAAACCGCACATATGTGAACTGCCACGTTCCTCCTGGAATACAGCGGGGTTTTTGCAAATATGTGTTTTTGGACTTTGGTGAAATCCACAGAAGGCTGTGATCAGACTCTGTGGAGGCCTCATCATTCAAACTGTAAATATTAACTATTATATTTATGTATTTGTTATTGGTGATTTGTATGGTGCTATATGTCACCAAAGGGCTGATTCAGACTCCCAAACTTATTAAAGTCAAAGATGGCAGTAGCATCGTCATGATACTCTCCATCATAGTGAAGTTTCTAAGGGGATCCTGATGGGAAGTCTAATGACCCTGCTACAGAGTAACATAGCTGAGTGCAGGTCATGATGTGTTAAACACTTATAACTCAACATATGTCATTGGGCACTGCCATTCACCGACAGGAAAAAAATCAAACACATTCAGGTCGTCAGTAATAACTATGGAGTTGTTGACTTTGTTGTTGGCATGCCAACAGAAAATCACAAACTGCCCAGCCACAGGGTTAGAGTGGGAGGCTGATCCTCAGTGATTGACCGGAGGAGAGCGGACCGTTGTCAGGGTTGCTAGGTTGAGGGGTACGGCATCCATCCAGTTCTGAAAGTAGCCATATGGAGCAGCGGTCAATTTTTTTACATGTGAATAAATGCTTTTCTCCTGAAGAGACATCATGGTAAACTTAGGGGTATATTCACAAGAACGTGTGCTAAATATCACCAAAAAATGTTAACGCAACTTTACACATCGCAGCCGATCGCGGGAAAATAACCCTGTGTTAACGTGGAATTCACAACACCGCGGTACCATGCGATAGTCTCCTGAAACCGCGGACAATGTCCGCGATACAACCACCTCGACGGCGATAAAAACACAAACCCCAACACCAAAAAACATGCGGTGAGCCCATTCGCGAGGAGGAAAGCAGCGATAAGCAGCGCAAGGCCCGCGACACATATACGGCATGCGGGAATAAGTACAACAAAAGCAGGAAAAAGAAAGACAAACCAAACAGAAAACAGCGAAGCACAATGGAGGCAGTTGGAGCCAGCACACAACCCCACAAGCACCATTGGCAACAAAACATTAGACATGGCAGGCCATCGTGGACAAGGTGAATGCAGCCCGAGAGCGGAGGAGAACAATGGCAGAAAACCAGAACAGCTGGAATGATGCGAAACACACAAACAAGCACAAACACGCCAACAACCACAAGGCAGCAATGCACACCGGAGGTGGGAGTCCAGCGCCACACCAGGAGCTGGATGACATGGAGGAAATGGTGTCCACCACATCAGTCTGGAGATGGTGGCAGGACTCGGGGACCGGAAACTGCTCAAAATCAACAGATACAACAGCAACAGGGAGAGGAACCACCAGGGACTGGGGGGACGGGGGGAGATGGCCACAATGGCACACATGCACAATTAAGCACAGCACAACTACAGACAAACCATGCCCAAGAGGAACAACACCAACCAAGAGCACACAACTCGGCAATATCACACCACTGAACAAGCACAGAAGTGAAAACCACACTGCCTGAAAGGGAGAAGGGTGAGCCAAATCAGAGCTCAAGGGACATCTCACACACAATGCAGCACACACACATAGGAAGCAGAGCACCCCAACATCCAACACAATGTGGAACAAACACCAACATCTGCACAACCGAACACAAGAGACAAGTGCACCCGCTTGTGGCCGGTAAATGGCCATACGCATCTGGCAAACCACGAAACAGGGACATGATAATGCACAAGTACCAACCCACAGCCCTGATGGGGTAGCAATGCATGTAAGGCAGTGACCCAGATAGGCCGTGACACACACATTGGCATACAAATAAACACTCAACACAGTTGGAGACAAGTGAACGGGCGGAAACTTTATCAACAATTGTGTGTCAGTACGGCCAAGGGAAGTGCCACGACATGCAGACCAATGCAGCAGCATGTCTGAATGAGGAACGTTGGAAAGCGCCCATGTCCACCCCGGGGGAGTCCATCACCAACACAAGTCATTGCCAACCCGCGTATGTTGTTCGCGCATGGATCAGGAGTCCAGGCCAATGCAGCCATGTCCACTGTCTCCCAGGGACATGTGACCAGATCCCCAACATGCAACCAGGCGTCGGGACACGTGCAATGGGTCACATGCAGTCCTGGCTGCAGGTACCTTGTCACTCGTCCATGAACGCGAGTGCAGCAGCGTAGGCCAACATTTCCAATGCGAGATCATTGTCCACCACATCTGACATTTCGGCGACGTAACCCATCAGCTGTTCAGGACAGATGTGCTCACTCCAACCCCTGGCCCCAATATGCACGAAAGCCCAATCAGGGAGCTGCTCAATGTGGTCACTGCACACGACGACTCCTGCAATCTCCCAGGTCCAGTTCCCAGCATGCATTCCAAACATCCAGGCATGCCATAAACGGGCATCACGGTGACACTCCTGGTCGTGGTCCAACAGGGGCGCACACACACGTCGAAATCCAGGTCAGCTACAGTCACGTTGGAGAGGCAGACATCCATGGTCCACTCGAATATGCACGAGCGACAATGCAACACAGGCTGAACGCAGGTGACGTTCGCAAGGCGGAAGCTCAGCCGGTAACTTATCCGCAGCACTGCCAACGGCAGTGCCCCCAGTACATGCAACAGACGTGCACGGTACAGGTCCACGTGACTGGAGTCGAGCATGTGTCCGGGATGGTCTGCCATTGCCTCAGTGGCTCTGCTTGAAGCGGCACTGTGAGGACCTGCGCCAGTCCTGTGGATGAAACGCCTCAGCTCAGAGCAATGAGCAGTGTCTGTGTGCAACGGGTGCAGGCCTGGGGTGTGGTGGGAGTACGAGTGAAGGCCATTTCATGGACGCAAACTCCGACCAAGGACTTCTGCGTGTGGGATGTGTACTCGTTGGCCTCACGTCTGGCAGTGCGTAGTGTGGGAGTCGCCTGGAAATGCTATCCTATCTTTCAGGGGGTGCTGGGCACTTGCAAGTCACATCTAGGAGCTGCAGATATGCTACCGCCCGATAGTGCAGACAAAGGACCATTCATCCCTACAGTCACTTCACCATCTGCATGCATTCAGGAGACGTACAGAGGCCTGCTGTGGGTGTGGTGGGATGTCTGCGACCCTGGGAATCATGGACGATATGCCCAGCACGTGGCACATGTGCGGACTCATTGTGTGTTACGTTGCCTCACAGCTGCTCCACCCTCCCACGAGCCCCCACACTTGTGTGCCCTGCGCGGTTGTATCACGTGCACTCCTACGGCACACCATTGTGATGCCTGTCCGCGCATGTCCAGCGGCATGCCACCAACACCTTGATGCTGGCCATTGAAGGTGTGCGGCCAAGTGAGTGTAGGCCAATGGTCCGGACAGGGCGGACACAAGTGTACAGTCCATGGCTGGCTGTGGTCACGCTGCGAATGAGGCTAGGCAACTGACTCATGCAGCCGCAGGACTGATACACATAACCCTTGGCATGCATGTGCCAAGACCCCGAGTGTACTTGCGCTCCTACATTTCCCCGTCCGTGCGGGCCCGCCCTCCTGGTGCATGCTACATTGCAACATCGTCTACTGTGGCCCTGGTGGCGACAACACCCCAACACAAAGACACACTTACCGCACATCCTGCCCTAGGCCAGGTCCGAGCCACGCCCTGCTCCCCCTGCCGATCCAGCACACCCCTGCGCTGAACTGACATACGCCAGACCAGCACACGCCGCTTGTGCATGCAGGGGGGGCCAGGCGAAGCTACATGTCCAAGGTCACTGCCAACGCTGAGGTGACATGTTATCGTCCGCTGAGGATAGCACACTGTGATGTTGCAGTGCCGTGCCCATCATGCTGAAACAGTGACCACACGGACACACTTCCTCAGATGGTGTGAATGGCTACGGGCACGTGCGCCCGGCCACATTTATTAGCAGGCACACATATCGAGTGACACCTGTGTTGGATGTGTGTGGGGTGTGTGCACACCAGCCGGCAAGGGCTGCCTGATGCAGTCAGAAATCGACAACAGTGTACATCGTAAAGGACACAACCATTCAACCGTAAAGGCCCCATGACTTGTGCTGCACAGAGTTAGTGGCCCCAGATGCACAGTGTCCTGCACGGGCCTACCGCCACGGGCCGCTGACTTGCGGGGCCCTGGGGCAGGGTCACAAGTGCAGAGCAGGTTTCCATAGATGACAAAGGGGCTTGTCGCGGAGTGTCTCGGTGGACAGTGGAAGGTGTGCCCCCAGGGCATGATGCAGAGGGCAGAACCACGCTGAAACAGTCACTACGGTGGAGATGAATGGACCAGACACATGTCGGACACCAAGTCCGGTCCGGCCAGATGGAGATGCAGAAAACCACCAGACCATGGACTCAGACGCCACCTAGGTCCAACGAGACTCATTGCGCTCAGAGTTAGTGGCACCAGTGCTGTCAGGGGATGCCGCATGCGATGAGGCGTGTCCAATGGTGTGGACTCCTCCACATCTTACCCAAGACACAGTTCCACATGTGTGACCTACTGGGACGCAGTGTTGGCCTGAGGCAGCGGTCAGCACGGGCTTAGGTTGGATGGTCCCACCGGCCTGCGTAGTTCAGGTTCAGTGGCACCACGGGACGCGGTATTGCGGTGAACAGGGTTGATGGCACCAGGTCAGTTGTTGATAGTGTTCGATCACCTCCGTGACTCTGATCCGGCTTTCCTCCGGACTGAGCCGCATCTTCCTCTTACTCCTCTCCGTGCGTTCACTGGTGTGGACTCTGCCATTCATGATTGGCGACTAGGTGCTGGATGTGGGACCTACTGGTCCGCAGGGTAGGCCTGAGCCCTCATCCACGTGTCGCCGGCTGGCGTTGACCAGGGTTAGTGGCACCACGTGTCGCCGGCTGGCGTTGAACAGGGTTAGTGGCACCACGTGTCGCCGGCTTGCGATATGGAATTATGCCTCACTGATCAATGGGAGTCTGGTGCTGTGGCCGCTGCCACGGACTTGGGGTCACTGCCATTCAAGACTCAGGACACAGTTCTACATGTTGGACCTACTGGGCCCAGGAGGACGCAGGTGGAGTATGTAAATGTGAAAGGAGTAATGTGGCCCAGCGACGGGGGGCCAGCGATGGTCTGCGGAGGCTGCAGAGGTCGCGGGACTGGTGCTTGTAGCTTGCACCGGCACGTGGTGGGCCCTCATCGACACACGCCGGTGTAGGCAGATGAGCGGAGCCTCGTTGGTGTGCTGTGGCAGGCATGACGGGTCGGAGGACCAGCGGCCCGGGGTGCAGCAGGCGCACAGGGACGCAGGCCCCGCTGTGCTCGGCGCAGGACTCGTGGTGGACCGAGAGCCGCCGCACTGGCAGACGCGTTGTCCATTCCGAATGAGAACCACGCCCAGTGCGAAGGGGTTTTTGTTCACACCCCTACGCAGGCCTGGCGTACGCTTGTCCAACCCACTACGCACGCGCATGCAGGGGGGGACGTAACGTGCGACATTTCCGCGTTCTGCCCCACTGCCTGTGGGGACATGGTAGCGTCCACTGGCCACTGCACTCCATGCACCAGCAGTTGATCTCCACATGGCCATTTCCGTGGTTTGCACTCTGGGGTCTGTCCGGCACCTCCACGCCACATCTGGCATTGGGTGGGTTCACATTCCTTGATCACTTGCCGCTCTCGCACATGCCTGCTCCATGCCTCTCCTCGCATCTGGCTATTGTGTGTCTGCGGTGGCATGCCGTGGCTGGGTTGTGTGCATGGCAAGGCCAGCTTCACAATGGAGTTGTGTTGTCGTGTCTGGTCGGTTGGCATGTTGTGTGTCATGTTGAATGTAGTTGTGCTGCGTGTCCATTGCCGGTGTCGTGAGTTGCATGACTGTGGGCTGGAGGTGTGTGGTGTGTTCATTTTGGACTTAACAACGGGCACGGCATTTACATGGGTGCCATCCTGGGAGCGCTGGGTGATGCTGGACTGTCCGGAGATGTGAGAATAATGCACTCGGCCTGGGGAGTTGGCCACGACATTGTTGAGGAGTCCCGGCCGGTCCACTGTTACCTGCACATTCATGATATGCGTGTGCTTTCTGTTGTGGTAGTTGTGTGCTGTGTCGGCACGGGGCACGAGGGGTACATGTGTGCAGTTAATTGGCCCTGGCACGCGAGGGAATCCAGCTATGGCGTAGAGGCCTTGCTTGGTCTCCAGCAGCTCCTGCGCAGTGTGGGTGAGGTGGAGGTGCTGGGGTACCAGGCTGTTGTTGGCATCCAGGAGAGGTGTGATGACCTTGTATGGGGCTGGCTGTGTGACTCCTCCGACTCTGGCAGTTGTGGGTTGGATGGTACCAGAGGCCGACATGTGCTGCGCAGCCGGCAGCTTTGTCTGCGGAGGGATGTTGGTAGTCCGCTGGGTTGGTACCGTCAGCAGGTGGGGGATGTGGGTCAAGATGCGGGGCATGGTTGTCCTTTTGGTCCTGTAGTGGGCAATGTCCTCCTCTGGCGTTGGGTCTGGATGGCAGGTGCGTTTCAGGTGGGTCCGCTGTCTTTGTGTACGCTGCCTCTGTGGTGTTCCCGGGGGGGGGGGGGCGGGACCGGTCCTGGGGGTGGTGGCGGGCCTGGGGTGGGTGGGGGTGGGTGTTGTGTCCCTCATGGGTCTCGGAGCTGCATGATGATTGTCTCCATGGCATCTGTGGGTCTTCGGGTGTGGCTCTTGGCTGGGCTCCCTTTGATGCTGCAGGTAGTCGTCCTGCTTAACACCAGCAAAAGCCAGGTGCTAAATCCCTGGTGCTACTGCGGCTTATCGCCTGTTTTTGGTTCGCATCGCAGATCTGGCAGTTTGTTGTGAAAGTGGTGTTGTGGTTTTTTCGTGTGTTTTGGCACGGGAACGCCTACTCTGCATCTCATTAGGGTTAGTTGGTGGTGTCCACCGTGGTGTTAAATTTTGGGGCAGTTATCGCGGGAATACTGGCGATGTCTGCGGTTTGCACCCGCTTGTGAATGGGGTGTTAAATCTATCTCCACTTTTGTTGAGTTAAGGTGGAGATAAATCGGAGATAAGTCCATGTGAATATGCCCCTTAGTTTATTAAATATACTATACTTAACCTGATGATATAGTAGAAGTTATGCTTTTGAAGGCCGATGTTGTCTACCTCGCTATAATCATACACAACCCTGCTTTTAGCTACCAGTCAAACCCCTGGTCCCAAAGTTAAGACGGGGGTGACCATGGTGGATCAGTGTGGGGCAGAAGGCACACACATTATTAGAGATACTCTACACCACCTAATGCAGCAGAGAAAAACTGTAGTGTGTGCCTGGACTTTTGTTACTTAAAGAATTACTGGATGTGCAATGGTGGGATAATGAAAAGAAATCAATACCTTAGGGCTAGGAATTTGAAGACACTCTGAGTGTAAGAGGGGTAAACAAAAGAATGAACCCCTTCTGTCCAATTTCAGTCTAGTGCCTCACACTGTTTCAGAGCTAGGATCCACCTGTTCAGACTGGCACATTCACTTTTTCAATGTCACCCTGAAACATTGACATTCACAGTACATCCTAAAAACGAAATGCTTCCTACAGAGAAAGATGCATGAAACTGGGTGCTTTGTGCCAGAAAAGAAGGTGTGCACCTCTTATTCTTTTCATTGCCACACATTCAATCAATTTGGACAGAATGGAAAGAAAGTCCTGCTTACAACAAAAAGGAAAATACAAAACAGGAAAATGGGAGAGATAGTCAATGTTCATGTAGAATAGTAGCTTTGAGACATGCACAGAAGGTTAATGTGAACAATTAGCTCTGGGTGTTCCTGCACTTCAAACACCATCCACGACGGAATTATATTACTAAGAAAACTCTTTCTGCTAAAGAACAAATTACTGCTGTTACGTTAGTACTTTGGTGCCATTAAAGCTGGTACTTGCTGAACTAAGAGGGAATGCCCCGTCTATTCTGTCTGTTTATTGGCCTGAGCACCTGACATCCATGACATACGACAGTGCCAAAACGTGTTGCCCAAGGAAGTCACAGAAAAATCCCATGGCGTGGAGAAGGACCTTTGCGTGAGAAGCAGTTGCGAGCCTAGCACCAGGCCAACGCGACTCCGCAGCACTCTCTGGCATGGCCTGGCATGGGACCTGCTCTCATCCTTCATCTGATACGTAAAATCCTATGTCGCATTGTGTGTCGCATGAGGTAAATTCTGTGTGGTTGTTAGAGATCAGGGGCTGGATTTTATACAAGTCAGAACAGTAATGAATTGATTGTTTTCAAAGGCCCGCCACACATCAGGAACATTTTTCAATTTTCATGTCTGAATGACTCATGACAGAAGACTTAGGGTCACATGTATCAAAAATCCATTTTGCATTCCTTAAATAGCGAATTTTAGGTAATCGCTATTTAAGGAATGCAAATTGATGAGTAAAAAATAGCGAATCCTAAAGATTTGCAATTGCAATTAGGCAATCGCTATTAGATAATACTACTTCATTTGTTTCAATTCATTTGCGTTAGCTAATTTCCAGTTACCTAATTGGTAATTGCAAATTAGGTAATGCAAAACCGGGGCCTAAGGCCCCCCTGAGGCACTCCAAAAAACAGAAATGTGCACATGTAAAGTGCACACATGCCCTAGGGACATGTGTGTGCTACATGGCACTTTGAAAAATGCATTCTTTATGCATTTCCAAAAAATTGCACATGGTTACCATCGACTTGGAGTCGATGGTAATAGCATTTTCTATATGCACGGTTTGCATTTAGAAAATGCTTTGTACGTGTGCTTACAGAATCGCAAATTGCGATTCCCTATTTGCATTCGCAATTTTAGGTAATCGCAAAAAATTACGATGACCTAAAATTGCGACTACAAAGCCGTTCATACATCTTAAAAGGCTATTTTGCATTTGCAAACAATCGAATTTAGTGATTCGCACCGTTTGCAAATGCAAAATGGTTTCATACATGTGGCCCTTAAGAAGCTCTCTTTC
Source organism: Calotriton arnoldi (assembly GCA_963921515.1). Taxonomy (NCBI): domain Eukaryota; kingdom Metazoa; phylum Chordata; class Amphibia; order Caudata; family Salamandridae; genus Calotriton; species Calotriton arnoldi. The sequence continues at coordinate 129,251 of CAWUFW010012364.1, read as the reverse complement.
TTCAGTGAGAGGTCATATTGTGCTCGACCGTAAGAAAATGTCAGCCGCTCAGTCATGCTTCTATGCTTGTCTTTTGCGAAATCCTTACCCCTTGGCTATCAAATGTACAGCTTTATTCTCCACACCACCCAGGTCAGCTCCCAAGTTTTTAATATTTATTTATTTACTTTATCTCATCATAGAGCAGACGAGGTCCGGCTCTCGATACAAGAGTCAGGTAGAGATACTTGGGTGCACGGAAGGACTAAAGTACGTCATAAGGGACAGTTGCATAAACTGTCCAGTTGGTTGGAAAAGGTTAGCATAAGTTCATCTGGTTTCCATTACACAGCTACATCTTGCATTCATTATGGAGTTTGTCATGGCAATTGTCAATATTTTTATGGGTGTTTCCTTCATTTTCCGTCTACACCCTTCCTGTGAATGTAGAAAACAATGCTAATTGCATTTTTCATTCTCTGGGTAAACGTTTGTCTAAAAAAGCAGTTCTTCTAATTTGTGCTGTTTGGAGCTAAACTTGATGACAAGTTCAATAAAGAACACCTCAGGTCTACATCCGTCATCTCCAGTCTGGGTTTCCATCTAGGTGCAATCTCCAAACAATTCTGGTCACCTTTTAGTTCTCCAAAAACTCAAGTTCCGCAATTTCTCAGGTGATTCTCTATAGTCTAAATCTTCCAAATTTGTTCTCCTTTCCAAATTCTAAGTTGTCTCCACCCAAAATGTATTGTTTATATAGAAACCTGGATCTCAACAACAAAAGTCTTATGGGAAATCCCCTACTACAACATTAATCTCAAGCGATCTCTCAGGTTTCATTGGTTGATTATATGCTCTTAGCAGCATTCGAAAGACCTATCACTGACTTCCCAATCATTCCTTCTCACCTGCTCTCCCGTCTATGCCGAGGCTCAATTCTGGCAGCACTGTCCATTATTAATTTGTCTCATCTGCCTTTGAGTTCCTTTTGACCAGATTTCTGCTTACCAGTTCCTACGTTGGCCATCAAAGTTGTTTCCTCATGTTCATGGTGTAGGCTGGTTACAGGCTAATCTAGTGTGGATAGAAGAGGGTACGAGGCCTGCCACCTTCACTTATCTTTTAATTGTCAAGCTAATTTATCATCAATACATTTACTTGCTTGATTCACGATATCAGTGTTTTCTCTTTCTTCTTTTCCTGCTCACCTTACATATCAGTTGGGGGCAGGAGGAGGTGGTGCTTAAAAGGAAGAAGGGATCATATTTTCTTTTCAAGGACAAGTGTCCATCATCACTATCTCATTTGTCTTTTCCTGTGCAAAGGCAAATGATCTATAGCAAACTTTTCATCAGGCCCTTGCCTCTGAAGGACTAACAGCTGATATGTGAAATGACTATGTCCCACCCAAACATTCCCTTGTTTGGAAAATCATTTGATTTCTTTGGCAAGCAACCTGCTCTGATAACATGTACATTCTTGACGTTGTCTTTCCATTGACTCCCCTCTGCCTGGATATTTAATTTTCTTGTTTGAAAAAATAATGTTTTTTTTTATGCAAATGAGTTTACAGATTGAAATAGAGCCATAACATATCATTTTTGGCTAATCATATGGTCAAATAAGGAGAACTTGATACAGGTCTATTTTTATGTATCTGTTTGTTGCTTGTGGAACATCAATTTCTTTTTCTCAATTCTGTATTCTGCAGCACACAAAGAAAGAGGAAAATGTCTCAGAGGATTGTTTTTGTGCAGGAAGGAGCACCACTCCTGCTCAAAAACAATCCTGCTTACAATGCAGGCACCCTTGTACCACAACGCAAGGGTGCCTGTATTAACGCTAGCCAGCACACTGTGCGCCAGCCTAAGGAAAAGACAGGAATGTGCGTTTGCGGTATAATGTTAAATACAGCGCATTCCTGCCCTTTCCCTTTCAAGCAGTTCAGCGCAACAAGGTGGCTTGCTTCGCTGCAGTGTGTGAAAGTTTGATAAATCTGCCCGACAATTCTTAGGCTGATGTGTGCTGGGTTGCGTCAAAGTTGGGGCCTCAATTACAGCAAAAAGAAGTGTGAAATCCTTGGGTCTACTTTAAGCAAGAAAAGAAGGAGGGGGTTGTGTGAAGAGCACAAAAAGCCACAGATTATCACACACAAACCTAGCTGTGGGAAATTCCCTTTTTAGGACGAAATCCCTCACTCACCAAAGGTGACATGCTTCATCATTTGGGATTCTCCTCTCAAAGGAAAAACCTAGTTCCTTTGAGGGCTACAACCCCCTCTCTGAGAGGGAGGAGCTCAGGGATGTTTTGGTGTCTACTCTACCAGGATATTCTAAATCCACAAGTGATGAGAAATACAGTGTGAGTGAGGGCGCAGCGCAAAGAAAGATAATCAATGTAACGTGAGGAATGTGACAATAAAACTAGCTAGAGAGCACAAAATGTCAGCTTTATTCAGGAGTACTCACTGCCAGGATTAAAAACAGTGCACCAGCGGTATGGATTTAAACTGCATGTGTGTGGTGGAAAATAATGGTCAACATGTTTCAGCCGAAGTGCCCCTAAATCGGGCAAGGCTTTCGTCAGGACCTAATTAGATGCTGCTGCTAAAGTGCCTTAGTGAAAAAATCAAAAGGATACAAAAACCAGTAACGTTCCTGGTTCGCCTGCTTCAGAAGGTGACTGTACCCGCAACTGCTGGGTAAGGTACTCCACCTCAACCTGGCGACAGATCAGGAAGGGGGCACCGCTCTCTCCGTCGGTACTCTGTCCTGAAGTGAGCTTGTGACCGGAGCCAGCGCCTGATAAAGCATTTTGCAGTTCATGCAGCGGTAGAAGTGCATAAACAAAAGTATAGGCACTGTGATCCTGAGTGCTACAGGGTCAAGGTCAGGGAATTTTGGGCCGGGGTCAAAGACATGTTGAAATAGAACAAACTATGGGGCCCATTACGATGGCGGGCGGAGGCACGACCGCGTTGGCGGCGGTGCGGTAAAATGCCTTTTACCGCACGCCAGCAGCGGTCTTCACGCCCGCCATATTAGGATGGAAAAACATAGGCATTTACCATCCGCCGCGGTGTGACGCCGACCGCCATCGAACAGCGCCCGCCACCGCGGCGGAGTGAGCCAATCACCACACACCGCCGTGCGGAATGACGTCCCGTACGCCGAAGATATCACGATGCCGGAAACAGGGCAGCGCACCGCGACGGAGAAACCGCACAGCGAAAGACGGCGGAGACATCACAGCGGAGACAGAAAAAATAACACCCGGGACACACCGCGATGGATCCTGCCCTACACGCGCTCCCGGTGCTGTACATGATCCACTACCTGCAAGTCATCCACCGCCACGGACGCCTCCGCAGGTACGTACAGACACAACAGTGCAAGTAACACAATACACAGCTCCAGGGGGGAAAAACATCGCATGGGAACACCACACACCCCTGTGGGGACAGGCACACAGCCATCACTGCACACACACATGTCCCACCTGTCACAAAAACATCGCGCCACATACTGCCCACCCATGTACCGCATACATGTACAAATGTCCCGGTGTCGTCACCGCCGCGGTCAGTGTGCATGAAACCATGCACACAACGCAGAGCACAGGGCCAGCGCATGCCAAGGGCAACGTACAAATAGCACAGAGCCACAACTACATCCACAACACACCAGCAACCGCCCTGAAGGGACACAACATGTGTCTCACAAGTGCCACTCCTGCACAACAACAACACAACTACAGCCACACCATGCCCCACGTCCCAACAACTGCATATACAGCCACAGCAGGACCCTATGCAAAGGAACACATAGCACAGAAGGCCAGGCCCCAGCCAACACACACACCACAACAACATCACACACAAGCCAAGAACACTGAGGCCAGGCACAAAATGTACACACACACAGATGAGGACCAAACACTTCACTGCACACACTACCTGACAAGTCACACACACACACCACCCAGACTCACAGCTACATACACACACCACATGCCAGCAGTAATGGAGGACAACATATAGGAAAGCCAAAGTGAGGTGCCCACAAATGTAAGGGCAGTGACTAAACCATCAAGCATGTGTGATGCACATGCAAGACAAGACACATGTGAGAACACACACAGCCCATCACAGCACACATGGCTGACACAGTCAGTCAACACAAACCACGGTCACCCCAATGCTACAACTCCTGGAGACAGCAAGGACACCCATGTATAGGCACAGGGATGTAAGGAAGGCCCTGAACACACACACTGACCAGCCACACATAGGCATCCAAATACTGGACAAGACAACGTCTGCTGCACAACACACAGGGCCCAGTGACACACTACATGACAGCCAAGCACAAGTAGGATATGGCACACATACCTCCTCCCACAACAGCAACACACAATACTGCCATGTGCACAAAACACAACCACAGGGCTAAACAAGTACACATACAGGCACACCACTCCAGGGTCACACATGGCAGTAGTTGACAATGCATGTGCACACACATCCACAGTCACAACAAAGTCACCCCCTTCACACCATACACTTCTCCACCACCCAAGTGCACACATTGGAAGTAAGCCATGGGACCTGGATAACTCATCACCACAAGATGTCCATACACCGACACTGATTGGCACACAGAAAGGAAGCTCACACAGACCCCATGACCCTGGCCTGCCTGCCTGTAAGCCTGTGCCCAAACTCCCACCCTGTGCTGCCATTGCCCACAAACCTGACATGTGTCCACCATAGATAACATGAGCCAAGAAGGAAGATGACTACAAGACTTCATTGCCAACCACCTGCACTGCACCCATAAGTATCACAGTCATGTAGAAATGAAGTGCCTCCCACCCCTGCAAAAAAATGAAATGTGACACAACCCATTGGCAATGTCGAAGTGGCATACTGAGCCTGTGACACAGTCAACCATGCACACACAGAAACAACTTTATTCAGGAAGGACACTGACACAACTCACTGCAGGACCAACTGTGTTTATTCACAATTTGCATATAGAGCCAACAAATTTGGGCAACAGCAAAGCCAGTGGGCATTTCAATATGCACAGTATTTACATGAGAAGCTGCACAGGCAGGGGGCAAACAGCAGTGAACAGCAAGGCCAGTGGCCAGTCCAAAGTGCAGGTGAGGTACATGAGAAGCTGCACAGGCAGGGGGCAAACAGCAGTGAACGACAAGGCCAGTGGCCAGGACACAGTGCAGGTTAAGTCCATGAGATCCTGCACAGGCAGGGGGCACACAGCAGTGAACAACAAGGCCAGTGGGCAGGACAAAGTGCAGGTGAGGTACATGAGATCCTGCACAGGCAGGGGGCACACAGCAGTGAACAACAAGGCCAGTGGCCAGGACACAGTGCAGGTGAGGTACATGAGAAGCTGCACAGGCAAGGGGCAAACAGCAGTGAACAACAAGGCCAGTGGCCAGGACACAGTGCAGGTGAGGTACATGAGAAGCTTCACAGGCAAGTCTAGGACATCAGTCGACAACAAGGCCAGTGGCCAGGACACAGTGCAGGTGAGGTACATGAGAAGCTGCACAGGCAAGGGGCAAACAGCAGTGAACAACAAGGCCAGTGGCCAGGACACAGTGCAGGTGAGGTACATGAGAAGCTGCACAGGCAAGGGGCAAACAGCAGTGAACGACAAGGCCAGTGGCCAGGACACAGTGCAGGTGAGGTACATGAGAAGCTGCACAGGCAAGGGGCAAACAGCAGTGAACGACAAGGCCAGTGGCCAGGACACAGTGCAGGTTAAGTCCATGAGATCCTGCACAGGCAAGGGGCAAACAGCAGTGAACAACAAGGCCAGTGGCCAGGACACAGTGCAGGTGAGATACATGAGAAGCTGCACAGGCAAGTGGTAAACAGCAGTGAACAACAAGGCCAGTGGGCAGGACAAAGTGCAGAGTGAGTCCATGAGAAGCTGCACAGGCAGGGGGCACACAGCAGTGAAACACAAGGCAAGTACAATGTGCAGAGTAGTTACATCAGAAGCTACACAGGGAATGTATGCAACTCTACCATGCCATGCCCAGCAACAGAGTAATGGGTCTGACAATGGGCATCACACGCACCCCTGTGGACAGACAGGTGTGTGAGGGTGGCCACCACTCAGATGGGGCTGTCTGTCGGACTTGGAGCTGACTGTGTGTTGGGGTCTGTTGGCGGACTACCCTGGGCAGTGGGAGTAACAACTGTGGAAGAGCCAACTGTGCATGTGGTAGCTGGGGGGCTGCTTGGACCAGGTGGGGTGGTGGCCCGGGGAGGTGGACTCATGCCCTGGTGAGACACAGTGTGTGCCGGAGATTGTGGAGGGGTGCCTCTCCACTTCTTGGGGATCCTGAAAGGCTTCCCTGTCAGGGGATTGAGGGGAACTGGGGCAGACACAACAGGTGACCCCAACACCAAAGCTGATTCTGGTGTGGATGGTGACCCCCTCTGGGGACATGCTGGAACCCGCTGTGCGCTTGCCTGGTGTTTGCCGCCGCCCTGCCTCCCTCTGCCCACCAGCTTTGCCCCCTACAGTGTCCTCCCGTGCTGGCTTCACAGGGCTTGGGATGGGAGTGGAGGTCAAGGATGGATTATCCATGGGGCCCTCATCCTGTGTAATGTTTGCAGGCAACACCTTCTCAGTGGGTGTGGAAACTGTCTTTTTGCCTCTGCGAGACGTCTTTGGGACAGGGGAGTCTTTGGCAGGTGAGGAAGGTGAGGCCTGTGACCCTGATGCTTTTTTCTTTGCTATGTGGCCCTTGCTGTCGCCTGATGGGCTTTTCTCTCTGCGCTCTGGGGTGGCCTTACTCTTATGTGAGGATGGTGTCTGTGCCCTAGTACGCTTGGGTTGCTGCTGCTCCTGTGTGCTGCGGGTTCTGTATCGGGACTTTGGGGTCCGTTGGGCATTGTCACTGTCATCAGAGGTGCACAGTGACACGGGGCCGGACCGAGTGCTGGGAGCCGCTCCCTGACTATGTGCCTATTGCAGGGCTGCTGTCACAGTTGATGACAAGGACTGCACAGTGCGGTGTAGCCCACCAACGTCGGAATGTAAGCCCTCCATGAAAGCTATAACCTGCCCCAACTTTTTGTCGTGCTCTTGGAAGGCATTGAGAAGTGCTGTCTGCCCCACACACATCTGGCGCAATAGCTCGACTGCTTCTGCACTGAGGGCAGCAGGGCTGACATGGGCTGGGGCAGCTGTGCCTGGGGTGAAGGTGACTCTACCCTTCCTACTTGTGCGGACACGGGCAGCACCAGTGGAGGTTGAAGGGAGGCTGGGCACTGGACGCTGTGTGGCGGAAGAGGAGGCAGAGTCCCCGTTCCCTGTACCCCCAACATGGATGTGTCACCGCTGGCGTCAGATGAGGTAGAGCTTTGTGTCTCCAGCTGTGAGTCCTCTAGCAGACTCCTGTCCCCCTCCTCGGCGCTGGTCACATCTGTGTCAGTCAGCTCCGGTGCGGCTGTTGCAGTGGAAGCCTCACCACTGGTGTCCGTCCCCTCTCCCTCTGCACATACGGGAGCTGCTGCATAGGAGAGAGAAGTACTGTGAGATGAGTGGCATCAACAGAACTAACACGTGCCAATATATCTGCATCCTAGAAAGAGGTGTGCAGCACATTGCATGTCACCCTGTGCACACATATATCTTGACACCCAAAATTTCGACACAACGGTGCATGTCCGCCACACGTCCTGCCATAAGTGACCCAGGTGATTCACACAGCACACCATCCTGCAGTTGGCTCACATCAGACACAGCCCCAAAATGGCCTGTGCACACACACTGTCCCGATGTTGGCAAGGATGAACACCACGACATGGTGCACATCACCTACATGTGTGGAGCAGTAGGGGACCACACAGACTACAACATACCAGCCCACAAAGACCCTGCACACATGCCATCCACCATATCGAGGCCATGGGCACATCTACTGTTGCACATTGGCCTCAGATGTCTGACTGGCAGACATCTGAGGTCTGGAATTGCACGCATTCATTGAAACGCATTCACAGTTGGCACACTGGCATTACCATCCATCAGAATTCACACACTACCCCACAGCAGAAGGTACCTGAAGACCACAACTCCAAATGTAAGAGAGATGTACAGTGCTAAAACTCACTTCATGAAGCGCCGTTTGGGCAAAAGCATGAAACATACACCCAGCACAGAGGCCACTCACAAAACATTGCACCACACAACCAACGTCACACAGCTGACAATTTGCACACTCTGTAGACACATGCACCCACTCCCAGCCAAAGGCAGCCTGCAACACATACTCACCCCTGGCTCGCTGCTGATGCTCCCTCAGTCGTCTGTCCAGCTCAGGTTGTGTGACAGCCAGGATGCGGGCCATTAGTGGTGTCATGCTGCGCCTAGCCAACCTGCCAGTCCGAGGGAGCAGCCCCAGCGTCATCTCGGCCACGTTCTTTCTCAGCCGGCAGATGTCGTCCCACCTTTTATGACAGTGGTTGCGCCTTCGGTTTGACACACCCAGATCCCGGACTCTGGAGGCAATGGCCCTCCACACGGCTTTACGCTGGTGGACCTTCAGCTGCAGGCATGGGAGACAAGAGGGGTGATGTGCCAGTGACACAGTGCACAATAACAACACAACGAAAATGCAGTAGCACGACAGTGACTCATCCAAAACTCCAGCTACAACTGTCACATAGCCAACAATTGCTCTGAACATGATGCAATTGGTCAATCAGACGTTCAGGCATGCATGTTCGATGGTGGACACAGAACCTCCACACCCCATTCACATGCAGGATACCAACACACCAAGCAACGTGTAGTCTGTCTGCAGCTACTGTCTGCAGTTACCTACAACTACACATAGAGAAGATAGCAAAACATGTGTCATGTTGTTGGACTCACTGTGTCCAACACTGCGCAGACCTAAGTGTCCTGGCCCTGTGAAAGCCTCACTGTGTCTTGGAACTCACATAGTGTGACAACGACTGTCATACACACACCCTTCTCCCACGCCTGCTCCTGTGCAATCTACATGGCAGAGATGGGACTTAGATGAAGAGGCGTGAGCCAAACACACATGGTACACACTGTACATGCAGTGATGTGGACATGTGGCATTCGGTGGGGACTGTGCAGGGCAGGTCGACTGACACTGAGTGGGTCAATTGGGAGCAACACAGCCATTCACACAAACGCTAACTGGCCAGACTCCTGCATCACCAAAATGCAGCTGCACTGTATGGCTGACACTACAGGACATGTCCCTCTACTCTGGATAGGCATGCAGGGTAACGTGTGAAAGAGCCCACCAAGCCCTTCCCGCTGTAGTAAACATGATAGGCAGTGCATGTCAGAGCCCCACAACCACTGACACATACCGAAGCACCTCCACCCCACGTGTGCACACCCTGCACTCTCACTCACAGTCTGGGAGACTTACCACAACATTAGGGCCGCCATAAAGCCTTGGGTACTGTGCAAGCACCCCGTCTACCAGGACCCCAAGCTCCTCACTGGTGAAGGGACTGGCACAGATCTTCTGAGTCCTCGACATCACAATGGACATGTGGCAGCAGCAGCACGTTGAGGGTGGCAGTCAGCAGTCCCTTGAGGCAGCAGGTGGAGGGTGGCAGCCAGCAGTCCCTTGGGGCAGCAGCAGCAGGTGCAGGGTGGCAGCCAGCAGTCCCTTGAGGCAGCAGGTGCAGGGTGGCAGCCAGCAGTCCCTTGAGGCAGCAGGTGCAGGGTGGCAGCCAGCAGTCCCTTGAGGCAGCAGCAGCAGGTGCAGGGTGGCAGCCAGCAGTCCCTTGAGGCAGCAGCAGCAGGTGGAGGGTTGTCAGTCAGCAGTCCCTGGTAGCTGTGGGAATGAGATGCACCCTCCCACACATATATAGGCCCCTGGGGCTGTGTCAGTGGTCCCAGGGTGCTGCAATTGGTGTACGAGGTCTGCCTCATTCAAATACATCCAATGTCCGCCTCCGCGGTGGCGGTGCACGCCTACCGCGATTTTCAAACTCGCATCAGGCTACCGCGAGTCTGCTTCCCATTGGCTGCAGGGGCATGGTCCATGCCGGTGACACACCGTAGGATGCATGTGCGCGCTACCGCGGTGGTGCATTTTTTGAATGCCTCCTGTGACCGCCTCCGCGGGGTGGTGCACGCCCACCGCGATTTTCAAACTCGCATCAGGCTACCGCGAGGCTGCTTCCCATTGGCTGCAGGGGCATGGTCCATGCCGGTGACACACCACAGGGGCCAGGCGGTAGGCACCGCCATATGTCTGGCAGACAGTGCCTGGAGTGAGCATTAATGGAGTTGTGGAGTAGCTGTGCTGCACCTAAAGTGTCCTCCAGCTCTCTGCATAGGCCAACATATACAGTGCCCAGGGTCTCAACAATTGAAGGGTCCTCATGAGGGCAAATGCACAAAAGGGACATGTCACTCCACGTCACCAACACATACCATATATGGGTCGCCAATACATTGCATGGGCACATACACTCGCACATGTCACATGTGCTGTGTAATGAAATGTAGACTGTCCAGTTACTGTGTTGTATAGCATATGGAGATAATGGTCAATGTCTGTGTGTGCAATGTAACGCACAATGTCGTCTCATTGACTGGACTAGGGGCATCAGCAACTGGCACATTGTCCAATGCACATGCACACACGTGTCCCCCACGCTCAGCCGGTGGTCAGTGTGTAGTTGATGTGTGCCATGTGCAACCTGTGTTGGGAGGTGTATCAGGGCCAGCAACATGGTGTGTTCGGCTAGTATTGCAATTATTAACATATGCTGGGGGTCAGACTCACAGGTATGCACACATATCTGTTAGTATATCACACTGTGCATGCGAATGAGCCGGAGGGGTGCACATAATTGCTGCTGGTAAGGGGACAGGTGTACGAGTAGTGTGCCTGATGTGAACCTACTTGTGAAGTGCCCTGTCGGTTGATGGTGCATGTTGTAAGACTTGGGAATGTGTCTGTAGAAGAAATTGATGTGATGCACATTTCATGGTCTTCTGCATTGACATCTGTGCACTGTGATCTGTCCTAGGAGGAGGAGGCACAATATCCATCGTCCTTTCACAGTCCTGGCAGACATGGAGAATGAGGAAATAATCCGCAAATTCAGGCTGGACCGACAAACCCTGCAGAACCTATGTGCCATGTTGGAGCCCCACCTGCAGCCACATCGGACATATCCAACAGCTTTCACTGCAACAGCTAAGGTGATGGCAAGGCTGCATTTCTTTGCAACTGGCTCATTCAAGCACACGGTCGCAAGTGCAGGCGGGATGTCACAGCCGATGTTCAGCATGGTGCTGAGGGATGTCCTGTTGACCATGATGCTGTACAAAGACAGATATATCCATTTTCCCAGGGGGCCTGAGTTGGTGGCTGTGAAGGGCGATTTCTATGCCCTTGGACATATCCCACATGTCGATACCAAAGGGGATGATGGACGGAGCGTTGGAGCAATTCAAACACTCACCCCCAGTCAACTGATCTGGGTTTAATCCATCATCATTCTTTAGCTCACTCCACCACCCCAGTTCAGACATGGCCATATGCAAATCAGTCTGACCCTGTGCCTCATGGGAACAGTCCAGCCCGAACTGCCAAGCCATGTCTTCCCTGGACCGGAAACAAGCATCCTGGGACCGGTTTCGGGTTCAAAACCCTCATCAGCCAGGCTATCTTGAATCCAGTGGCAAAGTGAGCAAGGGACCCACGTCTGGGCATACCCTGCCAACTTAGGGCGAACAAAGCGATACCAAAGGGGATGATGGACGGAGCGTTGGAGCAAATCAAACACTCACCCCCAGTCAACTGATCTGGGTTTAATCCATCATCATTCTTTAGCTCACTCCACCACCCCAGTTCAGACATGGCCATATGCAAATCAGTCTGACCCTGTGCCTCATGGGAACAGTCCAGCCCGAACTGCCAAGCCATGTCTTCCCTGGACCGGAAACAAGCATCCTGGGACCGGTTTCGGGTTCAAAACCCTCATCAGCCAGGCTATCTTGAATCCAGTGGCAAAGTGAGCAAGGGACCCACGTCTGGGCATACCCTGCCAACTTAGGGCAAACAAAGCGATACCAAAGGGGATGATGGACGGAGCGTTGGAGCAAATCAAACACTCACCCCCAGTCAACTGATCTGGGTTTAATCCATCATCATTCTTTAGCTCACTCCACCACCCCAGTTCAGACATGGCCATATGCAAATCAGTCTGACCCTGTGCCTCATGGGAACAGTCCAGCCCGAACTGCCAAGCCATGTCTTCCCTGGACCGGAAACAAGCATCCTGGGACCGGTTTCGGGTTCAAAACCCTCATCAGCCAGGCTATCTTGAATCCAGTGGCAAAGTGAACAAGGGACCCACGTCTGGGCATACCCTGCCAACTTAGGGCGAACAAAGCGATACCAAAGGGGATGATGGACGGAGCGTTGGAGCAAATCAAACACTCACCCCCAGTCAACTGATCTGGGTTTAATCCATCATCATTCTTTAGCTCACTCCACCACCCCAGTTCAGACATGGCCATATGCAAATCAGTCTGACCCTGTGCCTCATGGGAACAGTCCAGCCCGAACTGCCAAGCCATGTCTTCCCTGGACCGGAAACAAGCATCCTGGGACCGGTTTCGGGTTCAAAACCCTCATCAGCCAGGCTATCTTGAATCCAGTGGCAAAGTGAGCAAGGGACCCACGTCTGGGCATACCCTGCCAACTTAGGGCGAACAAAGCGATACCAAAGGGGATGATGGACGGAGCGTTGGAGCAAATCAAACACTCACCCCCAGTCAACTGGGGTTTAATCCATCATCATTCTTTAGCTCACTCCACCACCCCAGTTCAGACATGGCCATATGCAAATCAGTCTGACCCTGTGCCTCATGGGAACAGTCCAGCCCGAACTGCCAAGCCATGTCTTCCCTGGACCGGAAACAAGCATCCTGGGACCGGTTTCGGGTTCAAAACCCTCATCAGCCAGGCTATCTTGAATCCAGTGGCAAAGTGAGCAAGGGACCCACGTCTGGGCATACCCTGCCAACTTAGGGCGAACAAAGCGATAACAAAGGGGATGATGGACGGAGCGTTGGAGCAAATCAAACACTCACCCCAAGTCAACTGATCTGGGTTTAATCCATCATCATTCATTAGCTGAATGCCCGAAACCGGTCCTAGGATGCTTGATTCCGGTCCAGGGAAGACATGGCTTGGCAGTTCGGTCTGGACTGTTCCCATGAGGCACAGGGTCAAGACTGATTTGCATATGGCCATGTCTGAACTGGGGTGGCGTGGTGAAGCAAAATAACGATGGATTAAACCCAGGTCTGTGACTGGGGGTGAATGTTTGCCATTGTGCAACATTCCGTCCATCATCTTGTGTGTTTTGCAATTCGCCCCAAGTGGGAGGGGTATGCCCAGACGTGGGTCCCGTGCTCACTGCGCCACTGGAGTCAGGCTATCCTGGCTGATGAGGGCTGAATGCCCGAAACCGGTCCTAGGATGCTTGATTCCGGTCCAGGGAAGACATGGCTTGGCAGTTCGGTCTGGACTGTTCCCATGAGGCACAGGGTCAAGACTGATTTGCATATGGCCATGTCTGAACTTGGGTGGCGTGGTGAAGCAAAATAACGATGGATTAAACCCAGGTCTGTGACTGGGGGTGAATGTTTGCCATTGTGCAACATTCCGTCCATCATCTTGTGTGTTTTGCAATTCGCCCCAAGTGGGAGGGGTATGCCCAGACGTGGGTCCCGTGCTCACTGCGCCACTGGAGTCAGGCTATCCTGGCTGATGAGGGCTGAATGCCCGAAACTGGTCCTAGGATGCTTGATTCCGGTCCAGGGAAGACATGGCTTGGCAGTTCGGTCTGGACTGTTCCCATGAGGCACAGGGTCAAGACTGATTTGCATATGGCCATGTCTGAACTGGGGTGGCGTGGTGAAGCAAAATAACGATGGATTAAACCCAGGTCTGTGACTGGGGGTGAATGTTTGCCATTGTGCAACATTCCGTCCATCATCTTGTGTGTTTTGCAATTCGCCCCAAGTGGGAGGGGTATGCCCAGACGTGGGTCCCGTGCTCACTGCGCCACTGGAGTCAGGCTATCCTGGCTGATGAGGGCTGAATGCCCGAAACCGGTCCTAGGATGCTTGATTCCGGTCCAGGGAAGACATGGCTTGGCAGTTCGGTCTGGACTGTTCCCATGAGGCACAGGGTCAAGACTGATTTGCATATGGCCATGTCTGAACTGGGGTGGCGTGGTGAAGCAAAATAACGATGGATTAAACCCAGGTCTGTGACTGGGGGTGAATGTTTGCCATTGTGCAACATTCCGTCCATCATCTTGTGTGTTTTGCAATTCGCCCCAAGTGGGAGGGGTATGCCCAGACGTGGGTCCCGTGCTCACTGCGCCACTGGAGTCAGGCTACCCTGGCTGATGAGGGCTGAATGCCCGAAACCGGTCCTAGGATGCTTGATTCCGGGCCAGGGAAGACATGGCTTGGCAGTTCGGTCTGGACTGTTCCCATGAGGCACAGGGTCAAGACTGATTTGCATATGGCCATGTCTGAACTGGGGTGGCGTGGTGAAGCAAAATAACGATGGATTAAACCCAGGTCTGTGACTGGGGGTGAATGTTTGCCATTGTGCAACATTCCGTCCATCATCTTGTGTGTTTTGCAATTCGCCCCAAGTGGGAGGGGTATGCCCAGACGTGGGTCCCGTGCTCACTGCGCCACTGAAGTCAGGCTATCCTGGCTGATGAGGGCTGAATGCCCGAAACCGGTCCTAGGATGCTTGATTCCGGTCCAGGGAAGACATGGCTTGGCAGTTCGGTCTGGACTGTTCCCATGAGGCACAGGGTCAAGACTGATTTGCATATGGCCATGTCTGAACTGGGGTGGCGTGGTGAAGCAAAATAACGATGGATTAAACCCAGGTCTGTGACTGGGGGTGAATGTTTGCCATTGTGCAACATTCCGTCCATCATCTTGTGTGTTTTGCAATTCGCCCCAAGTGGGAGGGGTATGCCCAGACGTGGGTCCCGTGCTCACTGCGCCACTGGAGTCAGGCTATCCTGGCTGATGAGGGCTGAATGCCCGAAACCGGTCCTAGGATGCTTGATTCCGGTCCAGGGAAGACATGGCTTGGCAGTTCGGTCTGGACTGTTCCCATGAGGCACAGGGTCAAGACTGATTTGCATATGGCCATGTCTGAACTGGGGTGGCGTGGTGAAGCAAAATAACGATGGATTAAACCCAGGTCTGTGACTGGGGGTGAATGTTTGCCATTGTGCAACATTCCGTCCATCATCTTGTGTGTTTTGCAATTCGCCCCAAGTGGGAGGGGTATGCCCAGACGTGGGTCCCGTGCTCACTGCGCCACTGGAGTCAGGCTATCCTGGCTGATGAGGGCTGAATGCCCGAAACTGGTCCTAGGATGCTTGATTCCGGTCCAGGGAAGACATGGCTTGGCAGTTCGGTCTGGACTGTTCCCATGAGGCACAGGGTCAAGACTGATTTGCATATGGCCATGTCTGAACTGGGGTGGCGTGGTGAAGCAAAATAACGATGGATTAAACCCAGGTCTGTGACTGGGGGTGAATGTTTGCCATTGTGCAACATTCCGTCCATCATCTTGTGTGTTTTGCAATTCGCCCCAAGTGGGAGGGGTATGCCCAGACGTGGGTCCCGTGCTCACTGCGCCACTGGAGTCAGGCTATCCTGGCTGATGAGGGCTGAATGTCCGAAACCGGTCCTAGGATGCTTGATTCCGGTCCAGGGAAGACATGGCTTGGCAGTTCGGTCTGGACTGTTCCCATGAGGCACAGGGTCAAGACTGATTTGCATATGGCCATGTCTGAACTGGGGTGGCGTGGTGAAGCAAAATAACGATGGATTAAACCCAGGTCTGTGACTGGGGGTGAATGTTTGCCATTGTGCAACATTCCGTCCATCATCTTGTGTGTTTTGCAATTCGCCCCAAGTGGGAGGGGTATGCCCAGACGTGGGTCCCGTGCTCACTGCGCCACTGGAGTCAGGCTATCCTGGCTGATGAGGGCTGAATGCCCGAAACCGGTCCTAGGATGCTTGATTCCGGTCCAGGGAAGACATGGCTTGGCAGTTCGGTCTGGACTGTTCCCATGAGGCACAGGGTCAAGACTGATTTGCATATGGCCATGTCTGAACTGGGGTGGCGTGGTGAAGCAAAATAACGATGGATTAAACCCAGGTCTGTGACTGGGGGTGAATGTTTGCCATTGTGCAACATTCCGTCCATCATCTTGTGTGTTTTGCAATTCGCCCCAAGTGGGAGGGGTATGCCCAGACGTGGGTCCCGTGCTCACTGCGCCACTGGAGTCAGGCTATCCTGGCTGATGAGGGCTGAATGCCCGAAACCGGTCCTAGGATGCTTGATTCCGGTCCAGGGAAGACATGGCTTGGCAGTTCGGTCTGGACTGTTCCCATGAGGCACAGGGTCAAGACTGATTTGCATATGGCCATGTCTGAACTGGGGTGGCGTGGTGAAGCAAAATAACGATGGATTAAACCCAGGTCTGTGACTGGGGGTGAATGTTTGCCATTGTGCAACATTCCGTCCATCATCTTGTGTGTTTTGCAATTCGCCCCAAGTGGGAGGGGTATGCCCAGACGTGGGTCCCGTGCTCACTGCGCCACTGGAGTCAGGCTATCCTGGCTGATGAGGGCTGAATGCCCGAAACCGGTCCTAGGATGCTTGATTCCAGTCCAGGGAAGACATGGCTTGGCAGTTCGGTCTGGACTGTTCCCATGAGGCACAGGGTCAAGACTGATTTGCATATGGCCATGTCTGAACTGGGGTGGCGTGGTGAAGCAAAATAACGATGGATTAAACCCAGGTCTGTGACTGGGGGTGAATGTTTGCCATTGTGCAACATTCTGTCCATCATCTTGTGTGTTTTGCAATTCGCCCCAAGTGGGAGGGGTATGCCCAGACGTGGGTCCCGTGCTCACTGCGCCACTGGAGTCAGGCTATCCTGGCTGATGAGGGCTGAATGCCCGAAACCGGTCCTAGGATGCTTGATTCCGGTCCAGGGAAGACATGGCTTGGCAGTTCGGTCTGGACTGTTCCCATGAGGCACAGGGTCAAGACTGATTTGCATATGGCCATGTCTGAACTGGGGTGGCGTGGTGAAGTAAAATAACGATGGATTAAACCCAGGTCTGTGACTGGGGGTGAATGTTTGCCATTGTGCAACATTCCGTCCATCATCTTGTGTGTTTTGCAATTCGCCCCAAGTGGGAGGGGTATGCCCAGACGTGGGTCCCGTGCTCACTGCGCCACTGGAGTCAGGCTATCCTGGCTGATGAGGGCTGAATGCCCGAAACCGGTCCTAGGATGCTTGATTCCGGTCCAGGGAAGACATGGCTTGGCAGTTCGGTCTGGACTGTTCCCATGAGGCACAGGGTCAAGACTGATTTGCATATGGCCATGTCTGAACTGGGGTGGCGTGGTGAAGCAAAATAACGATGGATTAAACCCAGGTCTGTGACTGGGGGTGAATGTTTGCCATTGTGCAACATTCCGTCCATCATCTTGTGTGTTTTGCAATTCGCCCCAAGTGGGAGGGGTATGCCCAGACGTGGGTCCCGTGCTCACTGCGCCACTGGAGTCAGGCTATCCTGGCTGATGAGGGCTGAATGCCCGAAACCGGTCCTAGGATGCTTGATTCCGGTCCAGGGAAGACATGGCTTGGCAGTTCGGTCTGGACTGTTCCCATGAGGCACAGGGTCAAGACTGATTTGCATATGGCCATGTCTGAACTGGGGTGGCGTGGTGAAGCAAAATAACGATGGATTAAACCCAGGTCTGTGACTGGGGGTGAATGTTTGCCATTGTGCAACATTCCGTCCATCATCTTGTGTGTTTTGCAATTCGCCCCAAGTGGGAGGGGTATGCCCAGACGTGGGTCCCGTGCTCACTGCGCCACTGGAGTCAGGCTATCCTGGCTGATGAGGGCTGAATGCCCGAAACCGGTCCTAGGATGCTTGATTCCGGTCCAGGGAAGACATGGCTTGGCAGTTCGGTCTGGACTGTTCCCATGAGGCACAGGGTCAAGACTGATTTGCATATGGCCATGTCTGAACTGGGGTGGCGTGGTGAAGCAAAATAACGATGGATTAAACCCAGGTCTGTGACTGGGGGTGAATGTTTGCCATTGTGCAACATTCCGTCCATCATCTTGTGGGATATCCCACATGTCATTGGTGCAATTGATTGCACACATGTTGGGCTTGTGCCACCACAGGCACATGAACAGGTTTACCGCAATAGGAAGCATTCACACTCGGTAAATGTTCAAATGGTGTGCCTGGCGGACATGATCATCTCACACGTGTGTGCCAAGTTTCCCGGCTCAGCCCATGATGCCCACATCTTGCGCAGCAGCATCGTTCCTCAGTTGATGGCCAATCTGCTTCCTGAGCGTGCATGGCTTGTGGGTGAGTATGTATAGTGGATTAGAGTGGTGTGTGTGTGTGACATGCTGTTGTGTTGCATTTTGGGACTGCAAGGTTAATCTGTGTCTCTCACACACAGGTGACTCGGCATATCCAAACCGCCTGTGGTTGCTGAGCCCATTGCGGAATCCCGTCACGCCAGCTGATGTGCGATACAATGATGCCCATGGGAGGACACGGCGTGTGATAGAACGGACATTTGGTCTCCTGAAATCAAGATTTCGGTGCCTGGACCGTACTGGGGGGGCCCTTATGTACTCGCCAGGGAAGGTGTGTCAGATAGTGGTGGCATGCTGCATGCTCCACAACCTGGCCATTCGCAAGGCAATACCCCTGATCCTGGATGACGATGATGAGCAGCCAAGGCCGCCGCCTGCAAATCAAGCCGGATCCAGTGACGAGGGCAGTGGAGAGGAAGAAGGGGTCGACATGCGTCGACAGCTCATCACCCGCTACTTCACTTGAAGGTGAGTGACGATGTAGAAGGGACAAAATGGTCTGATGGTGTTGCTGTTGCTGTGTGGGTGTATGTGAGCTTGCTGACTGCAGCTTGGTGTTGACTCATTGCTGCCTGCCAATGTATGTGTGATTGGTTAGTGTGGAACAGATTGTCTCTATGGTGACTGTTGCTCTGTGTAAAGTTTGTAGATCTGAGTACCTTGTTGACAAGTGTTGTGTGATGTGTGCAATGCCACAGCCATACAAGTGACTCTTGTTCTGCTGTTTTCCGTAGGTCCCTTCAGCATCTCACTTGTTACATTCCATTCCCCTGGACCATGTCCTACGCGGTGAAGGTTGCACATCCTGTATTAAAGACGGAGCAGACACAACAACATGTGTGTAAGGTGTATTTATTAACAACTGTGACATGCAAGGGTGGAGGAAATGTGAAGGGGTAATTGAAGAAGTGAGTTGACAGTCAGGGTAAATGAGATACTTGAGTAGTCCTCACAATGATGTGGAGACCCAGTCCAACAGATGGATGCCATTCACATGGCAGTGTGGTGAAGGATAGTCCAAAAGGTCAATGCAGTGGTGCAGTGGTCTGCCATCATGGCTGGTTTGGGGACTAGCGTTTGGCAGGTGCTTGGGCACGTGAGTCCCCCTGGCCTTTCCTTGGACGGCCCCTCTTGCGCTTCACTGGAGGGGCCACTGCTGCAGGGGCAGTGGTGTCTGAGGACTCACCCCCCTCTGTGGACGCAGGGGAGGATGATGAAGTGTCATCCTGCTGCCCAACGGGGGGAGGCAGAGGGATAGGATGTTGCGCTTGCCTGTCCCTCAGAACCGCCACTAGCTGCCCCAAGAGGTCCACAATCTGTCCCATGCGTGTGTCCATGGACCTCCGCAGCAGGAGGTGCTCCCGAGATTCTTCCTCTAACCGGCCCATTCGTCCCTGGGCCTGTTGGTATGCCCCAAGGACTCTGTCGATGTGGCCCAGGGCTTCCGTCCCAGGATCAGTCCCCCTCTGCATGAGCCTGTCCCGACCAGCTGCACTGCTGCCACGGTCCTGTCCGGTCCTCACATTGGCCCGCTGCATCCTCTCCCTGGCCTCCGCAGTCGATGTGGTGGGCTGCTCAACCCCTGGGGCAGGGTGGGTGTTGCGGACAGCTGTGGTGGTGGTGGTGGTGGTGGTGGTGGTGGTAGTAGTGGGTGACACACAGGCCGTGAAAGCAGCTGTCAGAGGATGGTCAGGGGCTGCAGCTGATGTGGTTGGGGGGACAATGGGTGCCTGGGACTGGTTGCGGCCTGCCACACCAGATGGGCCAGTGTGGAGCTCCTCATCCAAGGAATCCAGGGAGTCCTCATCCAGTTGTCTCTGTCCCGGGGGGGGACTGGCTCTGCAGGGTGGTGTCATCCTCTGCAGTGAGTTCTTGGTCACCTGTGGGTCAGATGTGAAATGGTCATTGTGTTGCACCCATCAAAGTTTGTGTTGGCAGTGTTACATCAACTGTTTGTACATCCAGCAGTTGTTCACTGTACAAATTAGCATTGACCGACATCCAGTGATGCATTACAAGCTGTTGTGGTACATACATTACTTGTCCATATTGGGAGTTGTCAAGACATGACATGCACAATATATGTTTTTTGACATTGACAGTCTCATGTTGGCATCCTGTTATTGATCAATCATATGTCATCCATTTACGCGTATGTGTCACTTGTAGAGCCCTTGTAGCGGTTCTCTCTGCACAGTGAGTGAGCATTGTAGTTTCATGCATACCTTTTCATTGTGGTGTAGATATCTGTATTTGCAATTCCAGACATGCTTAAGTTTGCTTTCAGTAGATCCTAGGTGGTCTGGTCCACTGCTACTGTCAGATGGCATGTAGTGGTGTGTATGGTTGTGCTCGGAGTTCCATCGACATGTGTTTCAGTCATTCACACTTTGGTTGCTGTCACAGTTTCATTTTCTTAGGTGTGTGCACACTATAGTTGCCAATGCTATCTGGGTGTGCAGTTGTGCATTGAGAGGCCTGGTGTCCTATGCCGACATGTTTTTTTAAATGCATATCTGGCTTTATGTTGTGGCTGTGGATATGTTGTGTTTGCTGTGTTTTCCTTGTATTTGTGAGACCTCTCTGTGTGTGTATGATGATGGCTTCCATCTTGGTCCAGTGTGGGACAGGTCAGCATGATATGTCCACATGCCAGTTCTTTTGAAGTGTACATTACAATGACTGACACATGCATGTTGGTGCCAGGAAGTAATGGGTCTTGTGTGCTGGCGGTCAGGTGGGCCCGTGTGAGTTGTTGTGCAAGCTTTCCAGCCCCACACACCCCGACCTGTGAGATGCGGTTACCTACCTGTGAGTTGGGTGGGTAGCATACATTGCCTGCCACATGCTTCTTATTGGGGGTGTAGTGTCCCATCCTCCATAGTGGTGGGACAGCATGCATGTTGCATTTTGTGGGACGGATAGCCAAACACACTGCACCGTCTCACTGTGAAGATGGCTACCTACCTGTTAGGTGAGGGTGCGGCACACAATGGCTGAGGCATGCTTCTGGGTGGGGGCAGTGCTACATCCTGCTCAGCTGTGGGCCAAGGGGGCCTGGTGGGAGTTGTAGTGCAGGCCTCCCAAACACCCACCCACCTCCCTGTGAAGATGGCTACCTACCTGTTAGGTGAGGGTGTAGCACACAATGGCTGAGGCTTGCTTCTGGGTGGGGGGAGGGCTACATCCTGCTCAGCTGTGGGACAAGGGGGCCTGGTGGGAGTTGTAGTGCAGGCCTCTCAAACACCCACCCACCTCCCTGTGATGATGGCTACCTACCTGTTAGGTGAGGGTGTAGCACACAATGGCTGAGGCTTGCTTCTGGGTGGGGGGAGGGCTACATCCTGCTCAGCTGTGGGCCAAGGGGGCCTGGTGGGAGTTGTAGTGCAGGCCTCCCACACACACACCCACCTCCCTGTGAAGATGGCTACCTACCTGTTAGGTGAGGGTGTAGCACACAATGGCTGAGGCTTGCTTCTGGGTGGGGGAGGGCTACATCCTGCTCAGCTGTGGGACAAGGGGGCCTGGTGGGAGTTGTAGTGCAGGCCTCCCACACACACACCCACCTCCCTGTGAAGATGGCTACCTACCTGTTAGGTGAGGGTGTAGCACACAATGGCTGAGGCTTGCTTCTGGGTGGGGGAGGGCTACATCCTGCTCAGCTGTGGGACAAGGGGGCCTGGTGGGAGTTGTAGTGCAGGCCTCCCAAACACCCACCCACCTCCCTGTGATGATGGCTACCTACCTGTTAGGTGAGGGTGTAGCACACAATGGCTGAGGCTTGCTTCTGGGTGGGGGAGGGCTACATCCTGCTCAGCTGTGGGACAAGGGGGCCTGGTGGGAGTTGTAGTGCAGGCCTCCCACACACACACCCACCTCCCTGTGAAGATGGCTACCTACCTGTTAGGTGAGGGTGTAGCACACAATGGCTGAGGCTTGCTTCTGGGTGGGGGAGGGCTACATCCTGCTCAGCTGTGGGACAAGGGGGCATGGTGGGAGTTGTAGTGCAGGCCTCCCAAACACCCACCCACCTCCCTGTGATGATGGCTACCTACCTGTTAGGTGAGGGTGTAGCACACAATGGCTGAGGCTTGCTTCTAGGTGGGGGGAGGGCTACATCCTGCTCAGCTGTGGGACAAGGGGGCCTGGTGGGAGTTGTAGTGCAGGCCTCCCAAACACCCACCCACCTCCCTGTGATGATGGCTACCTACCTGTTAGGTGAGGGTGTAGCACACAATGGCTGAGGCTTGCTTCTGGGTGGGGGAGGGCTACATCCTGCTCAGCTGTGGGCCAAGGGGGCCTGGTGGGAGTTGTAGTGCAGGCCTCCCACACACACACCCACCTCCCTGTGAAGATGGCTACCTACCTGTTAGGTGAGGGTGTAGCACACAATGGCTGAGGCTTGCTTCTGGGTGGGGGGAGGGCTACATCCTGCTCAGCTGTGGGACAAGGGGGCCTGGTGGGAGTTGTAGTGCAGGCCTCCCAAACACCCACCCACCTCCCTGTGATGATGGCTACCTACCTGTTAGGTGAGGGTGTAGCACACAATGGCTGAGGCTTGCTTCTGGGTGGGGGAGGGCTACATCCTGCTCAGCTGTGGGACAAGGGGGCCTGGTGGGAGTTGTAGTGCAGGCCTCCCAAACACCCACCCACCTCCCTGTGATGATGGCTACCTACTTGTTAGGTGAGGGTGTAGCACACAATGGCTGCGGCTTGCTTCTGGGTGGGGGCAGTGCTACATCCTGCTCAGCTGTGGGCCAAGGGGGCCTGGTGGGAGTTGTAGTGCAGGCCTCCCAAACACCCACCCACCTCCCTGTGAAGATGGCTACCTACCTGTTAGGTGAGGGTGTAGCACACAATGGCTGAGGCTTGCTTCTGGGTGGGGGGAGGGCTACATCCTGCTCAGCTGTGGGACAAGGGGGCCTTGTGGGAGTTGTAGTGCTGGCAGCATGTACACATGTACCCATGGTGATGTTGCTAACTACCTTTGGGGGCTTCAGGGGGAGTGTCTGTTGTATCTGTGAGAGATGTGTTGGGAGGAGTGTTGTGCACATGAATGAATTCGTACCTAGGAGGTATTATTTTGTGATAGGGCAAGACAGTACATTTGTGTGATGTTAGGCATTTGTTTGTACTTACCAGCCTCCACTCCCCGGGTATTCCTGAGAGACTCTCTGGATGTAGAATGCCAAGCACCTTCTCCTCCCATTCAGTGAATGTTTTGAGTGGAACGGAAGGGCCACTGCCTGTCCTGTGAGCCAGCTCATGGTTCTTGGCTCTCCTCTTTTTGACCACTGCCTTCAGATCGTGCCACCTCTTCATGATTTCATCTCTATTGCGTGGCACGGTCCCTACTGCAATGACCTTCTCTACTATCCTTCTCCACATTTGCGTCCTTGTTGCCAGTGGTGTCTG
The DNA here is from genome assembly GCA_963921515.1 of Calotriton arnoldi. Lineage (NCBI taxonomy): Eukaryota > Metazoa > Chordata > Amphibia > Caudata > Salamandridae > Calotriton > Calotriton arnoldi. The sequence goes on along the minus strand of CAWUFW010012364.1, from coordinate 105,313 downwards.
TTGGACCTGGTTACCAAACAATTGTGGTTCTACCCTGATTATCTCATCGACCATGACCTCAACTCGCTCTCAGTGAATTTGGGCATTCTCTGTGGTGACATGGTGTGTGATGTGTCAAGGTGTTTAGGGTGCAGGTTTGGGAGTGGTAGTGGTGGTTGTGATGTGTATGGTGTGTGCTGTGCAAAGGTGTTAGAGGTGCAGGTGTGGAAGTGGTGGTGGTGATGTGTGTGTGTTGTGCAGATTTGCCTCTCCTGTCATCTGTGGTGGATGTCCCCTCAGTTGTGGAGTTTTGCAAAGGATTGTGGTCTGTTGGGTGCTGGATTTATACTGGTGTCTGTGGGTGTGTCAGGATGGGGTATTGGTTGCAGGTGTGGTGTGTGTGTGTACCTGGGATTTGTAGTTTTTGTGTTTCCCATGGGGGTGTGTCTTTGGGCTGTGTTGGCTATTTTTGGGTGCATGCCTTGTATGGTTGGTGCACTTTGTGGCCATGTTGTGTGTTTTTCTGGCGACCGCCATTTTTTTGCCGGTTGTCCGCAGTGGTGGCTCGGCTATGGCGCTTCCGCCGTCTCAATGATTCTTCACTATTGTTGACCGCGGAGGTCGGTAGCAGCGCACTGCACCGCGGGGATGTCGGGAATATCATAATTTTGATGGCGGTGTCTCCGCTGTGGTTGCGGGCGTTTGGCCTGTTTCCGCTGCGACACCGACCGCCGCGGACGGTTTTGGGCCCTTTTCGCAGGCGTACGGCGGATTCTCGGGTCTCCTTTCCGCCGCGGTTGTGGTTTTACCGCTGGGGATCCTAATCTAGCCGTCGGTTTTCCCGCGGTAGCGGCGGGCGGTGTTTTCCCGCTACCATTGCGGTCGGTTTTGTTTCCGTCCGCCATCGTAATGACCTCCTATATTTGCAACTATGTTGTTGGTATTTCACTTTCAGGTAAATACATATATTATACAACACTAGCACCTTAACTGAAAAATAAATGCAAATTAAAGTAATTGTTCGGAAATGCATTCTTTCATGTTGTGAAACTTCAACTGGTTAATGGGATCATTGCAGATGTTGTGCGTGTAACCAGACAATCACAGAACTGAATTGCGGTTCGTGCACTTGTTAATAGTGATGTGTAATTATAGTGCTACGGGGTCGCAGCCTGTTGACTGTAAGCGCTGTGAAAATGCAAGTCATTATTGTAAAAATGTATTACGCACTATAAGATAGGCTGACGCAAAATGGTTAAGGGCTTTATTTAGATTATGGCAGAGGGGATGCTCCATCAAAACATGATGAATCTCTGACAGAATATCGAAGGTCAGAATATCGACCTACAAAAATATCGCAGCAAGAATATCGACATCCTATCTACATTATGGTAAGTACAAAAATATCGAAAAAAAATATCTTTATCAAAAATATCGTTGTTAAAAATATCGTTTTTTTTTAGTTAAAAAAAGTAATGTAAAATAAAGTAAATAATACATATAATTAAAATAAACATAGTTAAAATATTTTAAAATGTTTAAAAATTATAAATTAAATATATATAATTTATAAATACATTTAATATATACATATAATATATAATATATACACTTATTAATATGTTTTAATAATTATTTTAATAACTTATAAATTAAGAAAATCTTATAAATTATAAATACATCTATACACATAAAACAATAACATAAATAAAAATTAAATAAATATACGTAACAAATTAAAAAATTAAAATTATTTTTTAAATTAATTATATACTACATTAGCTAAAATAATACAAAAAATATTAAATAGTGGAGGGAATAAAATTACTATTCCAACTCCAAACAGTGCAACAATAGGGAAAGTGTGGGATAGCGTAGGGGTAAAAATTACTATTCCCACTCCAGTGAGTGCAACAGTAGGAAAAGTGTGGGATAGCGCAGGGGTAAAATTTACTATTCCCACTCCAGTGAGTGCAACAGTAGGGAAAGTGTGGGATAGCGTAGGGGTAAAAATTACTATTCCCACTCCAAAGAGTGCAACAGTAGGGAAAGTGTTGGATAGCGTAGGGGTAAAATTTACTATTCCCACTCCAGAGAGTGCAACAGTAGGGAAAGTGTTATATTGCGAAGGGGTAAAAATTACTATTCCCACTCCAGTGAGTGAAACAGTAGGGAAAGTATTGGATAGCGGAGGGGTAAAAATTACTATTCCCACTCCAGTGAGTGCAACAATAGGGAAAGTGTGGGATAGCGTAGGGGTAAAAATTACTATTCCCACTCCAGTGAGTGCAACAGTAGGGAAAGTGTGGGATAGCGCAGGGGTAAAATTTACTATTCCCACTCCAGTGAGTGCAACAGTAGGGAAAGTGTGGGATAGCGTAGGGGTAAACATTTCTATTCCCACCCCAAAGAGTGCAACAGTAGGGAAAGTGTTGGATAACGTAGGGGTAAAAATTACTATTCCCACTCCAAAGAGTGCAACAGTAGGGAAAGTGTTGGATAGCGGAGGGGTAAAAATTACTATTCCCACCCCAGTGAGTGCAACAGTAGGGAAAGTGTTGGATAGCGTAGGGGTAAAAATTAATATTCCCACTCCAGTGAGTGCAACAGTAGGGAAAGTATTGGATAGCGGAGGGGTAAAAATTACTATTCCCACTCCCCTGTGTGCAACAGTAGGGGAAAGTGTTGGATAGCGTAGGGGTAAAATTTACTATTCCCACTCCAGTGAGTGCAACAGTAGGGAAAGTGTTGGAAAGCGTAAGGGGTTAAAATTAACATACTTATAATTAAATTAATTTTTATAAATAAATAATGATTTAATTATTAAATAACAATAAATTAATTACCAATACCAATAAATAATTAATAAAAAATAATTACCAATTAATAATTAATTAACAATAAATTAATGATAAATACCAATAAATAATAATTATTAAAAATAAATTACCAAATAAAAATTAATTAACAATAAATTCTTTTCCAATACCAAAAAATAATAATTATTAAAAAGTAATTACCAATTAATAATTAATTAACAAAAAATTAATGATAAATACCAATAAATAATAATTAATAAAAATTAATGACCAATTAATAATTATTAAACAATAAATTAATTTACAATACCAAAAAAATAATATTTATTTAAAATGAATTACCAAATAATAATTTATTAACAATAATTTAATTATCAATACCCAAAAATAAAATTTATAATTAATAAATTAGAATTAAATTACTTCCCACCCTATTTCCCTATAAACTCACAACCCGCTCCAATAATAAATTAATACACTTAATATAATTATCAATTAATCAATTAATAAAAATTAATTACCAATTAATAAAAATTAATTACCAATTAATAATTAATTAACAATAAATTAATTAACAATACCAATAAATAAAAATAAATAATTACCTAATTACAATTAAAATACTTCCCACCCTATTCCCCTATAAACCCACAACCCGCTACAGAGCTAAAACGTAAAATTTAATTAAAATTAATTAATAATTCCTAAAAATTATTAATGAATTTACTATAATTAAATTACTTCCCACCCTATTCCCTCTAAACCCACAACCCGCTACAAAACTAAAACGCAAAATTTAATTAAAATTAATTAATAATTCCTAAAAATTATTAATGAATTTACTATAATTAAATTACTTCCCACCCTATTCCCTATAAACCCGACAACCCGCTACAGTACTAAAACGCATAATTTACTTAAAAAAAGATTACTAACTTATAAAAATGTTATACATATATTTAAAAACCAGTACAATACTTGACAAAAAATATACAACACATACATATAAAATACATAATAAAATACATAACACTAATATAAATATCGATATTAGTAACATCGATTTTTTGCTATTGATATTACTAACTTCGATATTAACAAAAACGATATTACTTCCCTTCAGGTCGATATTCTGGTCGTCGATATTCTTGATTTCGATATTCTGTCCCTACGATATTTGGAACTCGATATTACTGTAGGTCGATATTCTAAACTCGATATTTAGACTGTGCACCAAACATGATATCCCCCTCCGCTCTTTTACAAGTGCCCTAGGATATAATGCACCTCTAATATGGCAGACTGGACACCAGTCACACTATGATGAAGTATCCCATCTGTCAATCTCTGATTAAGGTCCTTAGGGGCCCATTACGATACCCGGCGTAAATAAATCCGCCAGGCATGGAAGCGGCAAAAATCCGCCCGCACACACCGTCTGAACACCGACCACGCCATTACGATTACACAAACCGAAAACCGCCATCGGCGGAAAAAACACACAAAATACCGCCCGCCATCGCCCGAGTCGGAGTCAAACCGCCCGCCACGGACGGAAACACGCACAACAACACAAAACCGCCCGCCCTCACGGCCGACACACCGCACGTGAAATTACGATCGCACCGCCATGAGCGCGGGAAAACTACAAATATACCGCCCGCCAGCGCAAACTACGCCGATGAGAATCGACACGGCAGAAGCCATGGCGCCCACGTCCCTGCACAGAAACCATCCGCTCACAAAACCAATAGCACACAACATGGCCAACAAGTCCACACAGCAAGGCACGCACAAATACACAAGCACAGTACACATCCCGAAAACACCCCCCCGGACAAACAAAAACTACAAAGGCCAGAACCCCAGACACAACACACCTGAAAACAACAGACCATGAGGACACACCCCATAGGTAAGTACAAAAGCAGCACTCCCACAGACCACAACCCCTTGCAACATTGCAAACCAGAGAGGAGAGGAGAGGACACAGTGACACAGCAAGGACAGCAGCACACCACAGAAACGCACACATCACAACCACCACCACCACCACCACCAAACACCGGCACCACAAACCCCCTGCACATTACACAACACACACCGCACCAGCACCACAAACACCATGGCACCACAAAGAATGCCCAAGTTCACGCCCATTGTGCTGACGGTCATGGTCGACGAGATCATCAAGGTGCACCCACAAATCTATGGGAACATGGTCCAGCACACACCACTAGCCACCAGAAACAGAATGTGGAACCGGATCGTAGACCAGGTCAATGCAGTCGGGACCCTGCCCAGGAACAGAGTCGAAATTAACAAACGGTGGAATGACGTCAAGAGCCTGGTCAAGAAGAAGGAGGGCAAAAACAGAGAGCTGGCTGCCGTCACTGGCGGAGGGAATCCCGCGCTCTTCAAGACCTTCAAAGCGTGGGAGGAGAAGGTGCGAGTCATCATACATCCCGAGATCCTCGCCGGATTAGCAGGGGGAGTGGAGGCTGGTAAGTACAAACTAATGTATACCAGCACACCGCTATGTACTCACATGCACTACCACCATGCCACAGCTCCCAGGGACAAACACCCCCATGTCCAGCACACAATACACAACACATCACACACACATGCAACAGACACCACCACACACAGCCCAAACCGAACAACTGTAAGATACGTGGGGACATGTGTACACTCAGCCAGCCACGTAACCACCAACAGGTCCCCAAGTATGCCATAAGCGCCACAACGAGCACCCACCACACCCATGTGTCCGCCATAGCTGCACTAACCGACAAGTAACAGGTAAGTGGCAGGAACACAAAGTGCAGTGGGTGGGACGGTGGACAGCCCAAGTACAACACACACCAGGCCCCTAGTCCCACAGCACAGCAAGGAGGAGCATCCCCCACACCCCACAGCCACGTGTCAGCCACCGCAGTGCACAACGACAGCCGAAAGGCAGACATCACGGTCCACAGCAATCGGTGTCAGTGGGTGTCCAGCCACCCCCACGACCCACAACACCCCCCCACCCCCACAGACCTGCAACATGGAGCACCCCCGCTTAGAGCCATGTGGCATCCAGTACAGTGCACGCACGAACAACCTGCAGGTGGGAAACTGGACAGGGCTGGATTACTGGAGGCATGAGGACCATAACACGACCAACACATGGGACATGTCACGTAGCAGACGAAAACGCAGCACCGCCCACCGTCACGAACAAGTGAACAATGTGCACACGGACATGAACAACAGACTCACACCCCACATGACCCATCACAGACATAGCAACACCCAAGGAGCCACGTCTGCATACACAAGCCACACTGAAAATAGTACCACACGGCAGCCACTGTGCAACTCATCACACACAACCGAAACACCATTGAAGTCCTGTCCATGTAGCCCCTACTGCCTGTCAACCACACACCCCACAACTACGCCTATGTAAGACAAACAACACTAGACGCAACAGTGCGGAACAACAGAAATGCACACGAACACCACTGAACCCATCAAACACACAGACACACCATGCACATACAACATACCATCCATCCCATCCGTCAGCCCCAGTCTCATGAAAGGCATGTCATCCGCACAGCTGCCACACATACAGCAGTCACGCTAAGATACATGCCCATGACCAACCATGTGCCAGAAGTCAAACGCACGACACACTGTGAGCAACAACACACAACATGGGCCACACCCCCCCCACGAGCACTGCAGTGATGCACATGGCACAGGGCAGCACGCACACCAAGGAGATGGGACAACTGCAATACGTTGGCTTTCACACACAACCATCACTCACTCATAACGATGCGTCCAATGCCATGTCCAGTAATCACAACAGACAGCAAATATGCAGGCCATGTCAAGCATGCACACACCTCAAACCATGCACTGTCATGCTGCCACAACACATGTCACGTTCGGCACCCATGGCTCACAGCATGTACCCCAAAAGCATATTCCCTCCCAAATGCGAATCTGGGGCATGGCCCCCATGTTGCCATATGCGTTCCTAAGCGTTCCATTTGAACCCCAAAAGCATATTCCCTCCCAAATGCGAATCTGGGGCATGGCCCCCATGTTGCCATATGCGTTCCTAAGCGTTCCATTTGAACCCCAAAAGCATATTCCCACCCAAATGCGAAACTGGGGCATGGCGCCCATGTTGCCATATGCGTTCCTAAGCGTTCCATTTGAACTCCAAAAGCATATTCCCTCCCAAATGCGAATCTGGGGCATGGCCCCCATGTTGCCATATGCGTTCCTAAGCGTTCCATTTGAACCCCAAAAGCAAAGTACAAACCAGACCCAGGATGGGCCAGGAGCCCGCATACACCAGAGTCACAATGAGTAGGGGCACAGCAACACACCCATCGGCATGGCCAATCCGTCCCATGCCACATGTGCACAGCACACAGTCCCATTGCCAAGCACACACAACTACAAATGCCACAGCCACACACACGCCTCCGGGAAACCCATGTACGAGATTGCACGAACTGCCAATGTCAGACGACAAATACATACTTCGCCAGGTGCAACACAATAACAGATCTCATTCTCTCCACAGGTGACGAACTGCCGGATGCTGGGGATGGAGACAGCAGCCAGCACAGCCAGCCCACAAGCCCCCAACGAGGACACACGGATGTGGAGGATCTCACCTCCTCTTCGGACACGGACCACCAAGCAGGCCCATCTGGTGTGGCAGGGCCCAGCCGCTCCCCAGGACCCCTCCTACCCACCAACCCATCATCCAGGGCTGCTGAACAGTCCCAGCCCCCTGCTGCCACTGTCGTTGCGGCCACACCCACGGTCATTGCGGCCACACCCACGGTCATTGCGGCCACTACCACTGCCGCAACCGCCACCATCGCCGCACCGACCACCACCGCCGCCACCACCACCACGTCTTCGCTGGCACCAGCCCCAGCGCAGGTGGTGGCCCGGCCGACTGGATCCACCCTGGGAGCCACAGCGAGGACCGTGGTGAGCAATGTGGCTAGTGGGCAGGCCGGTGGCAGCAGGACTGGTAGGAGGAGCAGGGTCAGGGAAACGCCAGCCTCCCCTGGGAGCCATGCCCTGCCTCAAATGGCCAGAGTCCTTGGGGCCTATGAGGAGGCCCAAGAACAATGGGTCAGGTCTGCTTCAGACACGCGGGAGGTGCTGGGGGTGCTGAGGTCCATGGACGCCCGTATAGGTCAACTCGTGGACCTCATGGGCCAGCTGGTGGTGGCGGTGAGGACACGGCCAGGGATAGCAGCTCCCCTCCGCCACCACCTGCCGGGGCGCAGGGTCGAGCAGCAGTGTCCAGTTCCCCTGCGTCCACAGCCAGTGAGCACACCTCAACCACCAGCATGTCGCAAGCAGGCACCCCCCTCGCAAACGTGGAAGGGGCCGTCCGAAGAGGAAACAGATCTCCCGGGAGGACTTCGCACGCTCCAGTCGCAAGTGAGGCAGCCAGCCAGCCTTCCGCCAGCCTTCCTTGACCAGCCACTGCATTGACTTGGACTACGATCCCACTCCACACAGCCATCTGGATGGCATGTGTGTGTTGGACTATGGACATAGAACCAGTGGGTACACCCTGAGCATCACGCAGCCATGACCGACAGCTCATTGTCACTGCACGCACCACTTTTGTCATCACCTTACACACAATCACATGTCACAGTTTGTAATAAATGCACCTTTTTCACTAACTGCTGTTTGTGCCCTGTGTTTTATTTGTACGGAATACAACGGCCACCTTGGGCGGAAAGGCACCTGATGCGTGGCATGGCAATGGAATCCGGAGGGCCTGTAGGGACCTAGGGGTGGGAGACAGAACAGGAGCACATTCAATGAGTGTGTCACACACCCATCACACAGTACATGTCAACAACTACAAGCAATGTACACACATCGCACAGAGCAATAGGGCACAATGCCACAGTCACCAACAGTGGCATACTACCCTGGCCATGGAGCGTTGACACACAGCACGTAGTGAACAAACGGCCACCCTGACACAGCACACACACACCTGCACAGATACAGCCACATCAGCCGTCGTACATGGACACTCACCGTCAAGTGAAGTAGCGGGCGATGAGCTGCTGCCGCACATTCCCAGCTTCCTCCTCTCCGCTGTCCTCCTCACTCGAGCTGTCCTGGTCTGCGGGCTGGGGCCCTGGTTGATCTCCGTCATCCACAATGAGGGGGATCTGCTTCCGAATGGCCAGATTGTGCAGCATGCAGCACGCCACCACTATCTGGCACACCTTCTGTGGGGAGTACGCCAGTGCACCTCCGGTGCGGTCCAGGCACCTGGACCTGGACTGAGGAGGCCAAAGGTACGCTCGACCACACGTCTGGTCCTCCCATGTGCCTCATTGTATCGATCGTCTGCTGGGGTGCGAGGATTCCTCAATGGACTGAGCAGCCATGCCCCATTCGGGTACGCAGAGTCACCTGGGTGTGAGGGACACAGAGAACCGTTGCTATTCCAACTGGACAGGGGACAGCATCGCACAACCAGCACGCTACACCACTCCACATACTCACCGACAATACAGCCACGATCCTGTTGCAGATTGGCCATCAGTCGTGGCAAGATGCTGTTGCGCATTATGTGTGCGTCATGGGCCGAGCCTGGGAACTTTGCACACACGTGGGTGATCACCATGTCCGCAAGGCACACCACTTGCACATTCAGGGAGTGCGTGTGCTTCCTGTTGCGGTACAGGTGCTCAGTGGCCTGTGGTGGAACAAGGCCAACATGTGTGCAGTCAATGGCTCCAACGACGTGTGGGATTCTGCCAAGGGCATAGAATGCACCCTTCACTGCCGCCAATTCACGAGCCCTGGGGAAGCGGATGTACCTGTTTCGGTACAGCATCATGGCTGCCAGTACATCCCTCAGCACCTTGCTGAACATGGGCTGGGACATCCCTCCTCCACTGCCCACTGTGTGCTGGAATGACCCAGTGGCGAAGAAATGCATGGCGGCCATCACCTTAGCCGTGGGGGTGACAGCAGTCGGATACACCCTGCGGGGACGGAGATGGGGTTCTAACATGGCACACAGTCGATGCAGGGTTGGCCTGTCCAGCCGAAACTTCCTAATAACCTCTGTATCGTCCATGTCCACCAGCAATTGGTATGGGCGGTCAATGTTCGGTCTCCGCCTAGGGAAATTGCAGAGGACACATGTCAAAGCAACACAACACATAGCAATTTCGCATACACATCACTGACATGACTGAGCAAGCACATGAGCCACAGCCCAGCTGTCAAGCTGGGACGGCACGGCCACAATACACTTACACAGGTCTCCCAACAATGGCAATGGCTAGTGAGACATACCACTGCCATGTGCATGCACATGGGGATCTAGGCCCCAATGACTTGCGGGCGTGCTGATGGGGACTGACTGCATATTCGTCAAGCGGCAACGCCACGGCAACATGAGTGTCTGCTGAGCATGGAACTGCTTCCGAGGCTGGATGAGTATGGCACACGACGACGACGATGTGGGCACAGGCTGAGCGGCCAAAACAAGTGGGACCTGTGGCACGAGGGGATATGAGACAGTAGTAGGTGTCAGCACTGCACCCTATGTACAGCACTGTACGGATCACACCTCCCGAAACATTGACAGGTGTCCACATTGACAGCCCCATGCCAAGACGGCTGTGTGCTTGCAGTCACACGTCACAGGTGAGAGGTTACATTGCACGTGCCAGGTGGCAGACGTACATAGTGGGAGCTGGCATGTGTGTGCATGTGTCTCCTGTTCAGGATCCACCAGATGGGCGCTGACTCTGTACTGACCATTGGACACAGCATGTTCCGTGGAAGGCTTGTGTGTGTGGGATGGTGGCACTGGATGTGCCTCCGTTGGGTGGGGGCCATGCACAGGGCGGGTACGTCGATGATTGCGCATTGTTGGTCACGGTGGGTGCACCAACTGAAGATGTGTTGCCCTGTGTTCAATTCCTATGTCCGCATGATGATGGACTGTGGATGTGGGCAGACTACACATTGGTCGATGTGCTGTCTATATGCATGTGCCTTCACACCAGGCACAGCTGCCCCTGCACATGTGACCCCTGCTGGACTCGCTGCTGGGTCTGTGGAGCTGATGCACCTTCTGTGCGTGGGGCGGACAGCTCTCCTCACTTCCCTCATTGCGCATGTCATGTCTTTGCCGCAGGTGACATGGATCATGGAGGGCCCACATGTACGCGTGGGTAGGCTACACATGATTGTTCACTGGTCGCCACCCCCAGTCAGTGTTTCAAATGGGAAGGTTGTCGTGCTGGTGGTATGTTCGATGTGGCGGATGGGCGGGCCTAGGTGCGGGCTTACATTCCGGACATGGGGGTAGTTGGATTGGCGACTAGTTGCAGTACACACGGGACACGTCTCTTCCTTTCCACATCTGGGTCATCCCTTGTACTAACTGACAGTGATACAGTCATCTTCGCCCCAGCCCTCATGTCCTCCCCTCGCCCCCCAATATGCATGCTCACCTGCGAGGCTAGCGCTTGCACAGGCAGCCCCAAGCTCGCACCAGAGAGGGCAAGGAGTGTATGTGTGGGTCCAGTTGCACGAGTGGGCTGTCTCAGGGTATGATGTGTGGCGGGACGCCGTCCACCTGCGTGGTGCCCCAAATGGAGACCCGGCCTGCATGGACTATGCATCACAGTCTTCGCCTTCCGGATCCGCCACCTGCGACACCCAGTGGCTGTGGCTGCCCTTGCGGCCAGGCCGCGTCCGTCTGTGGCTGATGGCCCACACATTCACTCTTTGGCCTCTCTGGGGAGGGCTCAGGGGTGGTGGCGCACGCGCTTGCACTTAGTCGCAATGGCATGTGGCGTGGTTGGTATGATGGGCAATGGATGGGATGGTGCGAGCCACCTCCCGTGACGTCAGTGCTGCTCGTGCTGTGGTGCGTCCCCCTACACTTCCATCTGACTTGTGCCATGCTAGACGTTGAGGTTCTATTGCCTGCGTGATATGACCAGGAGGAGCGCGAGGAGACCTCTCACACACCATGCTCCACTGCCATCCCGTGCCCTGTATCGCCTGTGCGGATTGACTATGTTGGGGTTACACCTGGTCGACTGGGGCTGTGTGTGCCTTGTCAAGGGGCATGGCGGGCGCACAACAGGATCCAGCTTGTCCACAGAGGGTGGGCTGAGGTGCGCCTGGTACCGCTTTGTACGTGTGCCCGGCTGCTGTGCACACACGTGTTCACTCCCCCGACAGGTGTCCTCTCACAATGCCCAGGGAAGCGGTGGTGTACTGTTCATGACCCCTCCCAACACGGCGTGCTCCAACTTGGCATGTGCGCATCTACCCGTCACACCCACCCACCTGAGCACTGCGTCCATACGACTTCACACGACACATGTGTGTCTTCCACAGTTGTGCTACTCATTTGCGTTGACATCCAATACCAGTGGACTACATGGTCATGTCACGACTGCCGTGTACTTCACATACTCTCATCCTCTCTCATTCGTACTTGTGAAATGAGTCAGCGGAGACAGTTTTGGTTTCAAACGTTATATTGAGTCTTCTGTCCTCTGTGATGCAGTATAGTGGACACTACTGGCAGCGGAATACATGTTGAGGAAATACTGAGCATGATTGCAAATGGGATAGGGTGTGGGGTTACATGTGATTGGCTGTTGCATGTGGGATGTGGGCTTCAGAGTGACATCTGCTTGGCCAAGGCTGTGCTAATGTACATTTACGTATAGCTGCGGAGCTGCGGACTTTGACACAGACGGTATACATGTAGCCTACCAGACCGCTTGGCATCATGGGCACAGTCCATCTCAGTTCCATGTGACAGGTTTGCTGCGGTTGTTCCTCATGCACGCGTGCATGTGAGATGACATCAGGGCATGTGCTTGCGTGCATGCAGCGGCGTGCCACTTGTTGTTGCACTGTGGTGGTTACTGGACATGTCACAGTCACTGGGGTCGTGTTGTTGTTGTATGCACTTGTCGTCCATGCAAAGGTCCTGGTATGGGATTCCCGGGGCGGGGGTGGGAGGGGTGCAGCACCCACAGACTCCAGGCGACCTATTCATGTCCACTGAGCGGTGTGTGTGTCCATGGGCGCTGGATCCATGTCGTGTCCTGGTTGTTCGTGCAGTTCCGTCCATGTGGGTGCGATACACAGAGCCCATGCCACTGCCTCCCACGATGCATGCGGTGTTCCTGGATGTGATGGGGAACAGTGTGCATGTCCCGGTCATATCCGATGTCATGGCGATGTCGTTGATGGTGTGGTTACAGTTGCCGGTCGTTTGGTATGGCTGTTGTGGTGGTGACTGGCCAGTCCGTGCGGAAGCTAAGCATGGGTGCGGGGTTGGACATCATAGGTCACTCGGGGAACCTGCGTTGTGGTCCGACGTATTTACAGGTTGTCAGGTATGCGATGCCGTCCAGCAGGGCTTCCATGTCATTGGTGGTGTACATGTTTGCCAGCCAATGAAGCGGATGGTGGCTGTCAAGGTGTTGTTCGTAAGTTGTCCCTTGGAGGACCATGATGGGGCATGCTGGGTGACATTCGATGTAGCTGTTCTCGATGATCCGTCGTGTGGAGGCACAGTGGTCCCATTTCAGTGCGGGTGCGATGTTGGCCACATACGCCATGCCCCCATAGGCAGAGCAGGCCCTGTCGTGTGCGTCCAGAGGGAGGAGTAGTGGTAGCAGGTCCGCCTTCAGACATGCCGGGTTGGAGAGGCATATCTCGACGGGATGCTGGTAGGGACACCTCCGACAGTAGAAGACGGGCATGACGCAGCTGAACAATGTGATGCGGTAAGTCAGTCGGTAACTTACGTTCAGCAGGGACAGGAGATCGCATCCCAATGTATGGCACAGGTTGGTTTTGTACAGCTTGAGCTGTTCGGCGTAGTTGGGTAGGTGTGTTGCGGTTGCCATTTCGCAGCGGTTCGTTGAGGTGGCGTGCTCCGGCTGTGTGTGCAGTCTGCAATGTGCACGCTCCGGGGTTGCTGTGAGCTCTGTGTAGTCGTAGGGAGACAGGACTTGTGTTCTGTTGGCTTGTTTGGAGGACACGGGCCCTCTTCCCACATGCTTCTCAGACAGTTCAAGGTCAGTGCTGTGTGACTCCTTCCAATTAACTTGCATGTGGCCGACATGGGGGAGTGTTTTCTTCTTTCTTCCCCGTCCGTTGTGTGCTTCTGTGATATGCGCTATCTGCCCTGTGGTCGGTCTCCTCGGCATGCCTGTGTTGGTCTATTCTTGGACAATGGCTGTATTCACCGGCTTCTGTCGTAGGGCTGTGGTTTCGGTGTTGGAATGGAAGGTCATTCAGTGCTGTCTGCTCTCCCTTGTGTGGGCGTCAGGCTGCCTTTCCACTCTGCGTTGGGCCTTGTGTGTGAATGTTATTCTTGGGCCACCTGTTGTCGGTCCCCGGGCTCTTTGGTGTTCCGTTTTATATGTCTTGTTCATATGTGCAGGGTGGTATGGGTTTTTCAGTGTGGTACTGGCGTTCCTCTTCCCGAAGGGGCCCTGCTTCTCCTAGTTGGTGTTGCCGCCGCTGTGTGCTACGCCATGTTTGTTACACTGGGGTGTGTCCTGCTGTTGCGTGACTTCACTGACATGTGTGCGTCGGTTGTGTGGCGTTGGGTGTTGTCCGTGAATTGGGCGTTGGGGACATGTCTGTGGCAGGCCTGTCACGTGTCATGTGCGTTCGGGTGGGGCTGATGTGTGTGCTGCTTGGTTGTGTCCCTGTGTCTGTGTGCGACGCATGCATGGCGCTGCGGTTGGCCTCTGCGTTGTGCGCATGTGTGGCGGCGTCATCGGCGCTTTGGGGCCGTGACGGGGTGGTTGGTTCCTAGTCCCAGGTGGTGTGTACACATGTGTTCCGCGATGTTACGATTTGGCCTGTGTGTCATATGTGGATGCAATGGTGGATGTGTAGTGTACACGCGCTGGTGGGGGTTGTCCGCTTTTTCCGCCCTTGCACTGTGTGCGCTGTTTGCGTGCACTTGTTGTGTGTGTGCCTACCTGCGTCTCCGCGGTACGTTGCGTCCTTGGTGGTGCATCAGCAGAAGCATGGGAAGGGCCTGCAGTGCTGGATTCATGCTCGGGGTGCCGCTTCTTCGTTGTCCGTGCTCTGCGTCCGTGTTACCGCCTCTCTTTCACGTGCGGTGTCTCTTAGCCGTGGGAGCCGTTTGTTTGCGGCATCGTAATTTATACGCCGGGCGGGACGTGTTTCGTCGGACGGTGTGTGTCAGTTAGGCTGCGCCGCTACGTGTACGGGCGCACTTTGATGGCGGACGGTGTTGCTGGCTTGCCGGCGGTGTTTGGCCTACTTTTCGCATCGTAATTGGACGGGCGTGTGGACTGCTGCGTGCCGGCGGTAACTGGTGCTTTTTGCATCCGCCAGCACGGCGGTGGTGCTTCCGCCCGCCATCGTAATGAGCCCCTTAGTGTTGAAGATAAAACAAATGCGTTAGTTTTACTAATAAGCAGTCAGGCTGTACCTAGAATATTTTTGATAACTTTCCAATAGAAGCACAACATCCTTACATTACCTCTCAAAAAGAATAAATCTCTGTCCCCATGAAACCTAAAATGACTCTATAAATTAAAGGCATATTCTGGTTCTGGAGCAGCCTTTATATTTGCTGATTAACCAATTGCACACATTTATCTGTTTTTTTCAGGTAGCAGGCACCCTGGAGTGAAGGCTTCTTTCTTCTTCGTTGTCTATCTCTCTTTTGTCTTCACAGAGCAGGAGACCTCATCTCTTTCTTTTATGGAGAGGCACCTGAGTGGAGGCATTATTTTCTGGACTGGTTGTTTTAAAAAAAAAATATATATATATGAAAACTGTAAAAGACTGAGAACATCGGTTAGATCCCGGCCACTTCAAACACTGAGGTCATCCAAAAGCCGTTTGCGGTGGAGGGGGCTTTGTTTGTTGTTACATTTCCTCTTGTGGATTATGGTGATGCACTCTCTGCCTATTCAGCCCACTTAAAAGATGGGGGCCCTGACAGGGAACTATGGGGAGTAGAATTCCAGTGGGTAATTCTGTTCTGCACAATTATTAAGAAGTCTGGTCCTTCTCATGAATTTACTGGGTGCAGGGACAATGAACCAGATTTTACCATCTGGAAAATCCAGCAGGTGAAATCACTGTGTGAAAAGGCTACATTGTAGCCCGGACCCCTTCTATAATGATCCCCCTGTTCTCTAAGGGACCGCTGTTCTATAATATTAATTCTCCCCCCTGCTGTCTAAGGGATCGCTGTTCTATAATATTAATACTCCCCCCTATTGTCTAAGGGATCGCTGTTCTATAATATTAATACTCCCCCTGCTGTCTAAGGGACCGCTGTTCTATAATATTAATGCTCCCCCCTGTTCTTGAAGGGGCCACTGTTCTATAATACGAATACTTCCCCCGTTGTCTAAGGGACCGCTGTTCTATAATATTAATGCTCCCCCCTGTTCTCAAAGGGGCCACTGTTCTATAATATTAATACTCCCCCTTGTTGTCTAAAGGTCCGCTGTTCTACAATATTAATACTCCCCCATGTTGTCCAAGGGACTGCTGTTCTATAATATTAATACTCCCCCTGGTCCCTATGGGACCCAGGGATTCTCTTGTTTTTGGTAACACACTTATGCCGCAAACTACTATGCAAACATCTCTAGTCTCTAGACTGGTGAAAGCCTGCTACTGCAAGAGTAAGCGGTTGGTAAGATTTTGGGGCCTATTTAGAGTTTGACAGATACATGACGTCCGCCAAATAGTGGCGCCTATCCTGTCCGCATTATTTCGAGTGTGTAGGGCCTCTGCGCATTCAAAATATGGCGGACAGGACATCCGCAGCTTTTTGGTGGATGTCCGCATCAAACAAAGACTAGGTAAGGCTCTTAGTGGCTACAGAGCAGAAAGAGACAAGCCTGAAATATATGCTAGACGGAGATTGCGAGAAGAAGAACGTTTTTTTTATAAACAAATGTTTATTGATTATGAAGATGAGATACAACAACAAAGTAAAATAAAAAATTGCTTTCCAATCAAAGCCACATCATCCCACCCATCACAAATCTCCTGCGATTATCAAGGAACTGTTGCACCTACGGGCGCAATCTCCGGCGTAGAAAACAAACCATAATACTCCCATCATTTACCCCAAATCTTATGGAATTTTCGAGGACAGCCTCTAGTGATATAAATTGGCTCTTCCTGTTTGGAACACCAGTCCATGCCAGAGAACAACAAAGTTTGGAGACTAGTTTTAAAGTGAGCCAGTCAAGTTTTTTCCTGAGTCACTTCACCCCGCATGGTTGATAGTTGAAAAGATGAAGGTCTTAGAATAACTTTGTTATAAACTCCAAGTTATCTCATAGCTTGCGGTAGCAGTAGTTTGTACAACAGATAAGGCGCAGCAAGATTTTGGGTGCATTTTGTAAGTGTAGACAAGGCAGCCTTCTAGCTTAAGCCGGTGCAAATTTCTTAAGGCGTCTTAGGCTTGGCATTATGAAGCCCTGTATTTATTCGGGCTTATGCATTTTGCACAACCTGGAGTTTCTGAGTAAGGGCCTTGGTCTGCTCCTGATAAGGCACATTTGTATAATTAACTGAGGAACCTACCACCATTTTGAGAACTGAGGGAGGGAGAAAATGGAGGCTTTTCTCCACCTGCGCCACATAGAAAAAATATCTTTTTGAAGACATAGGTCATCTATGCGTTCATTGATAAATGTTCAGCAAGGAGTACTCCTACGTTCATGATCTTTGTTCCTGGTATATGCCGTTGTCTGATAAGTGCTAGAACTTTTAGTTGTCACATATATAAAATATTTTGTATTTCAGTTCCATGCCAGACAAGGATTGCCTTTCACTAATGATTCTTGAGTCTTAGGTAGCCCACAGGTCTAGGACAAGCTATACGCATTGGATTTTATTATGACTAGGCCAGAAAGTGAAATGCACGTCATACTGTATTTTTCTAATTTTATATTGAAAACCCTTAGGGGCCCATTAGGATGTCGGGCGGAAGCACTACCGCCGTGCTGTCGGAGGCAAAAACCACCAGTTACCGTCCGTCCGCCCGCCGCGGCCCACACGTCCGCCCAATTAGGATGTGTAAAATCAGCCAAACACCGCCCGTAAGCCCGCGACGCCGCCCGCCATCAAAGTGCGCCCGTACACGTAGCGGCGCCAGCCAATGGAGGCACACCGTCTGACGAAATCACGTACCGCCCGGCGTACAAATTACGATGCTGCAAACAAACAGCTCCCCCGGCTAAGAGACACCGCACGAGATACCAAGGCGGAAACTCGACCGCTCGAGTACGGACACCAAAAAGGCGACCCACCCCGACATGAATCCTGCACTCCAGGCCATCCCCATGCTGTACCTGATGCAGCACCTAGGAGTCAACGCGCCGCGGCGACGCAGGTAGGCAGACACACAACAAGGGCACGCAAACACCGCACACAGTGCAAGGGCGGAAAAACTGTACATGGCCCCCCAGACACCCCTGTGTGGACAGGACACATCCACCACTGCACCCACAAATGTCACACCGGGCAAAATGAAACAACTCGCAACAACTGGGCACACACTACCCGGGACCAGGAACTGACGTCCCTGTCACGGCAACGCAGCGCAGCGGCGATGACGCAGCTACACATGCGCACAACGCAGAGGCCAACTACAGCGCCATGCATGGGCCGCACACAAATAACACAGGCACACAACTACACACACCACACACCAGCCCCACCCTGAATGCACATGTCACGTGGCATTCCTGCATCAGTCATGTCCCCAACCGGCAACTCACAGGTGCCAACATGACGCCACACAAGTGTACCGAACAGGGCAGTGACGTCACGCCAAAATAGGACACACCCTTGTGTGCATAACATGGCGAAGCACACAGCGGCTGCGACATCACGCCGCAGAATATGTACCTCGTCCGCAAAAGGCACGCCAGTACCATACAAAAATACTAATACCATCCTGCACCCAATACCAAAACATGCAATACGTAACATGAAAAAACCCGGGTGCCTGACAACAGGTGTTACCAATTACAACACACACACACAAGGCCCAACGTATAGCGGAAACGCAGCGTGCCGCCCACACACGGGAAAGCAGATAGCACTGAATGGCCTTCCATTCCCACTCTGAAACCACATTTCGACAAAACAAGTAGGAGAATACAGACATTGTCCCAACAACAAGCCAAACAGAGGCATGCCGAGGAAACCGTCCAATGTGCAGATAGCGCACAACATGAAAGAAAGTTCTGACCACAAAGAAAAAATAAGACCACTCCTCCATGTGGTTCATATGCAAGTAATCTGGAAGGAGTCAGACACCACTGACCTTGACCATTCATAGAAGCATGTGGGATGAGGATCTGTGTCCTCCGCACAAGCTACTATAACCCAAACCCTGCCTCCGTACGACTATTCCAAATTTCCCAGCATCGTCGGAGGGTGCACTCTGCTGACTGCACAGCCGGCTGGAGCACGCCATCACATCGCCCTGTAGCAAAATGGCAGTCGCACCACACCTACCCAACTACGCCGGACAGATGCAGCTCTACATGGACAGCCTGCTACAGATAGTGGGCTGTGAAAACCTGGCCATGCTGAACGTAAGTTACCGAGTAACTTACCGCATCGCAATGTTCAGCTGCGTCATCCCCGTCTTCTACTGTCGGAGGTGTCCCTTCCACTGTCCTGTGGATTTATGTCTCTCCAACCCGGCATGTCCAAAGGCGGACCTGGTACAACTGTTCGCCCCCCTGGACGCCCACGACAGGATCTGTTCAGTCTATGGGGTCATGGCGTATGTGGCTGCAATCGGACACACACTGCAATGGGACATGTGTGCCTCCACACAACGGATTCTGGATCACAGTTTCATCGAATGTCATCCAACATGTCCCATCAGGCTCCTACAAGGGACAACTTACGATGAACACATTGACAGCCACCATCCGCTTCATTGGATGGCACCCATGTATAACACAAATGCCATGGAAGCCCTGCTGGAAGGTATCGCATACCTGACAACCTGTCAATTCGTCGGGCCCGACGCAATACCCCCAATTGAACAATGATGTTCAACACCATACCTATGCTTGGCTTTCGCACGGACTGGGCAGTTACCTGTACAACAACTATACCATACAACCTGCAACAAACACCACACTATCAACTCCACTGCCATGACATCGGACATTTTCGGGACATTCTCTCTGTTCCTCACCACATCCAATATCTCTGCATGAACAGGGGGAGGCAGAGGTATGGGACTTGTGTACAGTAACCACATGGACAATACTGCACGAACAACTATGCTATAATATGTATCCTGCGCACATGAACATATGCACCGGTCAGTGCACACTAATCTGTCAGCTGTATCACGTGAGAACTGTCACCTCACCTTTGTCTGTACTTCCGTGCCAGGACTTTTGCATGGACAACAAATGCATCCCCCAACAACATGACCCCAGTGAATGTGACATGTTCAGTAGCCACCACATTGCAACAACTAGTGACACGCTGCTGCATGCACGTAGGCTCATGCTCTGATGTCACCCCTCACGCACGTGTGTCGGAGTAACTACTGTAGTAAACCTGTACCATGGAACTGAGATGTACTGTACCTATGATGTCAAGCTGCCTCGTAGGCAAAATGATTACTGTCTGTGTCAAAGTCGAGAGCTCCTCAGTAACTAGCAAATGTACATTAGCATAGCAAGGGCAAGGCAGTTGTAACTCTGAAGCCCTCATTCCACAGTCAACAACTAATCACATCTACCCCTAACCCCTTTTGTATGTGTAATCATGCTAAGTAGTTCCTCCACATGCATTTCGCTGCCAGTAGTGTCCACTATACTGCATCACAGAGGACGTAAGTCCAAATACATGGCTTGAAGCAAAAATGTGACTCCGCTGAATCATTTCACAAACACAAGTACGAATGAGAGAGGATGAGAGTGTGTGAAGTACACGACAGTCGTGAGATGACCATGTAGTCCACTGTCATTGGATGTCAACGCAAATGAGTAGCCGCAACAGTGGCCACAGTGCAATATCACAGCTCCTGGAGCAGGACTTGTCAGACTCTGAAGGTGCCCGAAAGATCATCACATCAACACTGACGGCCTGGTCAATACAAAGCACAGTCCTACACATGTCTACAATTTCCCACACAGTCTGACCACACACTCAGCAACCAAAAGTAGGAGCCATGCAAAAGCATGCCACAGCAATGCCTGTCAAAACACACACACGACATCAGTTTGGGTGGGCAGCACTGCACAATGAGTAAGAACTGCAGAAAATCTGACATGCACAATTGAACTAGGCACAATCTTGACAGTGACACACCCTGCACACACACAACGTCTGAACCATAACAAGTAGGAGTCATCCTGAACTGCAAGGACACACCCACACACTGCATTCCGTGCAACATACAACACACACATCTCATCATATACACAGACCTCAACACGGTTACAAACATCCACCATGGGCCTGGGAAACATATGTGTGTAGTCGACATGGCCACAACACACACACACACCACACCAACGCCACACCCAAACTCACACCACCCACCACCACCTCCCAAATGCACACATTGAGAGTAGGCCATGTGCCCAGGCACAATGCACATCACAAGACTAACATACACCTACACCGCTGGCCACACAGCAAGTAAGCTCACACATGCCCGCATACTCAGCGCATGCTGCCAGTCCACCTGTGGCTAGACTCACACCCTGTGCATTGCATGCACGCAAACATGACACGGATACATTTACCCAGAAATAACACCAAATACATGCAGACAATCCGTTGCACAGAAAAGCAGATTCATCACACACACAAGTAGCAGAGTCTGAAAGAAGTGAAGTCCCTGCCACGTGTACAACACATTGGAATGTGAGACCAGACATATACATGGCATGTGCCCCACTTAACCAAGCACACACTGCAACAACTGCAATCATCAACTACACAGATACAACCGACTACAGGAACAACAGCATCCAGTCACAGATTACATCGACAGGCGGCATAACTCATCAACACCAGGGACAGTGCCCAGTTCGATGTGCCGAGTAGTGACACGTAGTGCCGCGGATGCAATGTGTGTTAGTGTGCCCTGCCATGGCCAGCCAACACTGCCATGGCAGTCACAATATCCATCACAGCCACCACTGTGTCAGAAGGAGATGTGTGAGTGTGCCTACCAATCTAACAGGATGCCAGTACGACTCGGTGCTGTGTGTGTGCTACGGGACAGTTGCAGGTCCGGCCCTGAGAGAGTAGCACAACTGTGGAAGACACACATGTGTCATGTGAAGCGGGAGTTACACTTGGCCCAGGTGGGTGGGTGTGACGGGTAGGTGCGCACATGCAATGTTGAAACACACTGTGTTGGGAGGATTCGGGAGCACTAGATTACCGCTGTCTTGGGCATTTGTAAAGACCACCTGTCTGGGGATGAATGTGAACACGTGTGTGCACATCAGGCGGCCACACAAAAGATGCTGCATCAGGTGTAGACGTCAGCCCACCCTCTGGGGACATGCTGGATACTGCTGTGCGTCCGCCAGGCCCTTGCCAAGGCACGCACATCCCCTGTCGACCAGGTGTACCCCCAACATTGTCCACCTGCACGGGCTATCCAGGGCACGGGATGGCAGTGGAGCATGGTGGGTGAGAGGTCATGGCGCGCTCCTCCTGGTCACATCAAGCAGGCAACACATCCTCATTGTGCAGCATGGCACAAGTCAAATATAAGTAGTGGGGGGACGCACACATCGCGCCCGGGAGTGATGTCACGGAAGGTGGCTCGCACCATCGCACTCATTGCCTATTTCCCCACACACGTTACATGCCATTGCAACAGAGAAGCCAGCGCGTGCACAAGCAGCTCCAAGCTCGCCCCAGAGAGGTCAAAGAGTGAATGTGTGGGTCCATTAGCTCCAGTTGGACGCGGCCTGGGCCGCTAGGGCAGCTACAGCCTCTGTGTGTTGCAGGTGGTGTATCCGGACTGCGGAGCCTGTCATGCATTGTCAATGTTGTCCAGGTCTCGAGTCGGGGTACCACGCAGGTGGACGGCGTCCCGCCACTGATTATACCGCGAGACAGACAACTCGTTCAAATGGACCCACACATACACTCTTTGGCCTCTCTGGTGCGAGCTCGGAGCTGCCTGTGCACGCGCTGGCTTCTCAGATGCAAACGCATATTGGGGTGAGCGAGGGGAGGCCATAAGTCTGACGGTGCAAGCCACCTTCCAACATGTCACATCCGGTCGGGACGTCAGCGTCCCCCACTCCTCCGATTTAGGACTCGTGCACTGCTGCCGTCAGATGTGCCACTCCCCAGGGGGTGGGGAAAGGGTCAGGAATGTCAGTCTGAGATTGGCGCAGTTGATGGCACACCTTCACTGGGGGTGACAACCATTGGACGGTCTGGTGTAGTCCACCCACGCGTACATGTGGGCCCTCCATCATCCATGTCTCCTGCGGCTAAGTGATGTCATGGGCAA
Organism: Calotriton arnoldi; assembly: GCA_963921515.1. Classification (NCBI taxonomy): domain Eukaryota; kingdom Metazoa; phylum Chordata; class Amphibia; order Caudata; family Salamandridae; genus Calotriton; species Calotriton arnoldi. The sequence goes on along the minus strand of CAWUFW010012364.1, from coordinate 81,901 downwards.
TGACGTAAGTGAGGAGAGCTGTCTGCCCCACGCACAGATGGCGCATCAGCTCAACAGACCCAGCACTGAGGGCAGCAGGGGTCACATGTGCAGGGGCAGCTGTGCCTGGTGTGAAGGACACCCTATCCTTCATCCCTGGGCCGACACGTGTTGCACCAGTGGAAGTGGATGGGAGGGCGGTCATTGGCCTCCGCGTGGCTGAAGAAGACCCAGAGTCCACGTCCCCTGTGTCATACAACATGGATGCATCACCTCAGTCCTCAGATAACGCCGAAATTGCCCACTGGGCCTGTGATTCATCCAGCACACGTCTAGCCCCTCCGAGGTGCAGGTCACAACTGTCTCACTCAGCAGCTGTGCAGCTGCTACATCCGAAGCCACCCCACTGTTGAGCGTCCCCTGTCCCTCAGCACCCAGGGGAGATGCCACATGAGAGAGAGCGAGGTGGTCCCACTCATCTGGCATCAATGACACAGACATGTGCAAGGGAAGCAGCACAGAACATACCCAAATCCACATGTTGCACGATACCTGTGCAATAGTATACAGCCACCACAATCAACACCCAATGGCTGGCGTACAGGAAAGGAATCCGTGAATTAGTGCCACGAATGTAGTGCACATCGCACTACACACGGCCTGTGTCACCCTGCGACCATAGCCCCAACTCGCGTTGTGCACAACCACTATCCTGATGGTGGCAAGGATGACCACTATGTAATTAGGCCAAACACATACCTGCATGGAGCAGAATGGGAAACTACTCACACAGACTGCAACCTGACAGCCCACAATGGCCATGAGCCCATGCCATCCACCTGTCGTTCACACGAGCACAACTGTTGTTGCACGGTGTGCCGGATGTGCAAGTACCAGAGACATGAGGTGAGGCATCGCACACATATGTCCGACCGATATCAGAGTAGGCACAGTGCCCCTAACATACATGTGAATAGCCACTCCAGCCTACTACAGGTTGTACCTGAGGGCTACGACTCCGAGTGCATTGGGAATGCAGAGTGCCCTAGTTGCATCTTAAGCCTCAGGACTAGCATATGCATGTCAGATGCACACAGCATAGACTACAGTTACTACACACTGCATCACAAAACAAACATCACATTACCCAGATCATGGGTAGGCTGTGGACACATGCTGCCTCTCACAGCAAAAGACACCATCCCACAAGACTGTAAACTTGCTTGCTGCTGATGCCCCAACAAACGTGCATCCGGCACAGGCCGTGTGACTGTCAAGATGCAGACCATTACTGGTGAAATGCAGCGCCGTGCTAACCTGACAATACGAGGGGGCATCCCCCGATCCGTCAACGCCACGTAGTGGCCCATCCGGCAGATGCCGTCACACCCTTTGTGGAATTGGCTGCACTGGCGGTCACACACACACAAAGGCATCAACTTGGTAGCAATGGCTCCTCACAAGTCCTTGGGCTGGAGGAATTCCAACTGCAGGGATGGTGCACAGGAGGCTTGGAATGTCACTAATGCACTTCTCAACATCACACACATCCACCAATCACAGTGGCATGCTGCTGACCCATCCCAAATACTCCGAGACGTGCAACAGAGCCAGGAAGTAATCGGACATGGCCTAACAGCATGTGTACACCACAACGTGAATGCATGCTGCTGGGAGTGTGTACACAGTACCTGTCCAACCCATTCACATGCAGGTTGACAGCACATCGAGCAATGTGTAGCCTGTCCACATCTACTGTCCATTGTCAGGTGGACCTACACAAAGATCACAAGGCAACACATCTGTGTGGGTGTACCCACTGTGTCCAACACTGCGAAACCATCAACATACTCGCCCTGTGCATGGCCCACCCCGCAATGGAAGTCACATTCTGTGCCACTATCTCTCACACACATCCCTATCACGAGGCATGGTGTGTCCAATCGACAGTGCTGAGTTAGCGCTTTTCCGGAGGGTCCTGAACAGAAGACACATGTAACCCACTGGGCAGTCTGTGTTGTCACCTACTGGCATTGTGCAGTCAATGTGCAGCCCAGGCCTGCTGGGACTGAGAAGGGCAGCATGGCCCCAGCCTGCCATTCTCACGAGCAACAAGTGCTCTGAGACCTGCATTGCCAATTGGCTGTGTCACTGGATGTCTGACATGAAGTTGCCATGTACCACCACTCGGGAGGGACAGACATGGCAAAGCGCCCGAGAGCTCACATACCCCTGCCACCTGCAGTAAGCATGGTGAGCAGTGCATGTTGGAACCCCACAGGCTCTGACTCATGGTGCTGCGGATCAACGACATGTGTGTCCCCCACATGCACTCCCACACACACTGTGGTTGTCTCACACACACAACTTTTGCAAGGGATAGCCATGTGCAGTGTGCGTGCAGCTCGGAATCCAGGATCTCCAGCTCCTCGCTGGTGAGTGGACCTGGACATATCTTCAGCGTCATCGACGTTAAGGTGGACAGGTGGCAGCAGCAGGTGTTGTTGAGGGATGCCAGGCTGCAGTCCCTGGTAGCTGTGGTAATGCCGGTCTCACTCCCACAGTCATATAGCCCCCTGGGGCAGTTTCAGTGGGTCCAAGCCGCTGCAATTGGTGTACCGTGTCTGCCTACTTAAATTGCAGGCGATGGCCTTCTTCCAGCTGGCCCGTGACGCTTTCCTCCATTGCGGGACACGCAGGGTGCAACCGCGAGGGCCATTGGAGTTGGCCGTAAGGGCCTGGCCCATGGCGGGTACAGTCCGCTGATGCCATGTGCACTACACAGTATGATGTGCGCAATGCATCTGCAGGTGTGGCCATGACTTGTGTGTGGGAGCAGGTCCACACTGGACAGGGCCACAACATGCTGTGCGCATGGGCAGGGACGGCCAGTGCTCAGCCTCCACATGTCTGTTGGCACATCATCATGTACACATTGGCATGGGAGCATGGGACATGCATATGCACACACATGCCATCTTTCACTATGCACATCTCCCACTTGGCACGTGCTACGTTACGTGTCACTTGTGATGTGTATTTGCAATCACACAGCTGTGTTGTCATGGAGCTGTCAATGTGTACACCTGTCAATGTGTTTTGGAGGTGTGATCCGTCCAGTGCTGTACATAGAGTGAAGTAGGGACATCAATGACTGTCTCATATCCCCTCGTGCAACAGGACCCACTTGTTTTTGCCGCTCAGCCTGTGTCCATTGCGTTGTTGGTGTGTGCCATACTCACCCAGCCTCGGAAGCTGTGTCAGGCACAGCAGCTAGTTATATTGCTGTGGTGTTGCCGCTTCCCAAATATGCAGTCTGATATCATGCCTTACAAGTTATTAAGGCCTAAATCCCCATGTGCATGCTCATAGCAATGGTTTGTGTCACTGCTCATTGCTATTGGTAAGGGGACCTGTGTAAGTGTATTGTGGCTGTGCTGTCCCTACTTGTCAGCTGTTCTGTGATTCAATTGCTTGGTCAGTCATTTTTGTTTTGTGTTTGTGAAAATGCCATGTGGCGTGTTGCTTTGACATGTGTCCACTTCCATCTTTCCTAGGAGGAGACCAAACATACATCGCCCCTACCAATTGCTGGCAGACATGGAGGACGTGGAGGTAATCCGGAAATTCCGTCTGGACCGACCCACCCTGCATCGCCTATGTGCCTTGTTGGAACCCCACCTCCGTCCTCGCAGGGTGTATCCAACTGCATTTACCCCCACGGCTAAGGTGATGGCTGCACTGCATTTCTTCGCCACTGGGTCATTCCAACACACAGTGGGCAGTGGAAGTGGGATGTCCCAGCCCATGTTCAGCATGGTGCTATGGGATGTACTGTCAGCTATGTTGCTGTACAGGAACCGGTACATCCGATTCCCCAGGGCTCGTGAATTGGCGGCAGTGAAGGGTGCTTTCTATGCCCTTGGACGAATCCCCCACGTTGTTGGTGCAATTGATTGCACCCATGTTGGCCTTGTAGCACCACAGGCCATGGAGCACATATATAGGAATCGGAAGCACTTCCACTCCCTGAATGTGCAAGTGGTGTGCCTTGCGGACATGGTCATTACACACGTGTGTGCGAAGTTTCCAGGATCGGCCCATGACTCGCACATCATGCGCAACAGCATCCTACCACGTCTGATGACCAATCTGCAACCGGACCGTGCTTGGATTGTTGGTGAGTATGTGTACTCGTGTAGCGTGCCTGGTGTGCGATGCTGTCTTGGGGACAGTTGGAATTGCAACTAATCTCGGTATTCCTCACACCCAGGTGACTCTGCTTATCCGAATGGGCCTTGGCTGCTCAGCCCATTACGTAATCCTCGGACACCAGCTGATGTCCGCTACAATGAGGCACATGGCAGGGCCAGACGTGTGGTGGAGCGGACTTTTGGCCTCCTGAAGTCCAGATTCAGATGCCTGGACCGCACCGGGGGTGCACTGGCGTACTCCCCACAGAAGGTGTGCCAGATAGTTGTGGCATGCTGCATGCTGCACAATCTGGCTATTCGCAAGCAGATCCCCCTAATAGTGGATGACGGTGATCAGCCCGGGCCCCCGCCTGCAGACCAGGACGGGTCCAGTTACGAGGACAGTGGAGAGGAGGAAGCTGTGAATGTGCGTCAGCAGCTCATCGCCCGCTACTTCACTTGACGGTGAGTGACCATGTACGACGGCTGATGTAGCTGTAGTTGTGCAGGTGTATGTGTGCATTGTGACGTAGGCCTTTTGTTCACTGAGTGCTGTGTGGCAATGGTCCATGTCCAGGGTAGTATGCCACTGACAGTGGCTGTGGCATTGTGCCCCGTTGATCTGTGAGATGTGTGTACATTGCTTGTAGTTGGTGACAAGTACTGTGTGATGGGTGTGTGACACACTAATTGAATGGACTCTTGTTCTGATTTTCACCCCTAGGTCCCTACAACATCTCCTGGCCTATCTACATGCCACACAGCAGAGGCATTCCTGCTCATGGTGGCGGTTGCACATCGTTGATTAAACCCAGGGCACATGAAGCAGATTGTGATCAAGGTGTATTTATTTCCAGCGGTGACATGTGATTGTGTGCAAGGTGATGACAGGAGTGGTGCATGCTGTGACAATGAGTTGACGGACATGGCTGCGTGATGGTCAAGGTGTACCCATGAAGTTCTATGTCCACAGTCCAACAGACACATGCCATTCACATGGCAGTGTGGGGTAGGATCGTAGTCAAAGTCAGTGCAGTAGGTGGTCAGGGTGGCTGGCTGACTCACTGGCGTTTGGAGCGTGCGTAGTCCTCTCTGGACACCTGTTTCCTCTTCGGACGGCCCCTTCCACGTTTGGTAGGGGGTTGTGTTGGTGGGCTGCTGGTGGTGGCTGAGGACTGCTCACTCGCTGTGGACGCAGGGGAACTAGATGTTGCACGACCCTGCGCCACAGCACGTGGTGGCGGCGGTGGTGTGGCTGGCCTTGCTTGGGCCCTCCCCACCACCACCAGCTGGCCCATGAGGTCCACAAGTTGGTCCATACGGGTCACGAATTGGCCCATATGGGCGTCCATGGACCTCAACAACCCAAGGACCTCCCGCGTGTCGGCAGCCGACCTGGCCCATTGTCCTTGGGCCTCTTCATAGGCCCCAAGGACTCTTGAGATTTGCGGCAGGGCTTGGCTCCCAGGCTCAGATGGCGTTGGCCTGACCCTGCTCCTCCCACCAGTACTGCTGCCACCGACCTGCCCACTCGCCACATTGGTCACCACGGTCCTCTGTCTGGCTCCCAGGGTCGAGCACGACGGGCGTGCCACCCCTTGCGCAGGTGCTGTGGCCAGGGATGGCGTGGTGGTGGTGGTTGTTGTGGCCGTGGTGGTGGCCGCAACGACCGTGGCAGCAGGGGTCTGTGACTGGTCAGCAGCCCTGGGTGATGTGTTGGTGGGTAGGAGGGGCCCTGGGGAGCGGTTGGGCCCTGACACTCCAGACGGGCCTGCTAGGTGGTCCTCGTCCAAAGAGGTGTCCAGGTCTTCTACATCCGTGAGTCCGGGTCGGGGGCTTGCGGCTGGCTGTGCTGGCTGCTGTCTCCCTCTCCAGCATCCAGCTGTTCAGCACCTGTGGGGAGAATGAGATAGGTTATTGTGTTGCACCTTGCAAAGTTTGTATTGGTTGTCTGACATTCACAGTTCGTGCACTGTCGTGCACAGGTTTCCCAGTGGCGTGTGTGTGATTGTACGATGTGTGTATGCGTGGGCAAGGCAATGGAACTGTGTGTTGTGTTCATGTGGCATGGGACGGATTAGCAATGACAATCAGTGTGTGTTGCTGTATTCCTACATTTTGTGGCTTGGGTGTATGCGGGCTCCAGACCCATCGACGCTTTTGAGGTGAAATATGGTTTTGGGGTTCAAATGGAACGCTTAGAAACGCAGATGGCAAAAGGGGGTGCAGGCCCCTCAACGCTTTTGAGGTGAAATATGGTTTTGGGGTTCAAATGGAACGCTTAGAAACGCAGATGGCAAAAGGGGGTACAGCCCCTCAACGCTTTTGAGGTGAAATATGGTTTTGGGGTTCAAATGGAACGCTTAGAAACGCAGATGGCAAAAGGGGGTACAGCCCCTCAACGCTTTTGAGGTGAAATATGGTTTTGGGGTTCAAATGGAACGCTTAGAAACGCAGATGGCAAAAGGGTACAGCCCCTCAACGCTTTTGAGGTGAAATATGGTTTTGGGGTACATACTGTGACATATGGGTGCAGAACGGGACATGTGTTTTGGCAACATGACAGTGCAGAGACAAAGGTGTGTGTATGTCTGACATCCCCAGCATATCTGCTCACTGTTATCATTTATGGACATTACACTGCAAGCATTGTAGTGAGTGAGTGATGGTTGTGTGCCACACGACGTATTGCAGATGGGCCAATTCCTTGGTGTGCGTGCTACCCTCGGCCATGTGCAGCAATGCAGTGCTCTTGGGGTGTTGACTATATTATGTATGTTGTAAATCAGTGTGATGTGCGCTTCAGTCACTGCAGACACATTATTTGTGATGGGCAGGTATCTTTGCAGAACTACTGTATGAGGGCCAGCTGTTCCGATGACATACCTTTCATGACACTGGGGCTGACAGATGAGATGGATGGTATGTTGGATGTGCATTGTGTGGCTGTGTGTTTCATGGGTCCAGTGGTGTTTATGTGCATTACTGGGGTTCCACACTGTTAGTTCTAGACAGGTTAGACTTACATGGGCGATGTTGTACGTTGTGTGGGGAACAGGCAGTAACGACTACATGGACAGGACTTCGATGGTGTTGCTGATGTGTGTGATGAGTGGCACAGTGCCCGCCGTGTGGGTCAGTACTCCAGTGGGACTTGTGCATGCAGACGTGGCTCCATGGGTGTTGCTGTATTTGTGATGGCTCATGTGGGCTATGACTCTGTAATACATGTCCGTGTGCACATTGGTCACATGATTATGACAGGGAGCAGTGCTGCGTGTTCCTCTGCTACGTGACATTTCCCAAATGTTAGTCGTAATACTGTCCTCATGCCTACAGACACCCCGCCCTGTACAGTACTCTACCTACTTGTTGGTTTGGAGGGCGCAATGCAATGGATGCCATATGGTACTGGGAGGGAGGGGTGCTCCATCTTGCTGGTCTGTGGGAGTGGGGGCGGTGTTGTGAGTTGTGCTGATGGCTTACCACCCACAGAAACCCCTCCATGTACGGTAAGATATCTACCTGTCGGCTGAAGGTGTGCACTGCAGTGGCTGACACATGGGTGTGGGCTGTGCTCCACCTTGCTGTGCTGTAGGACTGGGGGCCTGGTGGGTGTTGTACTTCAGCTGTCCCCCCTCCGACCCACTGACTTTGTGTTCCGGCTACTTACCTGTTACTTGTCGGTTAGTGCAGCTATGGCTGACACATGAGTGTGGGTGTGGGGAGTGCTCCTTCTGGCGCATCTGGAGTACAAGGGGACCTGGTGGGAGTTGCGGTGCTGGCTGACTGTACATATGCCCCCATGGTTTTGTTAGTTAGTCTGTTGCATGTGTGAGTGATGTCTTGTGTATTGTGTACTGGACATGGGGGTGTTTGTCCCTCGGAGCTATGGCATAGTGGTAGTGCATGTGAGTACATAGCGGTGTGCTGGTATACATTTGTTTGTACTTACCAGCCTCCACTCCCCCTGGTATTCCGGTGAGACTCTCCGGATGTAGGATGCCTCGCACCTTCTCCTCCCACGCCTTGAAGGTCTTAAATAGCGCGGGATTTCCTCCGCCAGTCCTGTCAGCCAGCTGCCGATTCTTGGCCTCCTTCTTTTTGACCACTCTTTTCATGTCGTGCCACCTCTTGGTGATTTCGGCTCTGTTGCGTGGCACGTTCCCGACTGCATTGACCTGGTCTACGATCCTGCTCCACAACCGGTTTCTGGTGGCTAGTGGTGTCTGTTGGACCTGGTTCCCATAGATTTGTGGGTGCACCTTGATGATCTCGTTGACCATGACCGTCAGCTCAGTGGAAGTGAACTTGGGCATTCTCTGTGCTGCCATGGTGTGTGGTTTTGTGTTTGTGGTGCTGGTGCGGTGTGTGTGTGTGGTGTGTGATGTGCAGGGGGTTTGTGGGGCCGTTGTTTGGTGGTGGTGGTGGTGGTGGTGGTGATGGGTGCTTGTCTGTGGTGTGCTGCTGTCCTTTCTGTCTCGCTGTGTTCTGTGCTCTCGTCCTCAGTTTGTAGTGTTGCAAGGGATTGTGGTCTGTGAAGGGGCTGCATTTGTACTTACCTATGTGGGTGTGTCATGATGTGCTGTTGTTTTCAGGTGTGTTGTGGCTGGTGTTCTGGGATTTGTAGTTTATTTGTTTGTCCAGGGGGGATGTGTTTTCGGGATGTGTACTGTGTTCGGGTATTTGGGCGTGGCTTGCTGTGTGGACTTGTTGGCCATGTTGTGTGTGTTTCTTTGGTCCGCGGATGGTTTCTGTGCAGGGACGTGGCCGCCAGGGCTTCCGCCGTGTCCATTTTCATCACTGTTGTTTACGATGGCGGGCGGTGTATTTGTGGATTTGCCGCGCTCATGTCGGGAAGATCCTAATTTCACGGCCGGTGTCTCGGTAGTCAGGGCGGGCGGTTTTGGGTTGTCGTTCGGGTTTGCGTCCGTGGCTGATGGATGGACTTCGACTCGGACATAGACGGGCGGTATTTTGTGTGTTTTTTCCGCTGCGGGCGGTGTTCGCTTCGCGACATCGTGATTGCTCGGTTGGTATTCAGACGGTGTAGGCGGGCGGTTTTTTACCGCTATGGTAGATGGCGGATTTTATTCCGCCCGGTATCGTAATGGACACCTTAATTTGTCTATTTTTATTGATATTGCCCTGGTTCCTTGAAATGTACACCACAGAAATGCTCGAGGAAGTAGAAATTAATTAATTCCTGAATTGAAGAAATGATCTAATTTTTAAAGGCCTGGACCCATTTCTGTTTCCATATCGTTTTCTAGTTTTTTGTTTTTTTTGGTCTACCATGTGTAGAATATGTGCTCAAATATAGTAACTGTTGTGTAAGAAACTGCCTTCGGCTTCTTCTGTTTTATGGAAGATAAGGTAACATTGACCTGCAATCATCACTTGTTTTCATATCAAGACCAATATACATTTTTCCTCATCTTCCTAATGTGCTATCCTAGAAGAAATTAATATTTCTGGTCACTTTCTGTTTGAATAGTTTTATTGCAAACCTTGTCACGTAAAATTAATTTCAAACTCATTGCGAAAACCAAATGGGACAATGTCCCAAATCTTCCTTATTATTATGACATGATTATGAAGGCCAACATATCACATTTTAGTTGACACTGACATCGTCAACTGGTGGGTAGTGGATAACCCAAATAGTCGGATATTTCCTTTATAAACAAACTTTAAACATATTTACATTATGCCCTAGAAGACAATTCATAGGGGAAAAACCAAGATGCTGTAGGCTAACACGGCCAGAACCAACTTCAGTCACTCTTGCAGGCGATGCACTCGAAGAGGTTGAGGCCTTCACCTACCTGGGCAGTGTCATAGACAAGCAGGACGGCACAGACGCCAATGTCAAGGCAAGAATCAGCAAAGCAAGGGCTGCCTTCATTCAGCGAAACAAGACCCGGAGCTCCATTGATATGGCTTTTTTAAAACCAACTTACAATCGGGCCTCTGTATGGAGCAGAAATTTGGAAGACAACAGTGACCACCACGAACAAAGTCCAGACCTTCATCAACATCTGCCTGAGGAAAATCCTCCAAATCCGCTTGCCAAACACCATCAGCAACAACAACCTATGGCAGCAGACTTTCCAACTCCCTGCTCATGAAGAAATCATGAAAAGACACTGGGGATGGATAGGTCACACCCTCCACAAGCCTGCATCAAACACCACCAGGCAAGCCCTGAACTGAAACTCTCAAGAGAAAAGGAAAAGAGGAAGGCCAAGAAACACTTGGCACCAAAGCCTCAAGGCTGACTGCAAGGAGATGGGTTAGACCTGGAGTAAGAGTGAAAGAAAAGCACAGGCAGAGGTGGCTGGAGAGTCCTAGTTGATGGCGTATACCTCCGGAGGGGCAGTAGGCATAAGTAAGTAAGTAAGTTAGAAGACCATGGCATGTCTAGATTTGTAATAAAGCCCTGTATAACGTATGTTAGTTTTGTTTTTTGTTTAATATCTTTATTGGTATTTTTCAGATTTTATCATAACTGACATCATTGTTGTAAATAACATTATCAATCGTACATCATAAGGATATGGCATCCATATGGCTTACATTAATGTAGCGGACAATAACATTGAGATGGTGTTACCATAGCAATCCTGTCTGCGGATGCACACATTATGTCGGGCCTTCATAGATAAGTCCTGGTGTGTTATTGCATGCACATGTTGCCACATCATAGTTACTGTGTTTGGTGCAGGGCTATATACAACTTAATTGAGACAAAACTCTGTCTGAGTCGATATCACAATACTTGAGATACAGGCTACATCAGCTCAGAGGAGGAGCTTATCAATCTAATTTAAACAATATTATAAACACAATAGTGTAGAATGACAGTGCACGATAGGTATTGACGCGTAATCACCAATAAGATCTGTTTTTCCAACAAACATATAATCAAAATATAACCAACTAACATTATAAACTGCCATCTAAACTACGCAAGCCGAGCCGCTATTGCATATCTGAGCACCTCTACTTATTATCTGCACGTCTATGCCGTGTGTCTCACCTTGTCAGGGGCCAGCATACAGCGTGTGTCTGTGGGTGGCGAGGAATCCATCAATGGGGGTACTCCCCCTCCCAGCGGCACATGGGGTTTTAATGATCCCAGATGTGGCATCGGGGAGTTCTTGAGCTTGTGATTGTCTATATGGCTGGACACAGATTACGATCGCTAAATACTATCGTGACTGCTGTAACTAAGTGTGTTGCTCGTCTGCTGCACTCGTCGTTTCACCACTTTGAAGAGCCACTAGTATGACATCCCAACTTTGTGCTATTGGATATTTGCGGAGTCCCACCGTCTCCTCCCTGTGTAGTGCCGTACTCTCTGCCTGCGCCCATACTATAAGCGAACGCCTCCAACCTACTATCTCTGGCGGGTCTGCATGCTTCCATCGTTTCGTAATTAATCTTTTCGCTGTGATTAAACCTAGGTCTCTGAATCTCGAGATGGTCCTATTTTTTGGGGTCTAGCAAAGAGTCCCAGTATACAAGTCTCCCATGTCGTTGGGAAAGGCGTGCCTGTACACGCAGCCAGCGTCGTGGCCACTGCCTGCCAATACTGCTGTAGGTGTGTGCATGTCCAGAGCATATGTAACAAATCTGCATCTAATTGTTGGCAGCGTGGGCATGTAGAGGTGGTAATGTGGAAATACCTATTTATTTTATCTGGTGAGAGATATGCCCTCTGCACGATGTAAGTCTGTATGAGTTGAAACCTAGAGTTCCTTGGTATGCGTCGTGAACTTGCCAGTACAGCATCCCATTCTCTGTCCGTCCATGGCCGACCTCTATCAGCCTCCCAACTATTTCGGAGTCGTGACATTGGCTTGAGTGTATGGGTAAGGAGCGCCTCCACCAACCAGTGCACTATGTGGGAGCCCGCCCCTACAACATGTAGGTATTGAAGGAGCAGGTGCGTCGGCGGTTCCGCCGTCAGGTCTCCCCAGGCATCCGATAGGGCTTTCAGCAGGGAGGCATGTAGAAGGAATTGGCCCATTGGTATCTCAGTAGTTGCAGCCAGCGTCGCAAAGGGCACGAGCACACCGTCGCTATAGAGATCTCCTAGTGAGTCCACTCCCGCCGCGTGCCAGGGCGCCAGGGCTATTTCTGATGTTTCCAATCTGCCTCGTGGCGTGCCGAGCAGCGGCAAGGTCGGGGCATATGGGAGGGTCTCGCGCGTCAGATATAAACTCCTCTTATAACAACGCAATGCTAAACCCAGATGTATTTGTTTTGGCCGTGGGGGTTTCGCGAAAGGGTGAAACAAATAGCAGATCTGAGAGCGGGTCCGGGGTTGTGTCATGGTTGCCGTATCTTCCAGGTGTTGACCATCAAGCCACTTCTCCACCCATTGGAGCTGCGCAGCTAAGTAGTACAATTCCATGTTCGGGACTGCTAGCCCGCCTCGATCGGTGGGAGCATATAGCTTCCATAGGGCCACTCGCGGTCTCCCATTGTTCCAAATGAAATCTCGGAACAACCGTTCTAGCTCCCGAAAGAGCCTAGGTGGGACATAGAGTGGGAGATTAGAAAAATAATACAGCAGCTTGGGTAGTGCAATCATTTTCACCAGAGCGATACGGCTCATAACATTTAGGGAAGCGTCTTCCAGAACCGCATTTGGGCGCGGAGCGCCGAGATTGCTCTCGTCAAGTTACCCTCCAGTAGGTCGTCGGGCGACCGATATATATATAGTCCGAGATATCTAAATGTGGTGGGATACCATGTGAGAGCTGAATCATTTATGACCACGGCTTCCTCCGCTACGGTATCACCGAAGGGGTATATCCCCGACTTGGCCCAGTTAACCCGGAGTCCGGATATTTCCTCAAAGTTTCTGAGTATATCTGCAATGGACGACGGGATCGCAGTAACATCCCGAAGGTATAATAGCAGGTCATCTGCATATAAAGAAACGGCGTGCAGCCCATCCCCCAACTGTATGCCCCAATCTTTCCCATCCCTCCGGAGCATCATCGCCAGCGGCTCCATCGCTAGGGAAAACAGCAACGGGGACAGGGGACATCCTTGACGCGTCCCTCGTCTCACCCGTATTGGATCCGAAATCAGCCTACCGGTGCGGACTCTAACTGTGGGTCGCTGATACAATAGGCGAACCATGCTTAAAAAGACGTCTCCCAATTCAAATTTGCCCAGGACTGCCACTAGATAAGGCCACTCTGGAGAGTCAAAGGCCTTCTCCAGATCGAGAACCAAGCATCCCGATCTAGGCCATCTATGTGTTGCATAGTGCTGTAGTTTAAAAAATCGACGGATGTTCAGAGAGGTGCACCGGTCCGGGACAAAGCCGTTTTGGTCAGGGTGTACCAATGTTTTCACGGCGGGAGAAAGACGTCTGGCCAGCAGCGATGCAAAAATTTTGTAGTCAGTATTGAGGAGTGCTAGTGGGCGATAGGAGCCCAGGAGGTCGGGGCTTCTATCAGGCTTAAGGAGGGAGACCAGTAGGGCTTCATTTTGTGTATTTGGGAGGGCAGAATCATCTAGCGCAGTTTCATACACTGTCAACAACTGCGGTATCAGAATGTGAGCATATGCTTTGTAAAATTCGGTCGGGAGACCGTCAGGTCCGGGCGACTTCCCGTTTGACAGCGAAAAAATACTATCACGGAGTTCCTCTGAGTGCAGAGAGGCATTGAGAACCTCGCACTGAGTGACTAGTGGCTTCGGTAGGTCTAGAACTTCCAGGTAAGTCTGTAGCTCTAGAGGGGTAACCTGCACGCATGGTTGGTATAAACCCTGATAATGCAAGATGAACGCTTCGTGTATGCCACGTTGCGTATATGTAGCACTTCCGTTTGCTGTTCGTATCGATATGATCGGCGCAGAGGAGTCGTTTTGGCGAATAAGCCATGCAAGCAATTTGCCAGCCTTATCACCCAGTTGGTGCGTTCGTGCCGAGTGGGCAGCGTAGTTCAGGCATTTCAACCGCTCCAGTAGCAGCGCATGTTTTGCCCTGTGGGTATCCAGCTGTTCCCGGGCTCCATCTGTAGCAGTTTGTTCACTAGCGGCCAATCGCCCCTCCAACGCAGTAAGTTCCCTCTCTAGTTGCTTACGCATACCTGATTGTGTTCCCAGGCAGTGTCCTCTGACGACCACCTTAAAGGCGTCCCACTCCGCTAGCGGCGAAGTGGCCGTGCCCACGTTTTCCTCAAAATATTGTGCCACTGTGGTGGCCAGTGTATCACGGAAGGATGCATCTAATAAGACGTCTGGTTGAAGGCGCCACACAGGGATTGGCGGCGTCTCAACCTCCCAGCACAGCTCAATCAAATGTGGGTTATGATCGGAGTGTGTGCGCCCTAGGTATGAGGTGTCGGTTATACATGGGAGGAGGTCATTCGATATCATGAAACGGTCTAAACGGACATGTAGTTTGTGCGCCCCAGAATAGTAGGAGTATACTCTGTCCAGTGGGTATCTGAACCGCCACACATCGGTAAAGTGCCAGTGCTCTGCCCAGTGCGTCAAGGCTTTCGCAGCTGCAAGGGTAGCCGTTCCCGGCAAGGGGGGAAAGGAACGATCCAAGGAGACATCCAACACACAATTATAGTCCCCTCCCAAGATCTTGGGTACGTCGTGCCACGCGGAGAGCTTTTGCGATATCTGGTCTAAGAACACAGCCTGCTCAGTATTAGGTGCGTATATTGAGGCCAGCACCACTGGCTTACCATCTAACGATCCTCGAACCATGACATATCTGCCCCCCCCATCTACTATTGTGTCTGTCACCCGAAACGGAGTACCGGGTCTCACCCAGATTAACGCCCCACGTGCATAAGCAGAGTAACCAGTTGCGTACAGTTGCCCCCTCCACCGTCTGTGAAGACGAGCGATCTCAGCATGGGGCAGATGTGTCTCCTGAAGGAGTGCAATTTGTATGTGATGCCTCCTTAAATAGGAATATATGAGGTAGCGGCGCTCTGGGCTATGGATCCCCCTCACGTTCCATGTCGCTATCTTAACAGGTGCCATATGTTATGTGTCAAAGGTGCCGGTATCGCCCTCCATCCCAAGGACGGGGGGGGGGGCTGTTAGTGGATAAAATAGACACACACGCATGCATATTGTCATAGGGGGATTAACGTTCCAGCGATCTTGTCTTCGTGCAATAGTGATGGCATAAAAAACAAAAAAACAACTGATACGTAAAAATACCATGAGAGCAATTCTACAACTGGTAGTTGCCCAAACTGTCAATACAACAACACACCACTAACGTCTGGGGGAGACTATAGCACACAGCAATAGGAGGGTGTACAGTGGTTAATTACAAATGGTGAAATGAATCGTCCCCGACCGTGAGATCCAGTTCTGGCTAGTCACAGATAGGAGCAGGGCAGTTATTCGTTAAACATACATAATATTCCCATGTAGGGGGAGACCAGTATAAGGAGCTAAATGGGGGCCCAATCCATCCACAGATCAATTTTTCCTTCATCTACTTCATACTAACAATACAGTGTGTCCGCAGGGAATTCAAGTTCTTATACTTGCGTGTCCGAGAGGATCTAGTATCAGGTGCCCAACGAAGAGGGGGAAAAACTCAAGACTGCAAACAAATGAAATCTAAGTGATATCATCCGATGTCTGCGGAGTAACGTGCGGTGGCACACACGAGTCCTGGGACACAGGGATATTGTCCGACAAGTCGTCCTCGCTGGGCGGCCCCTGCGTGTCAGAGTCCGAGTTAGCATCGTCGGCCGGCGAGCCACTAATATTCGCCACAGCCTGCACCGCTTCCAATTGTCCACTTAATACCAATTCAGGTGAGGGACCACTAGCCTGCGAGGTCGGGGGCAACAGCTTCCGTTGTCTTCTGCGGCGTCGTCTCAGAGGGACGTCTGTCCTCGTCTCCCTCCGCCCTGGCTGTGATGAGCCACGAGCGTCCAGCCATTCCTCCACACTCTCTGGGGTAGTGAAGAAGTGTGTTTTGCCATTTGCGATAACTCTCAGCTTCGCAGGGAATAACAGCGAGTATTTTAGGTCACTCTGTCGCAGTTGCCTCTTCACCGCAAGGTAGGAGTGCCGCTGTCTCTGTACTTGAAGGGTATAGTCCGGGAAAATCATCACTTTATGGTTTTCCACCTGTATGTCGTGTAATTTCCGGGTTTCCTGGAGCACAGTGTCTCTATCCCTGTAGTTTAACAGCCGGATTAGCAGAGGCCTCGGGTTTGACCCCGGGGCGGGGGCCTAGTTGGCACCCTGTGCGCCCTCTCGACAACAAAGTGCGGGGACAAGGCCTCCCCTGGGAGCAGCGTACGGAGCCAGTCCTCTGCATAATGTACCGCACTTCTTCCCTCAATTCCCTCCGGAAGGCCCACTACACGTAGGTTGTTGCGTCGGGCCCTACCTTCCGCATCTTCCGCTCTGTCTTCTAGAAATTCCACTCTATTCAGCAGGTCTTGGATATGCGTCTCAGCCAAGGACATCCGCGGCGGGATCTCTGCAACTGTCCCCTCTGTCGCCGTGGTGCGGTCCGCAAGCTTTCGGTGGTCAGCGTGTAGTAGTGTGAGATCCAACGCCACTTTGTCTATTTTGCCTTCCAGGGAGGTGCGTATTTGGTTCATTGTCTCTCCCAATTTCTCCACTGCCGCCAGTACTGCATCCAACTTGTGCGACATGGGATCCATTACGTCTGAGGACGCCATCTTGTCTGCCTGCGCTCGCGTTTGAGGATGGGGAGCCGCCGCTCCTCCGGTGCCAGTCTTTGCACGGCCTCCTCGCGACATGGGGCGTCAGGTAGCAAGGATCGGGCCCGCCGCCACTGCTCTGCAGACAGCCCCGAGAGTACTATCGGGCTCAGCACAAACCAGGCCGGGCGGGCGCAGCCCACCCGTCTGTTTCCCCCCCAAATCACAGCCCAGCAGACGCCGGGGCAGTTGGTCCAGACTCTCAGGCTCCCAGTGCGACTGCACAGATTCAAGAAGCCAGGCACGATTAGCGTGACGCTCCCTGGAGTTTCGTCTTCCTCCGGGTCATATCCCACCGGCCAACAGGCACCAGGGCACAGCGCACAGCCCACAGGGGAGTGCCGGGAGTGTGGATGCACAGGTCCGCCCGGGTAGAGCGAGCCCCGACGGTCACAGCCCAGCGCTCCGTATATCCACCCCACAGCGGGCCAGGTCATGTAAGTAGGGCATCATAGATGGCGGGCCACAGACCAGGCCCCAGCCCGCATGTAGCAGAGTCACTCCAAAAGCAGGCCCCGACCTGCGCTACACTCCGCGCGCAGCACCTCCACATCAGCTCCTGTCCGGGTAAGCCTCCGCTGTGGGCTCTGTGATCTCCCGCCTAGGGCCGCCTCCGCAGACCGTCTGGGCGCTCGCGTGGGCCGGCAGGGCCGCACTCCAAAAGTGCCCGCGGGCAGCGGTATAGCTGCTCAGCCGCCCGCCTCGTTCTCTGTGAAGGTGCGTCGGCGTGTACAACCGCGCCGGTCCCCCAACCTCCGCGTCCGATCAGCCAGGGCCAGTGCAGTCCGCCTCTGGGTTACCTGCCAAGCAGGCAGAGATATCACTTCCCGCTGGTGAATGAGGCCGGATGGGCGGGGCCAGTCCCCGGCCTCGCGCTCTGCAATGCTCCCGGCGTCCTGGAGCCTCCGGCGGCCAAGGTGCCTGGGGGAGCGGCCGCCACCGTAGCTCAAAAGTGGTGATGTTTCGCCCCCAAGTCGGGGCTCCAAGCTCACCTCCTGGGTGTTGCCAGCGACTCGCTGCCTCTGTTTCTCGTGTACAGCCGGAGAATTATAGCCAGGAGTAGGAGCCACGGACGGAGCTCTACCGCAGCACGTCCGACTCCATTGCTGGCCAAGCCACGCCCCCCCAACGTATGTTAGTTTTGTGGTAGATTAAATCCTATGCAGTCACTTTAGAATGATTTCCTTCATAGATCGAGGGGCGAGGAACTGAGTAATTGTTACCATATTTGTAAGAGCAGATCTCTCTGGCTATAGAAGAGGTTAATGGAGTTTACACTTTGTGCGCAAGTTGTCTGTATTTGGTATGCGTTGACATGTAAAGAAAATGTGGAAACCACACATATGTGAACCGCCACGTTCCTCCTGGAATACAGCGGGGTTTTTGCAAAAATGTGTTTTTGGACTTTGGTGATATCCACAGAAGGCTGTGATCGGACTCTGTGGAGGCCTCATCATTCAAACTGTAAATATTAACTATCATATTTATGTATTTGTTATTATTGATTTGTATGGTGCTATATGTCACCAAAGGGCTGATTCAGACTCCCAAACTTATTAAAGTCAAAGATGGCAGTAGCATCGTCATGATACTCTCCATCATAGTGAAGTTTCTAAGGGGATCCTGATGGGAAGTCTAATGACCCTGCTACAGAGTAACATACCTGAGTTCAGGTCATGATGGGTTAAACACTTATAACTCAACATATGTCATTGTGCACTGCCATTCACCGGCAGGAAAAAAAAATCAAACACATTCAGGTCGCCAGTAATAACTATGGAATTGTTAACTTTGCTGTTGGCATGCCAACAGAAAATCACAAACTGCCCAGCCACAGCGTTAGAGTGGGAGGCTGATCATCAGTGATTGGCCGGAGGAGAGCGAATCGCTTTCAGGGTTGCTAGGTTGAGGGGTATGGCATCCTTCCAGTTCTGAAAGTAGCCATATGGAGCAGCAGACAATGTTTTTACATGTGAATAAATGATTTTCTCCTGAAGAGACATCATGGTAAACTTAGTTTATTGAATATATACTTAACTTGATGATATAGTAGAAGTTATACTTTTGAAGGCCGATGTTGACTCCCTCGCTATAATCATACATAACCCAGCTTTTAGCTACCAGTCGATCCCCTGGTCCCAAAGTTAAGACGGGGTGACCATGGTGGTATCAGTGTGAGGTAGAAGGCACAAACATTAGTATAGCTACTTTACCCCAAATTCTGCAGCAGAGAAAAACTGTAGTGTGTGTCTGGGCTTTTGTTACTTAAAGAATTACTGGATGTGCAATGGTGGAAAAATAAAAAGAAATCAATACCTTAGGGCTAGGAATTTGAAGACACTCTGAGTGTAAGAGGGGTAAACAAAAGAATGAACCCCTACTGTCCAAATTCAGTCTAGTGCCTCCTGGAATACAGCGGCGTTTTTGCAAATATGCGTTTTTGGACTTTGGTGATATCCACAGAAGGCTGCAATCGGACTCCCAAACTTATTAAAGTCAAAGATGGCAGTAGCATCGTCATGATACTCTCCATCATAGTGAAGTTTCTAAGGGGATCCTGATGGGAAGTCTAATGACCCTGCTACAGAGTAACATACCTGAGTGCAGGTCATGATGTGTTAAACACTTATAACTCATAAGAAGTAAAGTAGATTGTGCACTCCTTACATGATAGAGATATTCGTGATTATTACATATATTTTGTTTGAAGAAAGCATAAAGAAAAACGTATGAAAATAAATACTTTTAAATGAATAATAATCTTTTGTTGGAAATGTGTTATAAATGATGTAAATCCCACACTGCTGTGCACGCTTTAGCCCAAGTTGCCTTAGGAACTTGGCCCCTCTTACATCCATTACGCATGCTAGGCAGGCATCTGTTAAGCATGGCACGCTGACTAGTTCGATCACGAATAATCACGAATATCTCTATCACATAAGGAGTGCACAATCTACGTCAATTCTTATCAGTCTCAACTCTGCTCTACCCGAGATTGGAGCACCCAAGAACAAAATGTCTTTTGAATCCATATCAAACATTACGGATAACAGGGCCATCTTTAAGGCCTATACAGCAGAACAAGCAAATGAAATTTATAATTTGATACAAGAAACAAAAGCATTTGATGTACAAAGTGGTTCAATATCACAACAACTGAAACAGTTGAAATTTCTAACACTGAGAGAACTCAATCAACGGCTTCATGCCGCAACTTTAATTCAGTACCACAAAGTCAAGCGGATACCTCGTGGTCTACGACTAGCAATAAAACCAAAGTTGTTCAGACTTCAACACAACCACCTATTCATGGAAAAGTGGTACGCTATTTTAAATAAGTGTCCCCTGGATCTCATCCTTCTCTTGATTGAAGAATTATCCAAAACTATTCATTAACTTGAAGAAGAAATTAATAACACTAGAAGTGATCTTTCACAAAGAATGGATGAAGGACCATGGAAACAGTTCCTTGAAGATTTAAACACAAAATTGGAAAAATATGGCAAAGAGTTACAAGAAACAAAACTGAGAAAATTCAAGCGCGACACTATAGATTATAAGTTGAATGAGGCGTACACATGGGCTGAAGTATATGCCCAAAAATGATTCACCAGAAGAAATAATACTGCATCATCTGAAGAAAGTGTGGCATCTGAAAAAGATATTGACACTGCCAAAGCACCATTGAAAATACTACCATCAACACAAAGTGGACCCACTAACAAGGAAAGCAGTGAAAATGCGCATGGAAGCTCCTCATCGGTTTCTTTTTTAGTCCAGGCCAGGGACTCCGGACAACCACCGGATCCACTACAAGAAAAACAAGCCTCTGCTTCAAAAAAATTTGGAGAGGAAAAAGAAAAGGAAAAGTTGAAGAAAGGATTAAGGAGTCAAAACAAAGTCTCATAATCAACATTTCAACAGTCAGTCTAACAAAGGCACAAGAAACCATTTTGAATAAAGGTACATCCTTCGTCCCGGCCTACAATAGCACGGCTCTTAAAAATGAGGTGGCATTCTTCAAATTCATGCGAATACTCAGATTGCGTAATTTCTTTACCAATATAGTACCCACGCCAAAGGAACCTGAAAGTACACCATTTAAACCTAAAAGCACTTTTATGGCTCCAATCTCCCGCAAACCTTTAGACACGTTTAAAATACTAGTAAAGAAGGATCTGGTAAAACTCAATTATGCGAAGGCTAAAAAAACTCACAAGAACTTAAGTCGAGCAGAATACATTGCACAGCTTGTCCAAAAACAATGAAATCATTTTCCAGAAAGCTGACAAGGGTGGTGGCCTTGTTATGATGGATCGAAGCTTCTACGAGGCAAAAGTGAATGAACACGTAAATGACAGCAACACTTATACAAGATTAGGGATGGACCCAACAACAGAAATATCCAATCTCTTGGATAAAATTCTCATCAAAGCTGTGGAGTTAAATTGGATAGATGAAATGACCTAACAGTTCCTGACTACCCGTTTCCCTAGACGGCCTAAACTGTACATGCTGCCGAAGATACATAAAAGTCTGACGGATCCACCTTGTAGACCAATTGTGTCAGGTTGCGGATCGTTGTTTGAAGCACCAGGTCGTTACATCGATGCTCAACTTCAACCGATTGTCAAAAGTTGGGACACATATATTGAGGATACAACCAATTTTCTACAGAGGATAACATCATTGCCAGAGTCAGTAAGTGAAGAATGGTGCTTATGCACCATAGATGTGGTAGCACTGTACACATCTATCCCACATGCACATGGCATTGAGGCAGTAGAGTGGGCTTTACTCAGACATTTGAACACGAACACCCAGAACTGTTTTGTGATTGAACTATTGGAATTCTGCCTACACCACAGCTACTTCGAATGGAATCAAGAATTCTTTTTACAACTCAATGGAACATCAATGGGTTTTCCAGGAGCACCAGCATACGCCAATACTTTTATGGCAAAGTTTGAACATGATTACATCTTAACGAATCCAGCTTGGAAGGATGGATTAATCTTTTTTCGGCGTTTCATAGATGATATCTTCCTGATTTGGAAAAACACAGAAGATGTTTTAATTGAGAATATTAGAATACTTAACACCAAGGACCCCAGGATTCAATTCACACATTCCATCCAGAAGAGTGGGCTTGCATACTTGGATGTTTGGATTGAATTGGTATCTAACAAAATCACCACACGTATGTACAAAAAATCCACAGATAGGAATAACTCACTACAATTTCAGAACTTTCATCCTTCTTCCCTCGTCAGGAATCTTCCGTACTCTCAGTTTCTGAGAACACAATGAATTTCTTCTGAAATGAGCACATGCGTACAAACCATGGCAACCCAAAAAATGAATTACATGGAAAGAGGTTATCCCAAAGAGCTGCTGGAAAAACATGAAACACGAGCCTTGTCCTTTGCAAGAGAGGATTTATTACAAAAACAACCGAAGAAGGAGACTAATAGAATGGTGTTTGTATCAAAATTCTCTACAGTGTCTACCGAAGCGAAAAAAAGCATCTGTAAACGATGGGAACTCTTAGAGGCAGAACCAGACTTTCAAGGTCTATTTAACGAGAAACCACTGTTTGCTTATACGAGGGCTCGGAATCTCAAGGAGATCTTGTCTAGAAAGAGGATTAAAACACACACCGCGAAAGCAGGAACGATGAAATGTTGGACTTGTATCCACTGCGACAATATCATACTGGGGGATGTCTTACTTCACCCTAGAACAGGAGAACGCATCAAATTGACCCAACCTACTGATTGCAATTCCTCCAACGTAGTTTACACGATTAAATGTCCCTGTGGTCTACTTTATGTAGGGAAAACTGAAAGGAAAATGAAAATCCGCCTGACTGAACACAAAAGCAAGATCAGGAATAAGAACATCAACTCCTGCTTGGCAACTCACTGGGAGAAAAGTCGACACACTATCGCACAGCTAAAATTCCACATTATTGAACACGTGCCGATTCATGAAGGAATTGACAACTCCAAAAAACTCCTCCAGAGAGAAGCATTTTGGATAAAGAAATTGAATACCCTTATGCCATTAGGCCTCAACGATAAATTCGAAATGGCATGCTTCCTATAAATGCCCATCCTGTGAAATCTACGGTGTCACACTACACATACACTAACCCTTCACTAGAGTACACTATATGACATAGGGTGTTGATTGCCTTTACCATTCTTAAGACCATTTAATGGTGATTTGATGTGTTGCTGCCTGTAGCCTAGACATTGTATAATTATGTATGTGTCATGTATCACAATGTCATTGCACTGTTAAAAGATTCCTCCATGTACAACCTGTCACATGCTAGAATATGATCACATGGATGCTATGAGCACGTCAAAGTTTCTTATGTACCACGGTATCGGCACCGTTGAACAGTCTATCTCGCTGTATTACACCATTTCAAGATGGCGACAACAGAAGTGGTGAGATCGGGTACACTTTGCAATTCGGAGCAGGATCATTGCTGTTCTAATCATAACTTATAATTATTGCCTTTGCCCTTGGCATTTGAATTAAATCCCCAGTGTCTAACATGTCAGAAGGTTTTTTAAAAATACGTCGAGCCTAACACACATAACATTTAAACATATTTTAAGATGGTGCCTATATTGGACTGCCATAGAAATCTCGCGAGATTTAGCCACGGATGAAATGTAGAACGCCGGGAAACGCAGTTGTGGTTTCCTCAATTGGAATTGTGGTTCCGCGCGTCGGAGTATAGGTAAGAGCTGATGATGGTGTGCCTAGGGGCTGTCAGCGGGGTGTGCATAGAACTTATGGCGGGAATCCACGAGTCCTGCGTTAGGGAACTGATAGATCCGAACAAGCGTGGTAATTGAGGTTTTGTTTTGGCAGAAATAACGGGGACGAACCTTCGCTGCATTGTTGGTCATTCTTGAAGCCAGGAGGCTCGTATACACCCGTAACCAGGTACGACGTGTTTAGGTGATGGTGATTACGACTCCCATTGAATTGGTCATTTGTCTCTAGACGCCAGTTTATTGTTGTTACATTGTTTTAGGAATCGTTTCGCCTTGCGGTGCCTCTAGACGTGTTGCATACAGGAGTCTACTGTGTGTAAGTGAACTTCTCTATCGTTCAGGCTTTGGTCCTACACCGTGGTGTTTCACAGAATGCTGATTTAGGAATGGCACAAATGTTATTCATATATAATGCTTGTGCAATTCTAAACGTATAATGTAACTTGAAAACATGGGTGGATTTACAAGTGCATTGGGTGTCGTTTCTTTTAATATTATTTTCACATAGTGATTGTTAATATTCACAGAGAATGCTGTATAACTATTGAATCAACTATTCTTATTTTAAATGTAATACTTAGAATTACATATATCTTGTTTGAAGAAAGCATAAAGAAAAACGTATGAAAATAAATACTTTTAAATGAATAATAATCTTTTGTTGGAAATGTGTTATAAATGATGTAAATCCCACACTGCTGTGCACGCTTTAGCCTAAGTTGCCTTAGGAACTTGGCCCCTCTTACAAACACTTATAACTCAACATATGTCATTGGGCACTGCCATTCACCAGCAGGAAAAAAAAATCAAACGCATTCAGGTCGCCAGTAATAACTATGGAGTTGTTAACTTTGCTGTTGGCATGCCAACAGAAAATCACAAACTGCCCAGCCACAGGGTTAGAGTGGGAGGCTGATCATCAGTGATTGGCCGGAGGAGAGCGGATCGCTTTCAGGGTTGCTAGGTTGAGGGGTACGGCATCCTTCCAGTTCTGAAAGTAGCCATATGGAGCAGCAGACAATGTTTTTACATGTGAATAAATGATTTTCTCCTGAAGAGACATCATGGTAAACTTAGTTTATTGAATGAATACTTAACTAGATGATATAGTAGAAGTTATACTTTGGTAGGCCGATGTTGTCTACCTCGCTATAATCATACATAACCCTGCTTTTAGCTACCAGTCTATCCCCTGGCCCAAAGGTTAAGATGGGGGTGACCATGGTGGATCAGTGTGGGGCAGAAGGCACACACATTATTTGAGATACTCTACCCCAAATTCTGCAGCAGAGAAAAACTGTAGTGTGTGCCTGGGCTTTTGTTACTTAAAGAATTACTGGATGTGCAATGGTGGAAAAATGAAAAGAAATCAATACCTTAGGGCTAGGAATTTGAAGACACTCTAAGTGTAAGAGGGGTAAACAAAAGAATGAACCCCTTCTGTCCAATTTCAGTCTAGTGCCTCACACTGTTTCAGAGCTAGGATCCACCTGTTCAGACTGGAACATTCACTTTTTTAATGTCACCCTGAAACATTGACATTCACAGTACATCCTAAAAACGAAATGCTTCCTACAGAGAAAGATGCATGAAACTGGGTGCTTTGTGCCAGAAAAGAAGGTGTGCACCTCTTATTCTTTTCATTGGCACACATTCAGACATTCAATAAATTTGGACAGAATGGAAAGAAAGTCCTGCTTACAACAAAAGGGAAATACAAAACAGGAAAATGGGAGAGATAGTCAAAGTCCATGTAGAATAGCAGCTCTGAGACATGCACAGACGGTTAATGTGAACAAGCAGTTCTGGGTGTTCCTGCACTTCAAACACCATCCACGGCTGAATTATATTACTAAGAAAACTCTTTCTGCTAAAGAACAAATTACTGCTCTTACGTTAGTACGTTGGTGCCATTAAAGCTGGTACTTGCTGAGCTAAGAGGGAATGCCCTGTCTATTCTGTCAGTTTATTTGCCTGAGCACCTGACATCCGCTACACCTGACAGTGCCAAAACGTGTTGCCCAAGGAAGTCACAGAAACATCCCATGGCGTGGAGAAGGACCTTTGTGTGAGAAGCAGTCTGCGAACCTGGTGCCAGGTCAACGCGACCCCGCAGCACTCGCCGGTATGGCTTGGCATGGGACCTGCTCTCATCCTTCATCTGATACGTAAAATCCTATGTCGCATTGTTTGTGACACGAGGTAAGTGCTGTGTGGTTGTTAGAGATCAGGGGCTGGATATTATACAAGTCAGAACAGCAATGAATTGATTTTTTTCAAAGGCCCGCCACACATCAGGGGCCGTATTACATAAAGTGACCCAGGGGCGCAATGGGCATTTGTGCCTACTTTGCACGCCCCAGGTCACTTTGGTATTACAGAAGGGGCCGCAGATGCTTGTGCGGCCCCTTCTGTAACACCGATAGCACTGCCGCACATAAAGCGCCAGCACTATCTTCAATGGGGCGTTCCCTCATTTGCATAAGGGCATGCCCCATGCAAATGAGGGAATCATTTTGCCTCTGCGCCCTTGCCTTATTTCCGACGCTGGCGCAGTGGCAAGAAGCCCTCAGGAGGCGCACTGAAAGTGCACTACCTAAAAGGTGGCGACTATCAATGCGCCACCTAAAAGGTGGCGCACTGTCAGTGCGCCTCCTGAGAGCAGCCCTCTGCAGGGGGGAAAGGGGGTCCTATGGACTCAGACATCCCCTTGCAGGCGGGTGCAGTCACTCACTGCACCCGCCTCCAAGGGGATCTCTATTCCGCTTTAAAAGGGCAGGCGGTTTGCCACCGGCACAGTGAAACACGGTGCAGATTTAAAGCAGCCGCTCCGTATTTCATGTGAAAGCACTGCCCCCAGGGCAGCACAAGTTCGTGGTTGCCCTGGAGGCAGCGCATCCCCCTTAATGTGGCGCAATGAAGGAAAATGCGCCGCATATGTAATGCGGCCCCATGAGCATTCTTCAATTTTCAGGTCTGAGTGACTCATAACAGAAGACTTAGGGCCACATGTATCAAAAATCCATTTTGCATTCCTTAAATAGCGAATTTTAGGTAATCCCTATTTAGGGAATGCAAATTGGTATGTAAGAAAATAGCGATTACCTATTAGCGATTCCTAATGATTCACAATCGCAATTAGGTAATCGCTATTAGGTAATACTACTTCATTCGTTCCTATGGGCCCAAAGGTCCATAGGTGCAAATGGTTTTGCATTAGCTGATTTCCAATACCTAATTGGTAATCAAAATTTAGGTAATGCAAAACCAAGGGTGGCCGGGGGCCTAAGGACCCCCTGAAGCACCCCAACAAAAAAAATGTGTGCATGTGTGTGCTACATTGCACTTTTGAAAAATGAATTTTTTTAAAATTGCACATGGTTAACATTGACTTGGAGTCGATGGTAATAGCATTTCATAAATGCACAGTTTGCATTTGGAAAATGCTTGGTGCATGTGCTTACAGAATGGCAAATTGCAATTCCCTATTTGCATTCGCAATTTTAGGTAATCGCAAAAAATTGCGATTACCTAAAATTGCGACTACAAAGCTTTTCATACATCTTGAAAGGCTATTTTGCATTCACAAACGGTTGAATTTAGCGATTCGCACTATTTGCCCTTAAGAAGCTCTCTTTCTTCAGTGAGAGGTCATATAGTGCTCGACCGTAAGAACATGGCCACCGCTCAGTCATGCTTCTATACTTGTCTTCTAGGATAGCCTTACCCCTTAGCTATCAAATGTATATCTTCATTTTTTACACCACCCGGTTCAGCTCCCAATTTTTTAATATTTATTTATTTTATCTCTTCATAGAGCAGACGAGGTCCTGCTCTCGATACAAGAGTCAGGTAGAGATACTTGGGTGCACGGAAGGACTAAAGTATATATCATAAGGGACAGTTGCATAAACTGTCCAGGTGGTTGGAAAAGGTCAGCATAAGTTCATCAGGTTTCCATTACACAGCCACATCTTGCATTATGGAGTTTGTCATGGCAGCTGTTAATATTTTTATAGGTGTTTCCTTCATTTTCCTGCTACATCCTTCCTGTGAATGTTGAAAACAATGCTAAATGCATTCATCATTCTCTGGATAAGCGTTTGTCTAAAAAAGCAGTTCTTTTAATTTGTGCTGTTTGGAGCTAAACTTGATGACAAGGTCAATAAAGAACACCTCAGGTACATCCATCATCTCCAGTCTGGGTTTCCATCTAGCTGCAATCTCCAAACAGTCCCGGTCATCTTTTAGTTCTCCAAAAACTCAATTCCCGCAATTCTCAGGCAATGCTCTTTATCCTAATTCTTCCAAATTTGCTCTCCTTTCCAAATTCTAGGTTGCCCACACCCAAAACGTATTGTTTATATAGAACCCAGGATCTCATCTCGAGATTTCCCACAGGTCTGTCCCAAGTTTCCAGTCATTGTTTCCAATTCTAGATCTTTCACTTGGATCCTTGTTCCAGGTCCTTGGCAACTCTCTTTGGTCTAGCACCACCAAACAGATATAGTTACTGTAACCCTTAAACCTAGGTTTCTGAATTCCCATCTCTTGCCAGTAAGCTGTTTTTAATGCAAGTCTTCAGTTAAAGCCTCCATTATGGGTAATCAATAAATGCCCTCACCCAAATATTTGGAATTAGTCTGATTTCAGCAACAGAAAAAAAGTTGTTGAAAGTCATCGAACAAAATTTTTATGGGAAATGTCCTACTACAACATTCATCTCAAACTATCTGCCAGGTTTCGTTGGTTGATTATATGCTCTTAGCAGAATTTGAAAGACCTATTGCTGACCTCCATTCATTCCTTCTCACCTGCTCTTCCGTCTATGCCTGGCCTAATGTCCGGCACCACTGTCCTTATTCATTTGTCTCATCTGCCTTTGAGTTCCTTTTGACCAGATTTCTGCTTACCAGTTCCTACGTTGGCCACCAAAGTTGTTTACTCATGTTCATGGTGTAGACTGGTTCCAGGCTAATCTAGTGTAGCTAGAGGAGGGCACAAGGTCTTCCACAGGGTCGGACTTGGCTAGCAAACCTGCCCTGGCAATTACGTCCGACCAGCGGGGGGGACGTAGTTGGGGGAGGGCATTGAAGGTGCTGGCGGGACCACTGCTGCTCGATTTTGTTACAAGGGGCCAATTTTGCAGCACTGCTGTAAAACCGGCCCCCAGTAACAAATACGGCCCCCACCGGTCGAAAATCGGCCCCCACCCTTCCGGTCCACCAGGGAAATGCCCGGTGCCCGCTACGGCCCTGGGTCTTCCAACTTAACCTATCTTTTAATTCTCAAGCTAATTTATCATCAATACGTTTACTTACTTGATTCACAATGTCAGTGTCTCAGACTCACCTACATAGTGATGGCTTATTTAATGTTTTCTCTTTCTTCTTTTCCTGCTCACCTTATATCTCAGTTGGGGGCAGGAGGAGGTGGTGCTTAAAAGGAAGAAGGGAACATATTTTCTTTTCAAGGACAAGTGTCCATCATCACTATCTCATTTGTCTTACCCTATGCAAATGATCTATAGCAAACGTTTCATCTGGAGGACTAACAGCTGATATGTGAAATGACTATGTCCCACCCAAACATTCCCTCATTTGGAAAACCATTTGATTTCTTTGGCAACCAACCTGCTCTGATAACATGTACATTCTTGACGTTCTCTTTCCATCAACTCCCCTCTGCCCGGACATTTAATTTTCTTGCCTGTAATATTAATGTTTTTTTTAATGCAAATGAGTTTATAGTTTGAGATAGAGCCATAAAATATCATTTTTGGCTAATCATATGGTCAAATAAGGAGAATTTGATACAGGTGTATTTTTGTGTATCTTATTGTTGCTTGTGGAACATCAACTTCTTCTTCTCAATTCTGCATTTCATAGCACGCATAGAAAGAGGAAAATGCCTCAGAGGACTGTTTTTGTGCAGGAAGGAACATCTTCCTGCACAAAACCAATCCTGCTTACAATGCAGGCACCCTTGCACCACAACGCAAGGGTGCCTGCGTTGACGCTAGGCAGCACATTGTGCACCAGCACAAGGAAAAGACAGGAATGCACTGTATAATGTTAAATACGGCACATTCCTGCCCTTTCAAGCAGTGCAGCAAGGTGGCTTGCTTCGCTGCACTGCGTCAAAGTTTGATAAATCTGCCCGACAATTCTTAAGCTGATGTGTGCTGGGTTGCGTCAGAGGTGGGGCCTCAATTACAGCCTCAGACAAAGTATTTTGCAGTTCATGCAGCGGTTGAAGTGCATAAACAAAAGTATAGGCACTGTGATCCTGGTTGCTACAGGGTCAAGGTCCAGGAGTTTGGGGCCGGGGTCAGAGATATGTCGAAAAAGAACAAACTATGTTTGAACCTATGTTGTTGGTATTTCACTTTCAGGTAAATACATATAATATACAACGCAAGCACCTTAAATGACAAATAAATTCAAATTGAAGTAATTGTTAGGAATTTTTTTTTTTTTATGTTGTGAAACTTCAACTAGTTAAAGGGATCATTGCAAATGTTGTGTGTGTAGCCAGACAATCACAGAACTGTATCGTGGCTTGTGCACTTGGAAATAGTGATGTGTATTTATAGTGCTACGAGGTTACAGCATGTTGACAGTAAGCGCTCTGAATATGCAAGCCATTATTGTAAAATTGTATTACGCACTATAAGATAGGCTGCCGCAAAATGATAAAGGGCTTTATTTAGATTATGGCAGATGGGATACTCCATCAAAACATGATATCCCCCTCCGCTCTTTTACAAGTGCCCTAGGATATAATGCACCTCTAATATGGCAGACCGGACACCAGTCACACTATGATGGAGGATCCCATCTGTCAATCTCTGATTAAGGTCCTTAGTGTTGAAGATAAAACAAAGGCGTTAGTTTTACTTATAAGCAGTCAGGCTATACCTAGAACAAACATTTTTGATAGGTTTCCAATAGAAGCACTTAGGTGATAACACCCCTACGTTACCTCTCAAAAAGAATAAATCTTTGTCCCCATGAAACCTAAAATGACTCTATAAGTTAAAGACATATACTGGTTCCCGAGCAGCCTTCATATTTGCCAATTGACCAATTGCGCACATTTATCTGTTTTTTTTCAGGTAGCAGGACCCTGGAGAGAAGGCTTCTTTCTTCTTCATTGTCTGTCTCTCTTTTGTCTTCACAGAGCAGGAGACCTCATCTCTTTCTTTTATGGAGAGGCACCTGAGTAGGGGCATTATTTTCTGGACTGGTTGTTTTTTAACAAAATATATGAAAACTATAAAAGATTGAGAGCATCGGTTAGATCCCGGTCACGTCAAACACTGAGGTAATCCAGAAGCCGTTTGCGGTGGAGGGGGCTTTGTTTGTTGTTACATTTCCTCTTGTGGCTTATGGTGTTGCACTCTCTGCCTATTCAGCCCACTTAACAGATGTGGGCCCTGACAAGGAACTATGGGGAGTAGAATTCCAGTGGGTAATTTTGTTAATTGTCATGACTTTGTCTTGCACACAGGCAACGACCCGATCGGTGTAGCCCTCCTCTAGCATATAGGGGTCGCCAGGGCTTTAAGTGGGAAAAAAAAACTGGGGGTGCTCTAAAAGGGGCGTGGCAAATCTCTTCAAGGGGTGTGGCCTATCCGAGTAGGGGCGTGGTCTAAATCAAGATAACTTGCATTGTGTGCTTAAGAAAATCATGAAGTCGCATCCAGCAAAGGATAATAAAATAGGCAAAACGGTATATTTATTAAGTATAAGCCATAAAAATACCAAACACTTTAAAAAACATGTAAAAATGATTTACATTACTTAGAAATCTATTGCAGGATTCCCCAAAACCCTTGAAGATATTCACTGTGTCTACTTTGCTGGGGTTTCTCACAGCAATTTTCTTCAGCAGACCTTCTACCTTTTGCCAGCCAACTCTTTACATACAGCTTTGCGTCAAATGTTTCAAATGGAGGACCATTGAGCTTTACCCATATGAGTTGTTGAGATTAAAATACATTCACAAAGTGGGATACGTTTCCAATCACAGAATGTTCCAAATATCCTTAAAAGTGGAATTGCAAGCCATTTGTCTCCCAGCCATGGAGTTTCTGTCATCAGCACTTCCCCACCCTTTTTCCACAAGAGCAGTTCAAACATGAATGGCAAAATATCCTAGTTTGCAAATGTTTTCCACATAATTATGGCTCTGCCATATTTGCCACATAACACATCATCTGCTGCATAGTCTGACGATTTTAACTAATAAATTGTTTAAAGCTCAAACGGATCAAAAGTTACAAAAAAATGTGACTTGTGTTGCTGCAAAGTAGATGGCCTAGTGCAAAGGTTGACTGGTCAACTTTCTCACTGCTGCACTTGTATGTTCCACTGGTACTAATAAGGAAAAATCTTTGCGGATACTGTTAGCATGTGTAAAAATGTCAAAATAATAAAGTATCAGGAAATTTACAGCACCACTAATAGCAGTATAGGGTGTCAGAGCACTTTACATCACGTATGATTGCTTATCTCAGTGTAATATATGTGTGTAAATCACTGTATAGGAAATGTTACATAAGACAAAGGACTATAAGGTGTAGGAGTCACATGACAACCATACTAGTAGGCAGCATAGTTTAATAGTGATTGGTCTGGAGAAACACAAACTCAGAATTTAAAACGTAATACCATGGTTGGGGGTTCTCTTTAATAATCAGAATTGATTTCTACCCAAATGAACCCTTTTTTGCAACATTAGGATAATCAAAGACTGTGGAAAAAACATAATGCTCTAATTTATACCTTGCAGTTTGCATGCAGCTCTTACATGACAGTTAATAGCTCACTGTTCTATGTTAGGATTTTAACTTATTAACTGCAAGTAACAATAGGGTCTCTCTGACAAAAGCAGTAACCCACTGACCTATTTACATTATGTGCACTTTGTGATGTGCAGGGTACATGTTCTTAGCAGTGGGCACATTAACCCTCTGCGCTTCCTTTCCATGAGTCAAAACGTCCACTAGACAAAACACCATCTCTCTCTACTAAGAACATTAATCCCTGGAGTTATCATGACATTTTTATTGTTGCCGAAAATTGTTGGAGGCCAGGAAGGAGACAGCAAGTGCTTTTAAAACCATATTATACTTGCAAACACGACGCCCCCACTTGAAGTCAGTGCCACCCGCGGTCCGTGCAGGTAACATCGGTGGGGCCGGGTAAGGGGGTTTCGAGGGATGATGCTGAAGGAAAATTAATTATTTATTTAATTTTCCCTCGGCATCGTCGCTTGAAATCCCCCTTACCCGGCCCCTCTGCCCACTGCTGTTAGCTGCACGGATCGCGGGTGGTCAGCGCCTGGTGCGGTCGCACTGCCCTAGAGCCACCCTGCTCAAGGGTCCTTTGACCTCAGTGACAGAGTCACTGTCACTCTATGGTGTGCTGCTTCATAGGCCTGCCTGCAAGACTGGAGGTGAACTTCAGAATAAATTGTGGCGGACAGGCCTTCAAGGTGAACCCACACATGCCACTGCTAGGGTCCACCTGCTGGTGTTAAGGCACCAGGGCTTTTAAGATCTTGCGGGGCCTTCTAAGGTCTAGCATGGGAATGTGCTCCCTCAGCGGGAGTGGTCTGGTGGACTGGTCATGAAGGCTGAACCTGGTTCCCCAGTTCCGAATTCAGCAGCTCTGACCATAGTGCCACATCCTCTCCCCCACTGAACACCATACTGCCCCACTGAGAGAAACTTGCACTGCACTGACCCGCTAGAAACACCTGGATGTGACTCAATTCAAATTACGCACTAGACAAGAGCAATATGGTGCCTAAAAAAAAATTAACAACATCCTAGAAAAAGCAAACACTCATAGAGAATGCAAGATTAAGTAAAGCACATGAAATATAAGCAGGAACAACATGGTTACCTTTTACTTTTTACACTCATTATTCAGAAATTAGTGAGTGCTTTTGCCTGAAAAGTTAAGGGGCCCGTTTCAATGCCCATTGCTTATATCCTTACAAAATGTAAGCAGTATGGTTTAAAAAGACCACATTCGTGAACACACAGCCGCTGTACACATTTTGTTTTCCAATTCACCCATCAAGTAGGTATTTCAGTACCTCCAGGAATAGTGCACTTTCCCACCAAGGGAAAACAATGTTTTTTAAAGAGAGACGAGAAAACAAAAGTAGCGCTTCACTGGCAAACACTGTAAAGTGGCGCTAATGTGTTTAGATGTGAATAAATCAATCTGGCCACCTTGCAACCACTCTGTCTTGCTTTAGCTAGTTACTTTTCATATTTTGAATGTTTTAGTTCTCTCCACCCCGAGGCTGCACTTAGAAATTGAAAAAAGTCAGAAAAAGAGGACGTTTCCAGCAAAAGTGTTTTTCATTTTTGGATACATTTCACAGGGGGAGCAAATAAACGAAAGGAGGAAAGAGAAGGTAATACCCGTTTCTAAAAGTCTCGGTTTTCACTAAATGAGGAGGAGCGAGACAGAAAGAGAGGGAAGAGGGGGAACAAAGAGGGCAGCACTTACCTATCAAGATGCGGCTCCACAGGTGAGAAATGCTCAATTCAAAACACGGCGTCCAATTCATTAAGTGTAGGTCGTGTAGGTCGTGCTGGAGCAGGCTGCCTGTGGTCGTCTGCCTCTTCAGTTTTTCATCATCCCACGCTGGCACCACGACGACGTTGCTCTTGCGGTGGCAAAAGAGAAGGTCCCACGCTGGCACCACCACGACGTTGCTCCTGCGGTGGTAAAAGAGAAGGTCCCACGCTGGCACCACCACGACGTTGCTCCTGCACTGAAAAAAAGAGAAGGGAAATCCTGAGAGAAAATGGCTCTCTTAAAGGGTTTCCCTTCCTCCAACAACGCTCACCTGGCATGACGTCATGACGTCATGCCGTGACCTCCACTACTCAGTCCAGAAAAAAAATTAAAAAAAGAAAGGACTTCCTTTGCCAGCCTCGAAAATAGAGCCCGATAGAGACCCGTTTCGAGGGCCCCAAAAAAAAACTGCCGGTGCTCAGACCCGGACAGACCCGGCCCACTTAAAGCCCTGGGGGTCGCCAACTTTATCCTGCACAGGGGCAACGAACTGATCGGTACAGCTGTCTCCTCACACCTCACGAAAGGAGGCCACTGGATAGGGCTCCCCACTGGACCTCGTTCCCTCCACCGCTTTCCTCTTCCTCACAGGGCACACTTGTCTTGGCAAGAAGGCAGACACTGGTGCTCCAGGCTCCAGAGCAGGTGTTCTTGGATTCCCTGGGTGGTGATCCCTCACCCAATAGGGAGACTAACAGGCCTTGGTCCCCAGTCCTGGTCACAGGCAGAAGTCTTCCAGAGCTTTTCCTCCTCAAACATTCCGTCTGGCTGCTTATCAGATGACAATTTTTGGGGTCTCAAACACCCCTTCTTATAGTCCATTTCCAGGCACCAAATGTGATTTAGGGTCTGAGTCTTTGGAGGTTATGTTGGGGGGTCTGCTTCCTTTTGAAGTACCCACTACTCTGCTCTCATCTTCCTCTTGAAAGCATTCTGTCACAGCAGGAGCGACTCCAAAGCTGAGAGCCCGCAACACAAGCCATGGGATTGACTAGAGATCACACCTGGATGTCAGCCCCAGTGATATCTGTATCAAAAGGTTAGTCCAGGGCTTCAGTCCTACTCTTAATGACACCTTTGTCAGCCCCATCCCCTTCCGGAGATGTGCCTAGGCCCCTTCCTTGTGACCTCTCTCTGAATCAAACAGCACCCTTTGAGGTGTCCTGGGGAACACCCAGCACATGCATTTAACAAGCATGCATGGTGCAAATCTGTCACTCCATGTGTGTACAGGGGAAACCTGGCTCTCCCCTCTCCAGTGTGTGTCCCACCGAGGTAACAGGAATGCAGCAAACACAAATCTGTCTGTGGGGATTTCTCTACCTCCTCTCCATGTTTCACCATGCAGGCCTGGGCCTCCAAAAATGGAATCCAAGGCCCTCCGTGTTTTGTATTGAAATAATCATCAACTTTTGTAAATGCACGTTATGAGATCCCTGCCCCCTTCACTATTATAGTAGAAGCCATGATAATGACGTCATCATGGTGGCACTCCAAGAGTAACAGTTTTCTCAGATGCCGAGGCCATGAAACGTACGATTTGATGCACTTTTGCCTGTACCTTACCCTCTTTCTTCCTAATATGGTGAATTTGACAACACCAGCCCATGGTTGGTAGTACGTCCTGGTGGTGACTAGGAACGCTGGGCCAGATGTATCAAGCAAAATTGCGTTCGTAAACGCACGAAATTCGCAGATTTTGCTTAGTGGTATGTATTAAGGCAAAACTGCCTCGCAAAATATTTTGCGATTGCATTTAAGGAATCGCAAATTGCGATTCCTTAAATCCAATGTAAGAAGCACCAAAAAAGTGCAATTTGGCCTTAAGGAATCGCAAACTACCACCAGCTTCAAGTTGGTGGTAATATGCGATTTCTTTGAAAAATTCACTTTTTAGCATTTTTCAAAGTGCCATGTGGCGCACATACATGCCCTTAGGGCATGTATGTGCGCCACATGTCACACATACATATTTCAGGGGTGCAATAGGGTGTCAAAAGGACACCCTGGCACCCTTGAAATTGCATTCTCAATTTGCGATTCTCTAATTGCGATTCGCAAATTGAGAATGTCTTCCCATTCATTCCTATGGGCCTCTACGCTCATAGGAATGAATGGGAAGGTATTCCTTAATTGCGAATCGCAATTTGCAATTTGCAATTAAGGAATATTAAGGAATCGCAATTATTATTGCGATTCCTACATACATAGCATTTTGCGATTCCTTAATAGCAATTCGCTAA
Source organism: Calotriton arnoldi (assembly GCA_963921515.1). NCBI lineage: Eukaryota > Metazoa > Chordata > Amphibia > Caudata > Salamandridae > Calotriton > Calotriton arnoldi. The sequence goes on along the minus strand of CAWUFW010012364.1, from coordinate 45,336 downwards.
AATTCGCTATTAAGGAATCGCAAATGCAATCCTTGATACATCTGCCCCGCTGTCCCTTCATGAGGCCAGAGATGGTTTGACCCGAGTTCTACAGCTTATGGAGGCTGACTACTGGGCAGTTTGAGAAAGGGATCCCCGTGGAAATGTAGGCAGAGTGCTTCACCTGTCCGGCAGGATGGGACAGCGGGAGGACTGGCAAGCCGGAAAAAATGGCCTCGAAGGAATTAGATGAGACATCTGGTCCCCCTATAGATCAATACACTGAGCCATAAACATTGAAGTTAAAATGGAGAGCACCTGCAGAATCAGAGCGCAAGCTAAACAACATTTATTTCTACTAATCTAACAAAGAAAAAATGGACCATAAAAGAACATAATGTACCAGAATTAATACGCGTTCCGAATTTTATGAGGTACCTGTCTTTACTGAAAATGTTCCGGGAAAGTACAATCCCGACCTGTGACGTGCCTGCCCAGTTCACTCTGGTGGAGCTCTGCCGGCAGCTTGAGGGGCATCACTGATGCTTTGCACATAGTGCAAAGGTTTATTCACATGCAGACCAATCCAGGCTGGGGGCTGGTAAATGGAAACTCTGGATGGCTGGGCTTCAGATGCTAAAGGGCAGGGTGGTGCTCTCAGGGCCTCCAGGCAGCAGCAGGTCAGACTTCAGAAGATCCACTGGGTTACTGCTTGAGTGCTCCCCATCCACTCATAAAAAGGCAATGTATTGGCTCTTTTCTAGTCATTTGGCTATACCTAGTGTATGAGGGCCAACTGATGGGGTGCCTAAGGACCAATGGAGGGTGGCAATTCTCTCTGAGGGCTTGTGGTTGTGTCTGGGGTGACCTCTTAGAACTGGAGTGTCTCCAAGAGTGCAAGGAGGATCTTTTGAGAGCCTACTGGGGGTGTCTGAGGGCAGACTGTGGATCTCCAATGGCCCATGGTGGGGAGTCTAAGGTCCTGCGGAAGTGACTGAAAACAGACCGCAGGTCTCTTGAGGGCATGCTGGGGGTATCTGATGGGCATGCTAAGGGCCATTTGAGGATGGTGCACACTGAGGCCCAGATTTACAGCTAATTTGTGTTGGATTTTAATCCAAAGTAACGCAAAGCTGCTCAATGCACTGCCTTGTGTTACTTTCCATCAAGTGGGCATTTAGGGATGGTGGATGGGCATTCCAATGCAACCACTCAGTGGTTTTGATGAAAATCACTATCTACAAAGAATTGTAGACCTGGATTTGCACCAAAATTCTGCGCTTCCTTAAGGAAGCCGTAACAAGGAGAAATGTTTTTATTTCCCTTTATGTTTCACACTTTCCCTGTGTAGCGCGGGTTGCCCGAAGGGAGAGTGAGGGTGTCTAGGAGCTGGTTTGGGGGAGTCTTAGGCTCTGCTGAGCATGTCTGAAGTTAGGCTCAGCATTACTTGGAAACCTCTGGTGAAAACTAATGGGGTGTCTGAAGATGGACAGAGGGCTGGTCGAGGTAGTGAATAATTATTTAAAGTGGTCCGAAGGTTGGCTGGGCCTTAGGGTCTGTGGGGATATGGCGAAGATCTCAGAGGACCGGTTCAAGGAGTTTGGTGTTGGTCCAAAGGTGTTTGAGAGGGGACTGGTGGTGTCTGAAGAGAGATCGAAGGATTCTCAAGCTGGCTGAGGATCTCTGAGGGAATGGTGGCGGAGTTTGAGGGCCATCTTAAGTTCTGAAGGAACACATAGGGATCTCGAAGAAAGCGGGGGCGGGGGGGGCACTGACTGCAAGACAACACAAGTCTTCAAGCGCTTGCTGCAGGTAACACAGGTCTATTTAGGGGTCTCTAAACCTCACTGAGGGCAGTGGCGGCTGCTGCAGAACTCAAGTGGGGGGGTTGGGGGGGATTAGAGAAATAGTAATAATACAAAAAAAACCTTACCTGTCCTACCACCGATGCTGCCGGCCGCCTCGTTGCTCCTCTTCTTTCCTGCTGCTGATGGTGTCCCAGTAGATCATTATGAGATATCAAGTATAGAGATTTGCCAAGATGCACTGCGTTATCATCATCCTTTTTGTCAAGAAAGGATGTCAGTGCTCAGAGTATGTGACTATTTGGGGCACGCATGGTGGACTATGTTTGAGATGCTCCACTGACCCGAACTCTTTGGTCTTGGCAGTCCTGACTGGTTAGTATTGAGTGCTTATTTAAACAGGGTGGTATAGACTGGATTTGTGCTGTACAGTTACCAGCAAAGTTCCACTGGTTCTTTCATACACTGTATGCCTGGCCCATTGACGATGAGATATAAGGTAGTTAATTGATATATATCACTTGGCATGGATTATATTAAATTGTGACTGGGAGGACTGTTATAAAGACTAGAGTCAATAGCTTTAGGCAAGTTACGACCCTTAGGGTGCAGAGTGGCAGTGAGTACTTCTAATGTTGACTGGGGAGGCATATAGTAAAGTAGGGATGTCCTAGTTATTAAAGCCCATGTAGAAATGTGTGTGAAACTTGCAAATCGTACATTCAGCCTGCAAATCGTACTTTCAGTTCTCAACAGGGGCTGCTCAGCCTTTTGCCCTTTTGATAAAATGAGTAACAACCATTCTAGATCCATTTTTTTCTAGACACATACAACCTTTCAACTCTATCCCTCAATTACTTATTATTGAAGTACACAAAAGAGGCGAAGACGATCAGTTGTTCACTAGAGGTCACTGTAGGATCATCAAAAACTTCCGAATCGTGCAGAATTGCTTTATTCCGGAGTCAATGTAGAAAACATCCCTACTGGTAATCTCTAGATATTCCACATTACTGCAGCACTTGGTTCTTTACAATATTGATCTATTTTCAGCAGTATTGTATGTAATTCACTGAACGTTGTGAAGCCAGCCCAGATGTCCAGGCTGTTTCCTGGTCCCATTTTTCCATAAATCAGTTCGGTTTGTTTTGTAGCCAAAAGCATTAAAGATTTGGAATCTGTAATCTCACAATAGTTTCAACGTGCATGCTTACTGCCATAGGCTGAAAAACAGCACTGGCTGAAAGGCATTGACAACTAAAAATTCGATATACTGGTTTCAGGTGCGCCCTGGAGATGGTGGTGAGAAGGGGGAAGGGAGAAAACAATATTTTCTATTAATTTCAAAACATATACATAGTTAAAGGAGATTTGGGCTAATTTTGGCTACTTTCCATGGAAATTTGGAATCAGAAGTGGAAACGGATGGGAGTAGCTTGCGAAATACATTTTAATTTTTGATTGGTTGTTGGAGAGTTTGTGGCCGTTGCGTACAAACATTGAATTAAAATAAGGAAAAGAGAGAAAAGTATAGGATCAAAGACGAAAGATTGGGCGTGATCGGAGTACAGCGAGCGGCCTGCTCATACTGGGCTGTCAAGTGTGTTCAGTCGCGATTGCTCTTTTGCTTACAAGTGTGCGGCCCATCAACTATGTGTCGGCTGTGAAAAAAAAGGGCCTCGATGAGTTTGGGCCACTAAAGCCCTGATTAAGGCCGTAGGCGCTATTTAGCGCACCTGATAACGACACCACTGGGCAGGTTATTTATTGGGTCCGATAAATAGCACCTATCACGAATTTATGGGGATAGCACCTATTACGAATCGTTGTTTTGTTGTCTACTGTATGTTGCTTTTATGATCCTGGAGATCGAAAATAAAGCTTTTCAATCAAATAAGAATTTATGGGGAAAAACGTGGATTTTGGGATTTAATGCACCAAAATATGCATGATATGGTAATTACTGTATGCTTTTCCCTGTTCAATATCAGCAGGTTTGTCACAAGGGCGTAAAACAGGCCCCCGCAGACCCCGCGGTGCGGGGGGCCCCCAAGCTCCAAGGGCCCCCCTCAGCACAGTACTCCGGCCGGAGAGCTCCTGATTGAGCTCGGAGGGGGCCCCTCCACGTACCTTGCAGTGGAGCACCCTCAAGTTTCATTACGCCACTGGTTTGTCCTGGCATAATTGAATGAGCCTTGAGGTATTTAACTCATCCGATAATTATTGGATACATTAAACACCTTTTAACTTGTAATTCCAAACCGTGAGTTAACAGGGGTTTAAGAACAGGTTGGAATTGACCGAGCTACTCTTAATCGGACCCTAATTTGGGTGGAATCAGATCTGATTACTTCAATCATTGCCTTAGGTGGACTGGGCAAGCCTCTAATATGTGTGGTCCAACAGTGGCTATTTGTTGCTGGCAGAGGTGACTTAAGGCATGGGCAAAGTGGGAGATGCCCATGACCCCCACCTTCCAAGGGGCTCCTGGGAAAGTGAACTTTCTCTCTATGACCCATCCGTCTATTTCTCCATCTCAGCCTTTAATGTATTATTCAACATTGTTTGGCATCATGGGGTTTGAATTAGCAGAAAATGAGCAATAAAATACAAATTTACTCCAAACAGGGGCCCTTAAAGTTCGTTTTGGCGGGGCCCCCCCAACATCCTTAAGATGACACTGGTTGCTGGATCTGATGAAGGTCAGCAAAGTCACTTTTGTATCTGCATCCGCTAGAACGTAGATAACTTTCGTCGTCAAGTTACTGACATTAATACAGCATGGGATTTCACAGGCAGTCTGTTTTATGTGTTTATGCCTCTGGCAAAAAAGGAAATAGGTAGATATATTATTTTGTCCCTGGAGCACACTGTTGTTGGTGCCTAATTTGTGACCAGATTATTCAGCAGGAGAAGATCTGCTCTGGTCATAGCAACTAGTTGTTCCTCTCCACGTCCAAACCTGTCTAAAATGGGCGCAGAGAAATTGAGGAAGGTCATTGTTTTCCAAGCCCCGTGCTTTTATGGGCACCGCACTAGTACTGCAACATTTGTTTACAGATTGTAATGATAGGCTGCCCTATTTGTTAATCACAAGGCAGCTAACACGCATAATAACACTAGATGGCGCCAGAGGTAAACAGCGTTTACTTCGCATGCGATACTTCGCATGCCATTACAACGCGGTCGTTACAACGACCGCGTTGTTAGTTCGCATACATTTACTACGCAAGTCGGAACAACGACTTGTGTTAGGGGGGAGAAGGTGTTGGATTTAAAATCCAACACCTTCCCTAGTGTCCGCACAGACTGGAGTTGAAATAGTAAATTATACTATTCCAACATCCAGTGCCCCCTACTGCAATTCGTTGTTCCGAATTGCGTAGTAAAGGTATGCGAACTAACAACGCGGTCGTTCTAACGACCGCGTTGTAATGGCATGCGTAATAAACGCATGCTAATTAACGAGTGCTATTCGGCGCCAGATGCTGGGTCTCTGAAACATTACCTCCTCATATAAAAGGCCCGCTTCATTTTGGTGACCCGGCCAGCGTAAAACTTGTGACATTCCTGTCCACGTGTGCCAGAGTGGAGATGCAAGCTTTTCCAAGATACCTACCCATGGGTGGCTGCAGAAACTCTGCAACTTATTCTGTCAAAGTACTCTGGTTCTGTGCTGGCAGGTGAATCCAGTCTAATCTTTATGAATTACTTTGAAAAGGCATTGGCAAGGCAAAAAATGTTGCTATGAAAGAACTAGTTTACTTGATTCCTTCATAATATATGTACACTTAGGAACTATTCAGTGTGCCTGAAGGCCTTCTTCATAGCAGGCGTCCACTGTATAGTTGGTGTTTGTAGAGCTATATTTAACAGCCTAGCGAAGACTTTGCAGGCTGCTCTAGATGCCTTATGTGGCAGACGGCCTCGATCCCTGTGGGTGGGAAAGCAGAGCAATTTGACGTTGCTTTTTTGCCCCCACACCGTTTACCTCAAAGGGTGCCCCCTTGGGTTGGCCATCTGCAAACAAATCAAACACTCAGAAGCAGCAAGGCAGTTAGGGAATGAGTAATGGGAGCCCCTTCAACTTACATTGCAGCGGGGCCCCCTGAGGTTTTGTTATGCCACTGCTTTTTCCAGTTTCCATTGAGGTATTCTCATGTTGGACAGTCACAGCTTACAGAGCTCAATTGATTCAATCCCAGTTTAAATGATGCTTGTGATGTATTACATGGGACTAAGTTGGACGTGAACCTATTGATCCTTTTTGCTGCTTTCTCTGTTTTATTCTTGGATGTCGCCAGCAAGCGAGACCAAGATAGTAGAGAGGCGAACCAGACGCCCAACTAAAGGGATTTGATTGGTTTTCCCAATGTGTTGCTGTTCAGCATTCATTTCTTGCACTTGTCTCTCTGTTTTTGCCGGCTCCCCTAGCCATAATATGTGATTTGCCATAGTTTATGGATATGTGGTTGGGATTTCAGTTGACTGACACACCATCCAGCAATTTTTGAAGGCATGAGGGGGTCTCGAAGGTGCCTTAATCATCAGTGTATAGCAGTCTGCAGATCCTTCCATGGCCAATTTTGGAGCGTCCAGTCAGCTGGAAAGGCTCCTGGCCCTGGCTGCAGATTTTCATCTGCGGGCACGCAACCAATCAAGCTCCAGTAGAATAGTGTCACCACCACACTCCAGGTCATTACAGACGCGGCTTCTCGTCCTGCACTTTTGTGTGATAGCCTAATGCCTTCTGGGTGTTGAATCCCTGTTTTGCTTTTATTGACTTAATCAGAAGAATGCACCTGGAAACAGTGAGATGAAGGTGAAAAGTTGGGATCTGGAGACTGAGGGGCAGATTTACAAGGAACTAATGCATCTGTAAAGATGTGTCAGTTTCCTTGCGTCAGCGCCAAATGTCCATGCGCCACTATGGATGCGCTGTATTTACAATACAGTGCTTCATGGCGCAAGGATTAACAGATGCGTCAGAAATTCTGACGCATCTGTTGGCGCAAAAGTGACGCATTGCTGGAGTTGCTCATGAAAGTGACGCAACTCCAGCAATGCACCACAATAGATGGGGGAGTTCCATTCAAAAAGCCCTGCGTCATTCCTTACGCCTGGTCGAGCAGGCATAGAGATTTTGACGCAGTGAAGGCGTAGAGTGACGCAGTGAATTCTTGTAGATTTCACTGCGTCAGTTCTACATGTCTTTTTGCGTGGGAACGCCCACCCTGCATACATAATACCTGGTGCAGGTATAATGTGACGCAGGGCTTTACAACGTGACGCATCTCCCTAGATGCGTCACGTTGTAAATGGGCTGCAACATTTACGCCGTGGCTGCGTCACAAAAGTGACGCAACGGCGGCGCAAAAGCCACACAAGGGGCTTCTAAATCTGCCCCAGTGTCTGTAATGACCTAGAGTGAGGTGGTCACCCTTCTCCAGACTCGGCACACGGCTGACTCTCCCAGATGCTCAGTGAAGCAACAATATCCCTTCCTCGTTCTTGGTGCACTCACTGTTGTAGCCTAGGGATGTCCTGAAAGTGCACAGCACTCCTGCAGGCATACACAGAAATCATCCTCCGCACATTTTTGGTGAACGTACTAAGGTTTGGGCTATGTTGGCAATAAAGACAACCAATCAGTCCACTTCGGTCTACAACTGCACAACAAAATATCTGAGATGTATTAAATGTATTACTTCAGTTTGGGATCCTTCTCTTAAATGGACATACCTGGTCAGTTCCCTGGAATACTGGTCAAGAGCCACTGCAAGAGGTGGTCGCCTGTACATCACCAACAAGCCTGAGGTAACTTTGAGCGCTCTTGCTAGTGTAACCACCTGGCAATTTTTTCCACGGACTGTCCTAAATTTGTGACAGGGGTGGCTAGCAACTGTGAAAATCTGTGTGGCGCTGCCGCCATAAAACTCACCAATATGTTGCCTTTCTCTTCTCCCCTCTCCCTACAACGAGCAGGAAGGAAGGTGGTTTACTTCCTGCATACGAATCCAACCAATCCTGATTGGTTGGAGCAGGATAACCCAGCACTCATTTTGAGGCCGTGGGTCTGTGCCTGCAATCCCTTGGCTGTTTTACAGCACTGGCATTGCAGGCTTTGAAGTGCGCATGACAGATTGGCTGGCTGTAGACAGCTGGCCAATCTGGCATGTGCACAGAGCAGTCATCCGGCCATACGCAGGAATCTGTCTGCCCTGCCCACACCATCACACTTGTACTAGCGCGGTCGGCGGCACACAGAATAATAAAATGGTAATGACTATCTGTGCAACGCTCCTCCGACTTAACGGAGGAGCTGCCGCTGATTTGTGAGCCTTGTCCGCGAAGGCTTGAGTGGTCTGTTACAGATGCCTTTTGTTCTTAATTTTACTCCAACCTCTAGTCCGAGGATGGCCTCGGCAAGAGCATGCGAGCACGTTGTTTTTCCTTTCAGTGTCTCTTAGGACTGATTCGGTTGCTGCTGCTTTCAGTGCTCTGGTAAAGAAAGCCCTTTGTTTTACAAGGAGTGTTAAAAATAGGCCATTAGCAGAGAGATTATCGCATTTGCATTTGAAAGGCTATCTCTGTCCTCTCCCCCACAGGACTGTTTAACCATTGACTGCCTCCAAGAAAACAAACATTGGCAAAGCCAATAGGTCCCACCTATGAAAACTACTGACTTTAGCATTGATTTTCAGCCATACTATACAGCAGTGCAGATGCTGAGCAGCATGGCTAAAAATAATAAAAAAGAAAAAAGTGCTATGAGGCGGCCAAGCCGAATGTGCTTTTTTAAATTAAAAATACAAACTTACAGAGAGTGGGTTGTGGGACAAGTCAACACGGAGGTGAGGAGCGGTAGAGAAGGCTGCTGGTGGAGGAGAGGACACGCAAGAGATAGTGGGGAAGCACACAGACATGTTGGCATGATGGGCTGGAGAAGCGAATGGACAATGGAGAGTGGGCGGGAGGGGCTGGGTCAGCAAGCTGACAACTGAGGGTGGATGGGAGAGATTGGGGAAGGAAGCTGACAATGTAGGGTATGCAATGGGGCTGCCATAGCAAGCTGACAATGGTGGATGGGGTACAAAATTGACAATGAAGAGTGGGCAGTAGGGGATAGGGCAGCAAGCTGACAAGGGAGGGCGAGGGAAAGGGGATGAGTAGAAAATTGATAATGGAGGGTCGGCTAGATGGGATGGGGCAGCAAGCTGACAGCGGAGGGTGGGAGAATAGGGATGAGTAGAAAATTGATAATGGAGGGTCGGCTAGATGGGATGAAGCAGCAAGCTGACATGAGAGGGTGGGGGAAAGGGGATGCAGTAGATAATTGACAACAGAGGGTGGGCAGGAGGGGATGGGGCAGCAAGCTAACAACGGAGGGTGGGATGGCATGGGGCAGCAAGCTGACAATGAGGGATGGGTGGGAGAGATGAGCAGCAATTTGACAACGGAGAGTAAGCCGGAGTGGTTGCGGCAGAAAGCTGACAACGGCGGGGTCAATCTGACACAGGAGGGTGGGCAGGAGGGGCAGGGGAAGCAAGTTGACAACAGACAATGGAGGATAGGTGGGAGGAGGTGGGGTAGCACATGGACAACGAAGGGTGGGCTGGTGAGAAATTGGGTAGCATATGGACAACAGAAGTTAGACAGGAGGGGCAGGGGATTTTTATTTACTGTTAAATTATTGCTTGACTTACACAGATGTGTCCATAAAATGTACCTTTTTTCCTTAATTTTGTCCTGGATTTTGAGCCTTTGTCCTCAATTTTTACAGTTCATGTCCAGAATTTGCCTCTATGGCTGCTGGTCATCGTATCTCTTAGTACTATATTCAATCATCTATCCTTCCTGGTTAACTTCTCGGGCATGAACCATAGTGTTACATCCAGAGGCGGCTCCTCCTTAATGGCGGAGGAACGTCGCCCCACTGGTCAAAATCACTGAACCAGTCACAGAACAAAATAAATGATAATAAAACAATAATATAATTGTATTTTTCTGTGACTGACTTAGATGATGCCAGTGTAGGGTGGGACGGGCCAGGCCATGGCAGGGGGAGGAGTGATGGGCACTGTAAAGTGCACGTCAGTTTGGCCGGCCATCTTAGGCCAGCCAAGCCGACATGCACACTACTATTTCTCCAACCCAGCTGTGTTGCACAGCAAGTGTTGGAGAAACAGCACAGACTCCCATGCACTGTCTGAGCAGCAGACCAGGCTGCTCAGACCAATCCTTGCGCTGCTCTCATGCTAAGTATAGCATGAGAACAGCGTCCTGATTGAACGGGTAGCCTGTGCTTTCGCTATGACCTCTGGGAGCAGAGAACAAGAGAGGCGCCCGTCGCCGACATGTACTTTTTAAATTATTATTATTTCCCCCCCTTACTTTTGCGGCGTCCGCCACTGGTAACATCCTATGTTTTTGATTAGCATAAGTCTTTTTTGAGGTTGCGATTGCCATGCAGAGAACACTTAAATATGTTGCAAATATAATTTTCTATAATCATCAACTTTCCACTAAATAGGTTGAAAAAAACAATATGCTTTATTGCTACTGCAGCAACACAGATACACTGAAGCAGTTTAGCTAAGGGTCAAGGTACCTTTTCAATGTTGGAAGCCAAAAAGGTACCTATTGAAAGTGCTAAGTGTAAAAAATCAGTCCACCAGTATGAATCTCAACACAGGCTGTCATTAATAAACAGCCTCACTCTAATGTGGTATTAGGGGCTTGATTCACACATTAGTTTGGGCACCGTAGTCCAACATGGGAGCACCTAAATAGTCACTTTTCATGCTGACCTGTTCCAGGAGCATAGAACATTTGTTAATACAAGAAATTCCTCTAGAATTTGTGGAACCATATGTAAAAAATCCCTGGGTGCATCCACTTGTAAAAATGGTCGCCCACCTACAAATCTGTAGGCATGCGGATATTCACCAACAAGTCATTTTGTTAGGGGCAATAAGTGCATTTCCACTGTAGGAAAGGGAAGATAATACTCCCATATGTAAGAGGATGTAAGGCATGGAAGTCATTTAGGTGTCTCAGCCGCAACCCTAGCTTGCCCTTTGTGACCCCTGGCACTTTGGGGCAGATTTACAAGGAAGTGCCGCTGTGCGGCAACGCAAGCCCTTTGGCTGCGCCACGCTGCGGCACTTTCAAAGCACAGGAATGCGACATATTTACAATAATGTGTTGCATTCCTGTGCTCTCCCCTGCGCTGGCGCACAAACTGCTGCCATGCGCTGGCGCAGGCACCCTTGCACCATGGTGCAAGGATGCCTATGTCATGGGGAGATTGATTTTGTGCAGGAAGGGGCACCTTCCTGCACAAAAACATTCACTACAGGCATTTTCCTCTTTCAATGCGTGCTGTAGAATGCAGCACGCATGGGAACACCCACAGCAACACCCATGGAACGCCCCTTTCACGCAAAGTGCTGCGTGTAAAGGGGCCATATTTACAAGGACAGGAAAAGCCACGCAGGGTGGCTTTTCCTGTCCTTGTAAATATGGAGCAGTAACATGCGCCACCAGTACGTCACAAAAAGTGACGTACTGGTGACGCAAGGGACTTGTAAATCTGCCCCTTAATTTGCAACCCTTGGCCTCAGAGGTGGCAAAATCAGTGCCAGGAACACAGGAGCCACTCCAATCTCCTTGCTTTTGTCAAAATGTTACTACACTAATAGTGAATTATAAAATATTATTCACTATTAGTGTACTTAAGCATGGAGTACAATTAGCTGGAATATGACCCTCCCAGACTTCTGAGGTAAGAAATGTTTTTAAATGTATGTGGCGTGCGTGCTTGCGGGTGAGAGTGTGTTTATGTGAGAACGAGTGTGTGAATGTGTGTGTACGTGTTAGCAGATGTGTGTGAGTGAAAGTAAAGGTCAAATGATGTGTGATGTCACTTCCGCTACGCCTGGCATTTTGACGTTCATGATGTAATGGAAGGGGTTCTCAATGGGAAAATATTTTCATTGTAGAGATACACAAAAACAATAAATATGTTAATGCATTACAATCCGCTTGATAAAATACAAATAGAGTAATTAAAATGCCGGGTCCTTACAGAGGAAATGATCACAATGGACACGGCCTGCAGCCAATCAAAACATCTTTTCAGACAAAATCTGTAAACAACCTTTTCAAACAAGCACTCCAGATCTGATAAAGAGGTTTCTCCAGTGTTCACCTCCCACCATCAACCCAATGCAGAGAATGCACTTTAAAGTAACATTATTACTGTTTTCTGTTTATATTGTTCCGGAGGTGCTGTGAAGTGATCTGAAAGTAGCAAGTCGGAGCTACAAAAATTCAATAAATCAATACCCTAGCTTAACTTGTGTCCTTATTTTCTATGTTTATTTGTACTGAATATTAATTTTGTCCCTGCGTACGCATCTTTATTTAAAGTTCACTGTTCAGCGTTTAATCCTAGCGACATGAAACCGAAAATAAATAACATAAGCATCTTTTAACAATCAAGTGCTTTTACTATTAGCCTCTAGGGGTCAGTATTGGACCGTGTGCACAACGTACAAACAACACATTGAAAAGCTAAATTATAATCTGTTGGGTTTTTTTAATTGAGGCTCAGGGTGTTTCCTTCTTTCAAAAACAGGTCAAAAAGATTGCTGATTTCTGAAAAAAGAAATAATAGACCCGATTTACAGCAAAGTCAGTTTGTGCCTTTTCAAATAAAAACAGCAGTGCTAGCAACACTGTTCTCAGCTACCTCTGTAAGGGGAAAGCTGAAGGCTGGATTTTACAAATGAGATCAGAAGATTTTTGAATCGCTTACAATATGTGTCCAATTCCCCATGCACAAACTAGTGCGTTTTACTTAATGTGTGAAATAGCCAACCATACGGCTAAAAATAATATGTATTTTTATGTGTTGGATTTTAGTAAATACCAAACACTTAAGTCAATTTCTTAGGACAGTGATAAATTGCACTTGTTTGTTTGAAAGATACCTTAGGAATTACACTTGAGACACAATTTAAGACCAAGAGTTATAGGTTTTGCCTATTTCTTTTTTTTAAACCAATGTTTGAAGTCATCGCTTTGTGCGCTGCGGTCAACAGTATCTGCTGGTAAGGTGGCTTGTTGGGTTGAATTGAATATTCGTTGCAGAGGCTTGTGTGTAACAAGCAGGCCAAAAGATTTGATTCAAACTCGACTCTGCCTTTCATCGATCCAAGGCCAATAAAATGGGCATATCTGAGCGGGGTACTCCTAAAATCTACTGTAAGCAGCATAAAGGGGCAATCCAGCCTGAAGGCACGCTACATAAACAGTGAATGCCATTGTCTGGTGCAGAAACATTAGTCTAACCCCCTGAGTCAGAAGTAAGGTGCTCTTCCACGGGGTATTAGGCCCTACAAGAGATAAACAATTCGATCACTGCAAGCATCAGTGCTGCTGGGCTGTGTGGTATCAGAACGGTGTGCTTGAATCAGCAGGGAATGCAAATATGGACGTAAAATACACACCAGGAAAGAGAGCCCAGAGGAAAATGTTTTTAAAGTCACGTGTGACAATTTAAAAAGAGGGTCTGCCAAATAATGTGTGGAACTATAACAAGCATTTGCAATGCAATAGGTCTCGCATTGCTGAAAGTTTGAGATATTGGCGTTGTATAATAATGCAACGCCAATAGCTCAAACTTTCAGCAATGCTTTAGCGATTGCATTGCAAATCTTCTATTTTATCCTATTATTTTATTCTAGATGCGCGAGCTGTCGCCGAACCATGAGGCCAAACGCAAGTAAGGGAAAAGCAAATGCACGAAGCAAGGAAAGGGTGCAGCAGCACAAGCTGTTACTTGGTGTCCCTGTGGGTGCAGTGCCTTATGTTGCTAATGGAGGTCTGTTTATAACTCCACAGGGACACCTAGTAACAGCCTGTGGTACTGCACCCATTCCTTGCTTTGTGGCTTGGGGGAGATGCAGCGCTGAAGCTGCAAGCAAAAGAAAGTGCGGCGCTTATTAAACGGGCGCCACGCTAAAAGTATGCATGATGAAGTAAGGGAAACAAAATGATGAATGCTAGTGCAGCAATGACGGGAGGGAGGGAGGGAGGGGGGGAGGGAGTGGGAGCGAGAGGCAACAGATTGCCAAAGCTGGCCAACCCCCCCAAAAACATTGTGCTTACCGACTTATAAAGTAGACTGTGTAACAACACCAGTAAAAAGTCCAGTCGTTATGGAAGGTTACAAATGCAGAGAAGGCGGTACCAAGGAGCGACTACTAAGCCTATTCACAAATTTAAAGCAACGATTTTGCAAGGACAGTAACAGGAGCCAATTAAAAAGATGGGCGGGAAATGGGCAGAGTTTCTATGCTGTATCTCAATACAGCATGCCTCGCAGAGCAGCGCGTGCGCTGCCCAGGCTCGACCTAAAAATGACAGCCGCTGACCAAATTGCAGGTCCGCATCAGGTCAAAATTTAAACAAGCATTGGCAATGCCAATAGCTCATGCTTTTAGAACCTATTGGCTTTGCCAAGGGTTTTTAGCCATGCTGCATAGCATCCGTGATGCTGTGCAGCAAGTTTTAACGAGCCTGCCCATGTCATTTTATAGGGGTGCGCACCACACATGCCAGTGCCTACAAAATGATGCAGGCACTTTTCCCCAGTGTTTTTGTGTCTGTTACTAATCTGAGGTGGATTGGCAACTAAAAAGAAAAACCATGCAAAAGAGTTAAAAAAATAAAAAAAATAAAAGCCGATGGTAGAAGCAATGGGGGAGGGGGTGGTAGCAATGGGGGGAATGGGGGAGTAAGTGGTATGGGTGGGGGAGTGAAGCAGTATAGAGGGTGTGGGTGGGGAGAGGAGAAGCAACCGGCAAGTCAGCAATGTGGCGCAGGCAGGAGAGAGCACATGGGAAAGCAGGCAATGGTGGGGCGTACGGAGGCGGAGCAACAGGTGAGAGAGGAGGGCACGGGGTGAGGAAGAAAAGCAACAGGTGAGAGACCATGGTGGAGCGGGAGAAGCTAATGGGTGAGTGCAACATGGAGGCAGGTGACGAGAAGCATACGGACGACAGATAGCAACATGGAGAACAGGGGTAGAGAATTACATGAGGAGAGACAGCTGGATAAAACATGTACTCTTGCGGAGTGCTTAACCGAAACGAAAAAAGCAATGGAAGCACAGAAGTCAGACAATCAAAAGTAAGAGTAAAGAGGCTATGCTCCATGCGAGGGAAAAACACAAGAGTGACAAGCTGGGGCACAAATAAGAAGTAGGCAAATGAGAGTGACAGGTTAGCCAACCAACAGTAAGCAGTGGGTGGGCTTCCAAACCCCTGTATGTTCTTGGTACACCCACAATATGTCTCACAACAGACATCATGTACCGTCTAATAGGCGAGACCAAAAAATGAATAGTCAGAGCAGAGGGAGCTCCAGTTTTATTTTTGGATTTTTTTTTTTACACATTTAGGGCCTGATGTACGACTGCTTTTTGCGGTCGCAACGGGGCATTTGGCCAGTTTGCGATTGCAAAAAACGGATGCACAATGTACTAAGCCTATTTTGCGAGTCGCTAATCTATTAGCGACTCGCAAAATAGGGTTAGTGACTCGCTATTAGGAAGGGGCGTGCCAAGGGCGTCCCTTCCAAATAGCGAGTGCAAATGCTATGTATGAGTGTTTTGCAACCGCATTTGCGGTCGCAAAAAACTTGCAGTTTACCACCTACTTCAAGTAGGTGGAAAACCATTCGCAAACGGGAAGGGGTCCCCAGGGGACCCCTTCCCCTTTGTGAATGGGTGTGCAAATATTCTTCGAGAGCAGGCAGTGGTCCCAGGGACCACTGCCTGCCCTTAAAAAATGAAACTGAAAAGTTACATTTTTCATTTTTTAAATGCACCCCGTTTTCATTTAAGGAAAATGGGCTGCATTAAAAAAAAAATGCTTTATTGACAAAGTACTCCCAGACATGGTGGTCTGCTGACCCCAGCCGGCCACCATCCCTGGGAGTGCTAGCCATTCCCAATGGGGTCGTAAATTGCGACAGCCTTATTAATATTCATGAGGCATGCAATTTGCGACCCCATTGGAAATCGCAAATAGTGTCTGAGACACTGTTGTACATTACATTTTGCGACTCACAAGTTGCGATTTGCAATTTGTCGCAATTTTCGAGTCGCAAAATTCAAAGGTCGTACATCTGGCCCTAAGTGCATGACAAACTTTATTGCAAAAAACCTGGTTTGAAGACTTATTCTTCATTGGGATTCATCTTCCATAATTACAAATAAAACGCATCATTATTGTGAGTTACGATTTCATGCAATGGAAGGACTAACCTCTGTCTCACTAATTAGCTTATAAACATGATAATGTATTTAGATAGCGAAAGCGTAAAAAGACATTACTCAGCTCCACGATTGCTTGTTTAATTAGCATTCGCTCCAGGTAAAAACAAACGTGGGCGTTCTAATCGCAATTAGGGTCAATATTTAGCTCTACATCGCTGAAGGCAGCTGGAAACCCCTTTCCTGTGTACGTGTATGGTTCTTCACACAACAAAACACCAACCTTCGGAAGTGGAGATGGGTTCCGGGTGCCAGTGATGTAGACTGGGTGTCAAGGTCATGATGCATGCAAGGAAAATGTGCCCCAGGGTTGATATTAAAATAAAGATATAATTGGCACACACCTGGTCTTGGTGTCACTGGACCTGCCTAAAGACAGCGTGCCATGCTTAAGGGTCTTAGTTATCGATTCAACCTGTCTTTCATTCTCTACTTCCAGTCTCCACCCCTTTCTCATCTCCTTCCTCTCTTTCACACTCTCCTCCCTCACCCCTTCGTCTGTCCATCCTCCCCAAAGGGTAAAGACAATGCCAGGCTTCAGGTAGGATCTGAAAAATTCTGAAAGGCCCAAATCTAAAATAACTGCAGCTGGTACAGGGTAGACAGAACGCCCTCGTACCTCTGGCCCTGGTGCAACTGCACCACTGGTAGCTAACCCCTTGGACGTAGCGATGCATCATTATTGACGAAGTTCAGTGGTTTCTAGGTTTTGCGTTGTAACCATACTGTCCCTTCAACTAAGTTTTCTTTAAAAATAAGAGTGCTATTTTCTCCTCTGACTAAACAACGATAACCACATGTACTTTTATTAGGCCCTCATCACACCCAGCCCTCAAGTCCCCAAATCAGCTGCAAACAGCCTTTGGTGTGTAGAGTGAAATCTGGGTGCAGAGACGACACTGTTCTCAGTGCCTAAGCGTCAGTTTCAGCAGTGAGGGCTTCCTACTTTTTAATTTTTTTATTTCAAGATTCTCTAGTTCCCAAGCCTCAAGTAGTAGATGCAGTGAACGGTGAATGCAATAAAATGATCCCTTCATGACCAGCGAATCACATTATTTCAACCCGCATACCCTTCTGGATCCCATGGGTCCCGAAATTCTCAATTGAAAAGCTACTCCCTCATCCAATTTAGAATATGTTATATCCTAAGATCCACCACAGATCTCAGTTTGTAGATGATTCACAAATTAACTAGCCGAATATACAAAAAACTTAACCTTTCAAAGCTCGACCAACACATTTTTATAACACAAATATTTCGAAACCTATTGAATGGGTTTACAGCAAACCACAAGCATTTGCAATGCAATAGGTCTCTCATTAGTGAAACTTTGAGCTATTGGCGTTGCAAATGATGTTTGTTAAATTTCTTTTTGTTAAAAAATATCCCAGCAGTAGCATAAGTAATAAAAGAAAATCCACGAAGCAAGAAATGGGTGCAGTACCACAGGCTGTTACTAGATGTCCCTGTGGAGCTGTAAATGGACCTCTATTGTCCACATACGGTACTGCACCCTTAATGCAATTATAAAGAGAAAGATTGCAGCTGAGCATACATGTCTATTTGTTTTTATTGGCAGTGAGTTTTATAATCACCAGTAACACTTCCATGTCTCCAATTAACATTTTCACCAGTGCCTGTGTGGATTGTGGTGTGCCCCACCCTCCAATCACATCATCAAGCCAGCAACTACATGAACTTAAAAAAAATAACAAAATCTATCACTCTTAGTGCATTTAGTTTAATAAGGTGGATTAAATCTGGATCTGGTTCCTCTATAAATAATAGTGCTGAATACTAAGAGAGCGGTGTGGCTTGCACTGAAGGCCTACCCAAGTTACTAGTGTGGGTCGATGTTTACTGAGCTAGAGCAGTCAAACACATTCACGTTCAAATAGACTGGGTTCAGTTTCAAAACACGACAGAGAAATAAAACATATTTTTTATACCTGGTTAAAGAGCAACCAAAATGTATTTTTTAATAACAGCTTTGTATATGTTGTTTTTACATATACAGTGATGTTTACATCTGATGTGTTCTTTGATCGACTGAGGCCAACAGCCTTTCCAGAGTGTGAATAAGTTGTGGCCCACAGATATGTCCACACATGCGATTGGAAGGTGGGTAGTGCCCAGAACAGCCGTCTACTCAAAATGACAACATTGTGGGCAAGAATGTGTTTGGGGAACAACTAGATGACTGTGGTCAGTGTTTAGCCTGGCTGCAGTCAAGGAGTTCCTAGCCGCCATGAAAAAGAGGCCATTTCTCAAGAGACACTCTAGAGGAGAATTTGATAAATGCTCCCCCTCTCCGCTACCCAAAGGATTGTAGCAGTCCTGACCATGGCTCAGTAAATGCATCATTTTTTGCACTCTGCAGTCATACCACAATCTTGTAAAGTATTGAGCACTTGGAACAACTTTTTGTCATGGGCACCCTTGTTTTTGCCCATAACTAGGATGTAATCTTGGAAGATGAGCATGTGACTAACACCCTTGAAAATGTTGTGCATAAGCCTCTGGAATAAAGCTGCTGCTGAAGCCAGCCCGAATGGTACTCTTTTGAATCTATAACACCCAAATGGTGAAATGAAAGTGGTGAGGCATCTACTGTCTGGATGTAATGAAACCTGGTGGTACGTAGCAGTGAGATCAATGGTGGAAAATACCTTCATGTCTTTAGTGAGGGCCAGCATTTCGTTGATTTTGAGCAGGGGGTATTGGTCTACCAGAATGCTTTTGTTGAGGTTGCGTAGGTCAATGCATAACCTCAATTTACCATTGGGCTTACGGGCTATGACCAAGGGTGCTACCCACTCGGACGATTCTGTAGGCTCTATGATACCAGCATCGAGTAGGACACCAAGTTGTGCCTTGACATCATCTCTTAGGGAGAAGGGGATGTGTCTGACTTTATGTATGCTTGGCACGGCGTTGGCTTTAAGCTTAATTTTGTGTTGAAACCCTTTCAACTTACCAATGGTACCACTGAACACCTTGGGTAATTTACTAGCAATGGCTGACCCGAAATCCTTATCAGGTTGCGTCAATAGCACAGGTTCTGAACTTTTGGGGTTAAGTGTTATGCCCAATTTGCCTTGGTCTCTCCATCCCAATACAGAGGGTCCCGTGGCAGATATGTAAAGTTTGCTTGTGGTTTCTCTGTTCTTAAATGCAAATTTGAGTTCCCTGTACCAAACTAATTCTATGGGTTCCCCAGTGAATGTTTTTAGAGTGATATCAGGTAATTCCATGTCTTGGCCTAGTGTATGTTCGAATTTCTTTGCCCATACATCTCTGTTGATAATGGTGCAGGGTGAGCCTGAATCGGCAACAATGACAATACTCACACCTCCTGTGGCAACAGTACACATGGGCTTCTTCTTGTCCCACTTCTCATTAACACTGGCATCAGAGGCGAGTGCCTCTATCACATTAAGCACACACAAGTTATACTCTGATTCATCAGATGAACCTGACATGCATTCGGTGTTCTGCTCTACTAATTTGACTCTAGCACTCGGTTTCCTCTGACATATTTTCTGGTAATGTCCGATAATGCCACATTTAGTACACCTTTGATTACGTGCCGGACATTTCCAGTCATTGGCTAAGTGTTTGTTGCTACCGCAACGATAACATTTCCTTTCTGGGAAACTACTAACACCACTTTTATGTTCCGCCTCCACACTGTCTTTATTCTTATTCTTTCTTTGTGCATGGTACTTCATTCTCGTTCCGCTTATTTTTGCTACTATATTAGATTCTTAATGTTTAGGTTTACATTCAGACAGTACAGCCTTTGCACATCTGCCAGTCATTTATGCTCTTTTTACTATTTCAATTACATCTTGCAGGGGTTTTTCCCCTTTAGCCCACAAAGCGTCTTGAATATTTGGATTGGCTGCACGCATAACAATCTGGTCCCTTATGAACTCATCGTGCAGGTTACCAAAACGGCAAGTTAGTGCTAAATTTTTAAGTGCAGACACAAAATCCTCTATGCTTTCCTCTTTCCCTCGTCTGCGGTGGAAAAATTTGAAGCGATCCACAGCAACACACACAGTGGGTTTGTAATAATATTCTAAGTCTTCCAGAGCATGGATAAAAACATCTCCCTGTTCGCTTTCGTGTACCTTTTTGTTGATTTTGTTGTATACTTTAAGCCCCCCTGCCCCTAAGCAATGTAATAAAATTTTCTTTTTCTTTTCTGGGTTAAGTTCTTCTTCTTCGTCATCAAAGGTTGAAATGTAGTTGGTGAAGTACTCACGCCATTCGTCCCATTTCAATGTTGGTTAACCTGACACAGGTAAAAATGATTGTGGGGGTGACAAGTTGTATATATTGCCAGATGCCATGTTAAAGTACGAGGTCAACAGTTCAAACAAATGCTAGTTTGACAATACACAGGGGTAACCTTCTACAAGAATGAGTTTATATTTAAATGCATGTAAGGATGTACAGTACTATATGTTCAATATTGAGGCACTTAGCTAAAGTGCTCCTTGATGCAATGTGATGAGGCAAAAGACCCATGCCATAAAAAGTACAGAGGTGAATGGTTATATTAGTTTCACTTTTTATCTTCTTTTTTTTTTTACTTTATGTACCTCTGATTGCAGGACTACAGATGAAAATGCTCCTCCAAGGTTACAGGAATGGAAATGGCCCACTCGGTCCGTTAACTGCGCACAGACGAGCAAGCGTAGTGGAGAACTGAGGAGAATACACCGTCTCCTAGCTACTCCAATATGGCCGCACGCACGCACGTAGCGTGCGTTGCGTCAATTGAATGAAATGCTGACTGACTCCTGTTGGTGACCTCCCAAGATGGCATGCTTGGTGCGCTGATGACGTGTTGCGCGCGCGCGTGCTGAAGAAGTGCGCCACAGATGAGGTGGTTTTCCTCACACGAACTGCCCCAATTTCTTTCCTCGCATGACGCGGGCAAACATGGACGACGCAGCGAGATTCCTCCTATAAACATGCGCACGCCTAGCTGTTAATGCTGCCAAAGTACCTCAAGAAGTGGTGGATGCTATACTTATAGCAGACGTCTTCTTGTTTTTCTTGGCGATGCAAGCACTTAAATCTTCGCATCAACACGTCCGGATTACAGCGACGTGTCGGATGAGCTTTCCTCTGTTTCTTATTTAGGCAGGTAGTAGATGCAAGAATCACCCTTAATTCTTCTTTTCTTGCGTAGGTTCGTGGGTGTGTTGTTATCTTCGTCTCGTTGCCATAATTGTTAAGAAGGATCCGAAACATTGAAGAGTTGCAGTAGTTTATTCAGTTGTAGAAAACAAACAACACACCAGCACAACAGGAGCAGTGCGTATCTGCTAGCAGTTCCAGTGTAATAATAACGGTCTACTAACTGTCAGGGAATCAGCTGGCATTCTAGAATGCCAGCTGATTACATCACAATGCCAGCGCGAGGATAGGGGAGCGCGAGGGAAGGGACGGGAGCCTAGGGTGAACAAAGCTAAGGGAAAGGCAAAGGTGAGCACAACACAACAAAGTCAGATTCTAACTAGTCAGATCAGCAACTTCAAAAAGAGGCGCAGAGTAGAACTTAGGGCCTTGTTTAAAGTTTAGGGGATGCAGGACATTCATCTGTCCTTATGAGTACATCGATGTGAACAGCATTCCAAATACAGAGGACTGGGGGCGTGGCCACACCGGCGACCAAGATAGCCTTCAAGTTCCGGTGAACGCGACCCCTGAACACTGCGATTTGGTATCTGAGGGCATCGGGAATGCTGCCTGCACACCCCGAGGACTGCTGCATAAGCTGGTGTGATTTTTGGGGCTGTACCCCCAGCTGAACATTGGATTGGCTTGTGCAAGCGGTGGCCCGGCACCCACCTTGGAGGCCTCGCGGCAACAGGGGCCGCGTGTGAGCCTGAGGTACGGCACTGCCAAGCCCCGCTGGGCTGCCAGTGCCGCTACCACCCTACTTATGGGCCCCCGGTGCTGTGTGGTCGTCTCCGGATCGACCTTAACGGTAAGGCTCGCGTGTGTGAATAACCAGCGGATGCATTCGCTTTTTGCAAACAGTATGCCAAGGAGCGATCTCCTCCCTACCGTGACACACCTGAACCTTCTCCTCCGGACCTGCATACCTCAGCGAGTTTGGAGTTTTTCCCTCAGGAATGATGGTCATCTTGGTCATGCATTCTATTCTCTTTCACGCTTTTCCCCCTGGCTGTGTCGGATACAATATGCAGCAGCATTATCTGGTTTGAGTCTGGACTTTGACTGCATTTCAGATCCATTGAGTGACCCATTTCTCCGCAGCCACGATAAAGACACATATGCTCACGGGGCTTGTTTGCCGTAGTGTTGCCCATCCCCTTAGGTGTACACCACCTTGGAGATTGTTGGGCTTGATGTTGTTTCGGGTTTTAGTTATCTGTTCAGGGATTCGCTGGGTGGTTTAGAGCCCAGCATGGGAGAGGTGTGGGGGGTATTTGTAAGTGTGCTTTTTTTCTGTCAAATGATTTTTTTTGCAGGAAGGAGCCAACATCAGGGGCCGATGCCCATATACCACACACTCATGCCCAAATGATGCACTCACATAGTGGGAGTCGTGGCCGAACTTATGTTCCTCTCTTGGAACTTTAAAGGCCTCAACAATATGCGCAAAGGCAAGCAAGTTCTAGACTGTCTTACCCGGCATGGCACAAAAATTGCATTCCTCCAGGAGACGCATTTCTCCCGAGGGACATCCCCTACCTTTACTTCCATCTGGGGTCCCCACAGATACTTTTCAAACTACAGCACCTACACTAGAGAGGTATGCATGTTAATACATAAAAGGCTCCCCTTTCACCCCACTGCCAGCTCTCATGACGATGAGGCCAGATACGTGGTGGTGGCCAGCACCTTAGTGGGCCAGCAGTTGTTGCTGGTAAATATATATGCTCCAAATATAAACTCCCCAGAATTCTCCCACAAACTTTGACGCATATTGACGCAGGTCATATCATTATGGGGGTGACTTTAACATGATGCTAGATCCCTTACTGGACACCACTGCCATGGCACCTAGTTGTAAGCCCCGCTCACTGCAGGTGCTTAACGACCTCTCTGATGCATATATCCTCAAAGATACCTGGCGCCAGCTGCATGACAAATTCTACTCTGCCCTCCACCACACCTGGACTTGGCTGATCAGTGACTTGCTCCATGGCTGGACAGTGTAACCCACATCTCACACGCACTCTCTGATCACTTTTTCAAGTCAAAATAGTTTTGAAGATTCCTTTTGGAGGCGGACTCAAACGTCAATGGCGCTTCCCGTGCACTGCGCTCCATGACGAAGTGTTCCGTTCCAAACTACACGAGTCTATAGAGGAGTACTTTAAGCTCAACGTAGACTCAGTATCCAAACAAGCCACTCTGTGGGAAGCCTTTAAAGCTTATATCCAAGGGGTGTGCATCGCCAAACATGCAGGGGTACTGTCTGACTTTCATCATGTTCTGGCCCGAGTAGAGGCTGAGTCGGCGAACATAGATCTGGCAGCCACCCACCAATGGCATGGACCCCCAACTTCACCACCAAGCTGCACTATTAGAAGAATATTGTAAACTAGCCGAGCGTGAGGTATTCTATCTGGGCAAATATGCTAGGGTCGGGCACTATGGGAAAGGTGAGCACCCAGGCCGCCCACTGGCGAGACTTCTCTGCCTGCCCAGGGGCAGTAATTACAGACCGGAGCTCCTTTCGCCGGATGGGGGAGTGGGTGACAGAGAACGGTGGCATCCTTGCAGAACTTCTTAGATATTACACAAACTTGTACACCTCCCGTACATCCCCGGACGACGCTACACTCGCGGCCTACATCTCGGAAATTGTAATGGTATGGATCACAAACGCTCAGAGGCAATTTCTCGGTGAGCTGATCTCGAGCGATGGGATAGTGCAGGCAACTGACTCCCTTGATGGGCCCAGAGTTTCGACGGGCTCACCGGGTCTTTTATAAGACCTATAAGCAACTACTTGCGCCACACTTACTGGCGATGTATGCTGAGTCACTGGACTCGGGCGTTCTCCCCCTGACACTGAAAGAGGTGGTAATTACCCTTTTGCTCAAGCCTGGTAAAGATCCACGAAGTTACGCTTCATATTGACCGTTGTCGCAACTGAACTTCGACAACAAAATACGTGCTAAAGTCCTTGCTAATTGTTTGTCGCTGCTGCTGGAGCAAATAATTTTGCCCATGCAGTTGGGCTTTGTGCCTCATATTCCACCTCTCTAAACTTGTGTGCTGTGTTTTCAGTGCTGAATAGAAACTCCCCGAATTTACCTGTTGCCCTCCTGGAAATAGAGAAGGAGTTGGACTTCCTGTAGTAACCCTTCCTACGTGCAACACTGCACAAACTGGGGTTGCCGCAGGGGTTCATCTCACTGGTAATGCTACTGTATTCACAACCGGTGGTCCACATTCGGGCTAATGGTTCACTTACCATTTTTCCCATTTGCAGGCAGACTAGGCAAGGTTGCCCCTAACCCTGCTACTCTACAACATTGCTATGGACCCATTGTTTCGGCATTTACAAGAGAAACACCTCCACTGGGGAATACACTTCCAACCTACTATTGTCCTAATAAGCTGACGATATCTTGCTATTTGTCTGCCACCCCGCAGACAACCTGTTCCCACTAATTCCGGGAAATTATCAGATTCTGTGGATTCTCTGGCCTTATGATAAATTGGAATAAGTCTGAACTACTCCCACCCACGGATGACACCGCTCTAGTTTCATGTGACTTCTCCCTGACATGGTGTGATGGCTCAGTCAGGTATTTGGGTATTATGCTTCATTGGGAAAAAGAACAAGCTATACGCTTGAATTTTGGCCCTGCCATTGACAGACTTACTTCCCAAATTGAGAGATGGATCCGACTCCCTCTTTCTATGGCTGGTCGCATTGCCATCATTAAGATGGTGGTGCTCCCCAGATTCTTGTACCTCTTCTTAAACATCCCCATGCCACTTACAAACACATTTTTTACTACCTTGAGAAGCCTCCTACTGCGGCTCATCTGGGTGAGTCGTAGACCCCGGATCAGCTGGAATACCTTAGTACTCCCCTATGAGCGCAGTGGGTTTGGTGTTCCTAACTTCCAACTATACTACCTGGCCACGCAGTGTCACTATGCACACCACTGGTATTAGGCAGACGCGCACCTTCTATACACCAAACCAGAGAGAGACCAGGCGGAGCCGTTGCCCCTACGCTGTCTTCTCCCAAAGGGCCTACCACTGGACCAATGCCAATATACAAACCCTCTCGACGAACAGTTTGGCATGGAGAAAACTCATCCAACTGCTTGGGGGGGACCTCCTCTATTCTCCTGTCTGCCCATGGCAGATAACCAATGGTTTCCTATCACCCAGGCGAAACTAGTCCAGCGCACAATGGCACGACACAACTTATACACATTCGAAGAGTTATTCCCGGATGGGCACACCCTCTCATGCAGACAATGCTAGGTTTACCAATGCCACCCACCTGAATCTTTTTGTTCTGTGGCCCATGCACAGCACGCTGTGGGTCCAGATTCCCTCTACCCATTGACCCCGGAGGAGTTCACCCCATTGATGTTGGTGATAACAGACAGTGAGGGGGTGAACCTAGTTTCCAAAATCTATTGCACTAGCATAGGCCTTCTGCTCCCAAGAGATGAGGAACAGCAGGAGACTTGGGAAATAGACTTGGGATGTCTTCTGACTGACATGATCTGGTACTACTGTTGCAGTCAAACTGAGCTTGTCTCTGCAAATCACAGACACAAACCTATACACTACAAGTATCTCTGTAGAGCATACACTAAATCTACTGCACTGGCAAGGATAGACCCTTCAAGACCTGCCAATTGGCCCAAGTGCCATGCTGATGATGCCGATTTCGCACACTTGACATGGACATGCAGACACATTGGGGAATTCTGGCATGATGTTTTCTCCAGGCTCTCCTTAATGATCGGGTCCGAATAGTCCCTGACCCACTCCTGTCCATGCTCAGTTATGTAAAAGATATTCCAGGAGTCCCCAGATTCACGGCTATTGCATTACAGTTAGCAAAGTGGGAGATTGCAGTACATTGGGGCAGCAAATGTTCCCCGACCACAGCTGCTTGGCTGAGCAGTCTGGTCTATTGTGATACCACCAGAGAGATATATGCTACGTTGCAGCCCTCAACTTCCTGTCCTAAGGATAATTGGCAGCTGCTTTGTTCACACTTATTAACTTTGGAGCCTGCCTCTTCAAACTAAACTGTGATTCTACAGTGTATATTTTCATTCTGCTGAATGTATTTGTATTACCAGTACATGTAACGTTATCCTCAAACAAAGCTTGCTTCTGTCACTGTCCCCCTCCCCCTTCTTCCCCTCTCTATCCTTGATTTGATTCTGTGGTTCTATGTCCTCAGGTACTGCTGGCCCTTCCGATTACATCACTTTAACCTTCTTGCAATTCAATGTTACGCCCACTGCCTGCTTTTCTGTATGTCTTCTGTGGTTTATCAAAAAAAGATGAATAAAGTTTTTTTTTTAAATACAGGGGGCCAGACATCCATCACTTTTTAGTGGATGTCCTATTCTACTGAACTCAAAACAAGGCTTAGTTCCCCACTTCACAATTCAGGCGTTGTTGAACAAGTTACTTACCTTCGGTAACAAATTATCTAATAGAAGCTCTATCTAGCTGCAGATTCCTTACCTTTGAAATTCCCAGGGGTCAGGCTGGATCCGGAAACTTTTGCTGAGCAATACCCATTGCGCGCGGCATTTGGTGGCTCCATTCGGCTCCGCATGATGTCGTCGGCATTGGTTATGATGTCACGGTCACCTATATAGGCGCCACCCAGGCGCACGGACGTCAAAGGTCATTCCTTACCTTTGAATTAGATACCCAAGCCATACCATCCCGCCGGTGGATTGCGGACCAATTCCTTACACTAGGAAGTCCTGCAGGACCGAACAGGCAAAATGCCCGTCCCTGCGTGCCTGACTGTCCAGGCAGTAGTGCTTGGCAAACATGTGCAAAGATGCCCACGTTGCTGCCTGACAGATGTCCAGGACTGAAACACCCCAAGCCAAGGCCATAGTCGCAGCCTTTCCCCTAGTGGATTCAGCCCTTAATCCCTCAGGGGGCTGCTTCTTGGCCAGGGCATAGCAGTTCATAATGCAGAGAATGACCCAGCGAGAGATGGTCCTTTTCTGCACCTTCCTCCCCTTCTTAGCCCCCACGTACCCCACAAAGGGTTGGTCATCCACCCGGAACTCTTTAGTGTGTTCAAGGTAGAATGACAATGCTCTTTTTGGGTCCAGGCAGTGGAGACGCTCCTCTTCCTTAGAGGGATGAGGGCGAGCAAAGAAGGTGTGCAATGTGATGGATTGACCCAGATGGAATGGGGTCACAACCTTTGGCAAAAATGTAGCACGGGTGCGAAGCAACACTTTGTCTGGGAAAGACATCATGTAGAGAGGCGTGTAAGATAGTGCCTGCAACTCACTCACCCTCCGGGCAGATGTTATTGCCACAAGAAAGGCTGTCTTAATGGTAAGCAGCCGGAGGGGACAGTTGTATAAAGGCTCGAAGGGAGCACACATAAGATAAGTGAGGACCAAATTAAGGTCCCACTGTGGCATAACGAAGGGCGTGGATGGTAACAAGTGAACCAGCCTTTTTAGAAACATATGTACAATTGGAGACCTAAAGAGAGAGGGTTGGTCTGGCAGCCGCAAAAAAGTGGATAGAGCAGAAAGATAACCCTTGAGAGTACCCAACGCAGAGCCCTGCTGTGCAAGGGTTAGAATGAATAGAAGAATAGTGGAAAGAGAAGCAGAAAGAGGGTCAATAGACCTTTCTGTACAGTTTCATACAATTTTTTGCCAACGGCAGGTATATACTGTCTTAGTGGATGTATGCCTGGCCAACAAAATATCGTTACATACTTCGGGAGGAAGGTCAAAAGCCATCAACTTCCGTCGCTCAATTTCCACTCATGGAGGCGCAGAGTTGACAGGTTCGGGTGGAGGACCCTCCCCTGCTGTGACAGAAGATCCTCCCGAAGGGGTAGCCTGATCGGAGGATCGATGCTCATTTTCAGACGTTCTGGATTCCAGACTCCCCTCGCCCAGTCCGGAGCCACAAGAATGACTTGGGCCCGGTCGCTCCTGATCTTCTTCAGAACCCTGGGCAGGAGTGGTATGGGTGGAAAGGCGTACAGCAGGCCTACGCTTCACTCGCGACGAAAGGTGTCGCCAAGCGATAGCCGCCTTGGAAACTCCCGCATTCAGTATTGCTGACACTGGGCGTTGTCTTCGGAGGCGAACAAATCTAACCAAGGTTCTCCCCACTGCTGAAAGAGACCTTGTGCCACCTCTGACTGGAGACGCCATTCGTGATCCGCTAGGCATCGACAGCTGAGTTCATCCGCCCTGGCGTTCAGAGAACCTGCCAGGTGTTGAACCAGCCATGTCCAGAGACGCAGTGCCTCTTGACAAAGGGTCCACGACGCCACCCCACCCTGCTTGTTGCAGTACCACATGGCGGTGGTGTTGTACATGAACACCTGCACTAAATTCCCCTTGACAGAGGAAAGAAATGCCTTCAATGCCAACCGTATTGCTCGAAGCTCAAACACATTGATGTGGAGCCCCGACTCTGCCGGAGTCCAGTGTCCCCTGATCTCCTCCTCTCCCAGATGGCCGCCCTATCCCAGAAGTGACGCATCTGTCCCTACTGTGAGATCTGTTTGGGGAAGGGAGAGGGGTCTGCCATTGACCCAATCATGGCTTGTCATCCACCACTGCAGATCTCTCGCAGTTCCCTCCGAGATCTGGACAACATCAGTGAGATTTCCTCTATGTTGTGCCCACTGGAACTTCAGGTCCCACTGCAGAGCCTGCATACGCCACCTGGCATGCCTTATCAATAGGATGCAGGAGGCCATGAGGCCCAACAGCCTCAGAGTCAGTAACAACGAAATCCAGGATAGAGGCTGAAACATCAGAATCATAACCTGAATATACTGGAGTCGCTGCTCTGGAGGATTGGCCCAAAACTGCACTGTATCAGAACAGCTCCGATGAAAGGGAGCGTCTGAGAGGGAGTCAGGTGTGACTTCGGCACATTTTTAGAGAACCCTGGCGAATGCAGGAGGTTTGCCGTAGTCTGAAGGTGGGAGACGACAGCCTGGGGTGAGGATGCCTTCAACAGCCAGTCGTCGAGGTAGGGGAAGACTGACACCCCTAACCTGTGAAGATGAGCTGCGACCACCTCCATCACCTTGGTGAACACCCGAGGGGGACTGTTAAGGCCAAAGTGGAGCACGGTAAGCTGAAAGTGCTCGCGGCCTACCTTGAACCGCAGGTAACACCTGTGGCCCGGCAGGATGGGGATGTGAAAATACGCATCATGCAGGTCCAACGCTGCCATCCAGTCTTCTTGGTCTAGGGCAGACAAGACATGAGCAAGAGTGAGCATCTTGAACTTCTCCTTCTTGAGGAGGAGATTGACGGTCTAAAATGTGCCGCAACCCTTTGTTCTTTTTCGGAATCAGAAAGTAGCGGGAATAACAGCCACTGCCTACTTCTGAATCTGGGACCCTCTCTATAGCTCCCTTGGCCAAGAGAGCTGTAACTTCCTCCTGGAGCTATTTTAAATGATCCTCCGATGTTATGGACCTCCAGTGGGGGAGACGATGATGGATTCTCCTGCCGACTGGATTGGTGTGGTTTTGCAGAGTCAGACTAGGAGTGCTTGAAGGCTGCGGCTGCCAAGGGCAGGGAGGCCGATGACCTTTGGCTTTCATTCCTAGGTCGGAATGAACCGCGTCCACATCCCCACACGGCTTGGGAAGCCTGTGTAGGACGGTGGCTGGGATAGGGCTGACGCGGCTGGGAACCCCTTCCGTTGCCACGAAAGGGGCGAAAGCTAGACTGGCCGCAAGGTGTAGAAGAGAGGCCCAAGGGTCTGGCCATAGCTCGAGAGTCCTTGTACCTCACTATAGCCGAATCTGCCTTCTCCTCAAAAAGATGGGTTCCATCAAACGGCATGTCCATCAAATTTGCCTGGACATCGCCCGAGAAGCCAGTTGTCCTAAGCCAGGCGTGGCGCCTCAAGGCCACTGTCGTGGAAATCGATCTGCCCAGCGAATCCGTCGTATCAAGGCCACACCTTATGGCAAATTTTGCTGCATCTCTTCCGTCCTTAACTGCCTGAGAGAGCACAGCCCGGGCCTCCTCAGGGACTTGTGGCAGCACTTAATAAGCATGCGATATTCACCGACCACAATGCCAGAATGGAGGAAGAAAACATCTTCTTACCAAGTGAATCCAGCCTCTTGGATTTCCTATCTGGAGGGGCGGAAGGGAACGTGTCCTGGGATCTAGAGGCCTGCACCACCAAACTTTCAGGGGTGGGGTGTTGGCTGAGGAACGTGGAGTCGCCCGGAGCTGGGCGATGGCGGCGTGCAATTGTCCTATTCACAGGAGCCCCTGTGCTAGGCTTGGACCACGTGCCTAGAAGGACATCAGTTATTGCTTCATTAAAGGGCAAATGGGGTTCAGAGGTGGATGCCCCAGGCTGAAGCACTTCGGTCAGGATATTAGTCCTGACCTGCACGGAAGGCAGCTCTAGTCCGAGGACCTCGGCTGCTCTTTTAACCACCATGGCATAAGATGCTCCCACCTCCGTAGCCAAAGTTGGCGGAGAGAGCATGCCAGTATCTGGAGAAGTGTCCAGTCCAGTGGCTTCCCCAAGTTCCCCATACCAGTCCAACAGCTCTGCAGAGTCATCCTGGTGTTCCAAAGGGCCCATAGACCCCTCCCATACCTCTCCCGAGCCTAACACATCCTCAAAGTGTTCAGGCAACAATATAGAACCCTTCGGTTCAATCAGTTACGGAATCGGTGTCGAGCAATGCCGTTCCGACTCTGTGTCGTCGGGGATAAGGATGGGACTGGCTATGCCGGTGACCCGGATTGGATCCCCAAAGCCCCACCGGCCGTCCCCGAGTCCTCACCGGTGCCGGAGCCAACGGCTTAGAATCTGATCGGGCCCCTTCTGACCCCGCGGGGCCCACAGGCTCATCAGAGAGGTCAGGCCACTCAAACACGTATTCTTCAATTTGAGTGGGGGTCGCTCTGGTCCCGGAAAGGGAGGCGTGAAGTCGACCCAGGCTCTGTCTCCGTAGAACCGTGCCTAGAGTGTCGGTGCTCTTTACCTCTTTCATCGACAGACGAAAGCCGAGGCGAAGATGAAGTCCGCTTGGACTTCTTCTTCTTCTTGTGCTTCTTCCCCGAGTGTCCCAAAGACCTCGAGTGCGACGTAGAGGACTTTGGGTTCCGGGAGTGGTCCCGCGACCTCCTCTTCTTCGATCGGGACCCGGACCTCCACGGAGTCTCGCTGGATGGTGTTGACTGCCGAGCCACAAGGAGCTTCCTAGCCCGCTCCCTCAAGGCCTTCAGAGTCATAGCCCGACAGTCCGAGCACGACTTTGAATAGTGGTCGCACTCGAGACACCAGAGACAGACGAGGTGGGGGTCGGTAACCGACTTCATGCGGTGGCAGGCACAGAACGGCTTGAACCCTGTCTTCCTCAAAGATATCCTCGCACACGAAGTTGGAAAAAATTGTGAAGTTGACAAAAAATCGAGAAAAGGCCTGTAAAAAAACGACAGAGGGGTAGCCCTTCCCGGATCATTGCTTAACTGGTGCGGAAAGAAAAGAACTGTCGTCCGCGCGCCTGGTTGGCGCCTATATAGGTGACTCTGATGTCATAACCGACGCTATCGACGCCGACAACCTCACGCGGAGCCGAATGGAGCCACCTGAATGCGTGCGCAAGGGGTATTGCTCAGCAAAAGTTTCCCGATCCAGCCTGACGCCTGGGAAATTCAAAGGTAAGGAATCTGCAGCTAGAAGTCTCTATCAGATTTGATTCACATGCCCTAGAATTCAGCCAAGGATCCATCCCGTGCAGACCTATGGGAAAAGATTTTAGAGCTAATCTTGAAGGAAGCGAAGTTCAGGCTCCAAGCAGTGGGCAGTGTATCGGAGCCTACACACTGATATTCCTTGTCCGGCTGGCTCTGAGGGCATTTGCACTTTCCCTCAGATGCCAGTATGGAAAACACTCAGGCAAGATCCTACTTGAAAAGACAAATCGACGTTGTTAAGAGCTCTGATTTGCCATGCCTCCTAGAAGTGCATGGACATAGTCAATTACAAGCATTTACTGTAGGACATGGTCAACTGGAGGATTACCTAAACTGAGTGCTTATGCATTCATAGGAGTTTTCATCTGTCTCTGGAGACATGTGTGCGTGCAAATGCTGAGAAAACCCAACGAAGATTGCTTTGTGGACTAGATCAATGCGCTTGTCTCTTCTGCTTGTAGTAGCTCCACAAGGAGGTGGTCTGGTGGGTGCATGTGTTTTTCTTTCAATGGGTTAATCAGTTCTTGCATACTTTACTGCCTTTCCCACTCATTCTCATGATGCAGGCCTGGATGTGGTGAAATGGTGAATAGAAATCATGGTGTGGTGCCAGTTTGGACCCAACTGTCCTGTGGTGGGACACTTTCACTGGATCACTATCTCCTTAGGTGTCCAAAATCTATCCCTCTCCATTTTATTGTGCCATCATCTGGATCTGCTGATGTTGCTGTTGAGAGGCCAGGGCTACAGAGCATAGTACTTTCACAGGAGCTGCTCATTTCTGTTTGCACGTCCTACAAGACCTCCTCTATATAGTCCTATGATGGATGCACTTTCGAATCTGCAGTTACACCATTAGGACGCCCTAGGTCCTGCATTGTCCAGAGAACCTCAATGAGGGCATTTTGATTAATTTGAGGATATCTGTCTACCAATGAGGGTCTTGTGAGCCGACTCGGGTTTTGCTCTCATATATCCTGTTTGGAAATTCCTTGCTTCTATCTGGGATCTTCTTCGGGTCTTGGCTTATTTAAAATTCACCAATATGAATCCCTCTTAAAGGCAATAGTTACATTTTACAGAATGAAGGTGTCATTTAGTGACGGCAACTCTGGACAGGTGGCTGAAGTTGTTGATCAAGCCTTCTTACCTTCAGATATTTGCTGAGAGATTCACCATGTGCCTGGGCGTAGGATTTGTCACAAGGGCCATCCCTTCATTGAATGTTGAGCGGGAAATCACTCTTCCTTATTTCCCAAGCTCTCTTATTATTTTTATTATTAAGCTCTTATATTGCATGTAGCTACCAAAAAACGTTTCCCAGGGCTTTAGGGGCAAGTATGGCACAGTTGACGAGGACAGATTAAAACAATCAAGTTTTCAAGTTTTTGTGAAAAGGGGTTAGTGACATTCAGCTTCTCAGGGACTCGGGGAGAGTATCCCATAGCTTGGGTCCCAGATAGGAGAAGGAATGGCCACCCATCTAAGTACATTTGATTCTGGAGACAGTATAAAGGGATCCATTGCTTGAGCACAGCATGCATGAGGGCTGGTAGGGCACCACCAGCTCTTGTAGGAACCGTGGACCAGTGCACGAGTTGACTTTATACATAAAGCATAGTGCCTTAAACTGGATTTGCTTGTCCACTTCAAGCAAATGAAAGTTGCCAAAGAGGCCAGACACAAAGGCATGTTTTGGGAGTCGAAACAGAAGCCTGGCGGCAGAGTTCTGGCCACTTAATGGCATTACTGCACTTACAATGTCTAAGAATTGGTCTAGACACTGTCGGGGTACAGGGCTCATGCACCTGTACCCTCACCACTGGTATAGTGCACCCAGCTGGAGGGGTGGCTGACCTATGCCAGGGCAGTGGGTTGTAGGCATGGCACACAGGGATGTGTGCAATGTCGACTCTTCACTTTGTTCTGCATAACACGCAGCCTGCAATGGCAGTGTGTGTGTGTGTGTAAAGGTACAGGGCCTCTAAGGGTGGCACAATAAGTGCTGCACTGTTTAAAGGCCTTCCCTGGCTACAGTGCCCTTGGTACCCATGGTACCTTTTACAAGGGACTGACATGTGGCCAGAGAGATGCCAATTGGGGGTACAAGGTACAGTTTTGGGAAAGAACACAGGCCCTGGGAACCTGATTGGCAGGGACCCAGGGCACATCAAGTCAAAGTGCATCACTAGTCTGGCAAAAAGTGGGGGGGGTTACTGCAACAGAAACCCAACTTCCTACACTATGTAATGGTTTACATTTTACTCTGCTGTGCTAAGTACAGACTAATACAATCATGACCTTAGTGTCCTATGACAGAGTTGAGATAAGTTTGTCAGAGTCAGTTTTTATCAACTCAAAGCCGTTTGGGTGTCATTAAAAGGGATGTGTTTTCAAGCAGCCTCGTGGTGTGATTTTGTATGTTGGCCTTTGTGATCAAGATGAAAGAATCTGGCTTAGGTACATTCTAAAACAAGTAAGGACTAGGATGAGGAAACTGAAGGAGGTTATGCCTGGATTACTTATGACCCTCACTGCTCTTATTCTAAAAAAAACAGACACACACTCACTCTCTCTCTCCCCCCACAACCCCAAGAGAGGCGGTCCTTTATGGCTGCTACCCAGTAGACCGAAGGAGTTAGAAGATATTGCTGCTGTGAAGTACTGTACTTTCTAGACAATAAATCGCCTATGCAAGGTGCAGCCTCACTTAATACAAGACAGCAGGCCCGGTTCTAGCGGGTGGACCAGGTGGGCCAGGCCCACCCAAAAATGAACTTCGGCACTCCCAGTCGGCAGAAGAGGCCATGAGGACGGCCAAACATTGTGACGCTTTTTCACTTTGTTTACATTAATTGTCAATCTGGGGAAGGGTTGTCACCTTTCAAAAGAAAATACTGCCTATTTGTTGTAGTTTTAAGAGTGTGCAAAGGCATGGACATGATTTTAAATAGAACTATGAATAAAATTGTATGTATACATTTGTACCATGACATTTCCGACTGTTTTTACTATATTTAATAGTTGGGAATCTTTGCAGCTCTAGAATCCATTTAAAAGTGTTTTCCATTTATATTTGCTGTTTGAATTAGGTACAGATAAGGGCTAAAAATTCTTGCTTTAGGTCGGTTTGCTAATTTTTGTACCAGCTGGGACATTAAAATACCGGTGGTGCCAGTAAAAAATCAGCCAGGTGGGAACCCTAGTCAGGTGTAATTAAAGAACCTCTAGAACATATTTTAAAGTGCATTGTTTTTATAAATACTGTTCTAAGTATGCACTGTAAAACGGGAAAATGCTGACTTTGGTTGATTTTCTCTATTTTTACACTGGCTGAGACATTAAAATATTCATGTCGGAAGAAAACGGCAATGTGGCAACCCTACCTCATGTCGGAGGCAAGCTGCAGTTAGGTGGTGTGTATGGGGGAGTGGGGACAGGGTGGTACCTGCCAATGATGCAGCAGGTGCAGTGGCACCGGAGCCCAGAGCTGTGAGAGTCCTTTTGCACCTCAATTATCTAACATAAAGTGTATTTGTAAAATTCACTTTCACCCAAGGGTATCTTGCCACTGAATAACAGATGTTTATTGTTACCCAACTCAATGGTACTCATTGTATTGACTTCAGAAGGATGAAAGGCTGAGTGGACCCACCAGGATTTGAACCTGTGACCATGAGGTCTAACAAAGGCCCCTACAGTGGACGCATTAATCCACCAGACCCGGCTGTTTCTGTGTGTGGATTCTGAAGGTGTTTATGTATTTTAGTCTGTGTATGATGCACACAGTGATATACTGTAGGATGTGGCATACATTATAATATTCCCATAGTGGCAGTGCATACCTCATTGCATAAGCAGCCACAAGGGAATCATAAATGTCTGACCATTATCTAAGAATAAATGTGGAATTATCCTCTTCAGATGAACACATAATTTTTCATGTAAAACTAAGAAAAGCGATTAATGATCTCCTTTCATATGACGTCAGCACCCTAATACAAGTGGTATCTAAAACAGACATTTTTCAACATTCTGTTATTGTATTAGTCATGTTTTATTATGGCTTTTATTATAACTTCAGCTATGTCAATTATTGTGATGTTATAAGGGTTAAGGTCATGTGACATCACTTCGTAGGAAGATTGAGGACCAAAGGTCATATGATGTCACTTCTTGTAATGTCAACATTAAAGCCAAGGATGTGTGATGTCATTTCCGCTACCCCAGACATTTTGGTGAATCGATGTCCATGTGTAACTCTAGGGCAGTGATACAAAGTACGGCCCGGGGGCCGCTTGCGGCCCTCTTGACCTTAACGTATGTGTCCCCTAGTGAACAGCAGCACAAGTTTCTATTTAGTTGCTGAACACTAGTATTCAGAAAAAAAAAAAACAGGCAAGCATTTATTAACCTGCAAATAAGTGCTTGCCCGTTTATTAAACATTTTTTTAGACCGCCTTACACAGTCCCTGACCCACCCAAACCCCCTACCGCCATCCTGCTGGCATCCGTGCGGCCCTCGGTCACACCACAGACCGTACTTTGTGGCCCCTGGGCAAATGTTTGTGAGTACCCATGCTCTAGGGCTTGAAGTCTCCTTCAGAATTGTTTTAAATTGGGCCCGCGATGGCCCACCTAAATGCCCCCTTGGCCCACCCAGATAAAAATTCCTGGAACCAGGCCTGCAAGACAGCACGAGGAAAGTGGAACTGAAGTTCCAACATTTTTTCCATGAGTCAGACGTCCAATATTACCTGCACAATGATTAAAGACGGGAAGGAGTTCCCATGTGACAACAGTGAGACCTTGTTCAAACACTGCACAGCAGTGCAGGAAACGCTCTGTATCCTTCTGAGCCTGTACAGTCATTGTTTCATAGTACTGCATACTGTACATGTCCAATAAAGAGCAATAAACAGATCGTTCCAGTTTTCATGGTCCCTTAAGCTTCCCTTGATTCAAGAGAGTGACAGTGATTGTAAGGCGAGGATGGAACATGTGCGCGCGCTGCGTGAGCGTCGCTGGTGCAGAGCGGGTGGGCGTGTCCTACTCGACGCAGACCGGAAAAACGGCGGCGGGAGGACAGTGAGACCCTGTAATGAAATGATCTGCCTGTTCATTTGTTCCTGGCACGGGACACACAAAGGCTGAAGAAAAGAACTGAAGACGAATAAGTGAAGGAAGACACTGAACAACGAGGAAGAGGAAAGAAAAGACTAGGGCGACATATGAAAGATATAAAGAGGAGAGCGGGTATATATATAGTAATCTCTATCCATGATGAATGATGCTTTTAGCTTTTGTATTAAAAGTTCGACATCCATTCTTTGGTCTGGTTAGGAAGTACATCTATTGCCAGGCCTAATAGTACAGTGGCGGCTCCTCCGCTCAGAGTGGAGCCAGAGCAAATATCTGGATTTGTGTCTGACTTAATTAATCTCATATTTGTAAAGCGCAGACTTATCACCCCTAAGGATATCCAGGCGCTGGGGGGCCGTCAGGGAGATTAAGTGAACTATTGCGCAGAGTCACATGATGCTGAGTTGAGCTGCCCCGCCCTCTGGAGTCAGCTTCACTGGCCCCTGCACCACACCTCTCCTACAACTTCCCTCTCGAAATGAGTGCCATGTAAATCACTCAACAGATGGTATTTATCAAAATGATGAGCCACTTTCTGAGGCAAAGTGCTTTATTTTAAAAAAAATATTGTTTTCAATTTAGTTCGTTAAGTTATATCTCTGAATTAAGTGACATTTACAAAACGTAACAATTGATAAACAGAAACATAGAAAACTTTAAGGGTTCCTCCCAGTATACCCTGATTCTATTTCCATAATTCAGCAAACAAGGAACGCAGGGGCATATCAAGCCCCTATCGCCACCACAACGTCACTTTTTGTGACGTTGTGGTGGCGATGGGGTCAGCGCCCTATTATCAAGGCAGCGTTAAGCCACTTAACGTGGCTTAAAGCCACGTCAAGTGGCTTAACGCTGCCTTGATAATAGGTAAGTATAGTGGACAACCCAATCTACCCTTGAGGGCTCGGGCAAAATTGATAAACAGGTAAGTGTGCCTTCAAGGGATTTATTAAAATACTCAGTTATGTTGTTCTGGATTTCAATTAAATGCAAGGTTTATTATTTATTTGCTAGTTAATTTCTTTAGTTACTCTGTTTTCTAACAACGTGATTTCTTATATTTTTGAATAAATCATGTAAAGAATATATATCAAGGACGATATATATCACACAACAGAAAACAGCAGAGAACAAGGGTGTGTATAAAAATATATTATATTTTATCTT
Source organism: Calotriton arnoldi (assembly GCA_963921515.1). Classification (NCBI taxonomy): domain Eukaryota; kingdom Metazoa; phylum Chordata; class Amphibia; order Caudata; family Salamandridae; genus Calotriton; species Calotriton arnoldi. The sequence goes on along the minus strand of CAWUFW010012364.1, from coordinate 6,933 downwards.
CAAATTTCATGAAGGGTACTTATATGGAAAACATACAATGAAACAAGAAGGAAACACTCTATTATTTAAACCTCCATTGTTACAGTTGTATACACTTTTTCACAATCTCAGTTGATAAATGTTGGGAGAAAAAGTGTGCAAGTCGACGTTTCGGTCTCTAGGCTTCTGTCGACAAGACCATCATCAGGACTAGAAAATGTTTAAAGTAGTTGACCCCTGGAATCTGTCTTTAAGGTACTTCAACAGAGTAAAAGGTTCTGCCGTTTTTGCTTTGACGGCAATATAGGACCCTGAATTAATCGGCCATAATCTTTCAGAGACGCGATCAAACGAAACAACGATGTGCTAGCTCTCCTTTAAAATTCCATTGGATTAGGCGTTTTAATTTGTTGTCCGAGTGGATGCGCCTATGAGTGTTCGTCAGCTTCCTTTGTCAAAAGAGACTACAGATCTTCAAGTTGGTCCGTTTGAAATATTCCTCGGACAACAAATTAAAACGCCTAATCCAATGGACATAGGACTGTATTCACAGGTTAGTATTCATGGCCTAACAAATGTTAGTGCTATTTTTAAGTTTAAATAATATGTGCTTTGTAACATGAACATTTTGCAATTAGTACAACAATGCAGAAATGTACAGCGCTGCGTTTTCTTGGGGTAGGCCGGACTAGGCCATGATTAGGCCTCAACTCCATTTTTTAGCAGTGCTTAATTTGTACAAAAAACAAGTGCCAGGGCTCTCATCGGGAGGCCACTGCAGCTTGCACCACACAGTGCCCCGGCCATGCTGCCAATGATAGTAACAACACAACTACTAGCAATCACACTCCTACAAGTGTGACAGTTTGGACTATTCCAGGCCCCATAAGCTATAAGTATAGCTTGGGCGGCAGGTATTAGCCATTTTTAATGTATACTGAATTAATAATTGGCTGTTGTTGCGGTCATCTCTGACAGAGCCACCATGTGGCAGACTGCCACAAGCGTCAGTGTTGACAATTAAGTGCCAGTGCCGAGCACCAGAAACTCCGGCTCAAATTAAGCACTGATTTTTAGAAATAACTGTGGTTGTCTGCACTTCTCATTGACACTACTGTAGAATAATGTGCACGCTGTTCTTGAAGAGGCTCAAAGGAAGGCCTTTAGTTAGAATAGTTGAAATGCTGCTTTCCAAGGTGTCTTCCTGTTTACACACTGTAGGCACATTCACTCATAAGGCTGCTATTGTTTATGGGCCCGATTCACAGAACTAATCTGAGACAAAATCCTAAATTTACTACTTTTGGTATTCACAGAAGGCATTTAGTAGTAGTAAAGTTAGGATTTTGTCTTAAGACAAACTTAAGACAGACTTAAGACAGACTTAAGACAGACTTAAGACAAAATCCTAACTTTACTACTACTAAATGCGTTCTGTGAATACCAAAAGTAGTACGTTTAGGATTTTGTCTCAGATTAGTTCTGTGAATCGGGCCCTATGTAACTAGATTTGTGCTAACACGTCCAATGACATTATTATTCAGCTTGGGGAAGAGTGCTCGGATATGTGGTGTACATGATGTTACATTTCCTCACCCTTTGCACTGTGCGATTTCCATTGCTTTCTATGGTGAAATTGTCACGTTTTTGGGGTTGAACAAAATACTTTGGGTCTTTACTAGGGATACCGCCATATTTTCAATCCATTTACTGCACATACTGCACTTCTGTTGATTTGGTTTTCAGATTTTGCTCATTTTGTATTTATTCGTGTTTGTATTTTTATTTATTTTTATTGACCTCTGAGCTATAGGCTTATGACCGAGATTTTTATTGACTTTGAAGTATTTGAAGTATTTTTGCTTTCTGTATTGCACGTTAATATTTTTAATAATAAACCTTCATGTTTTCTAAAATACTCATCTCCATCCCTTTTTGAGTCATGGCTAATTCTTTTTGACTGTCACTTGAAATGCTGTTTTGAATCTTATCTTTAGAGCCACATTTCCTCATCTATTCTCGAGGACAACCCCATCTTCGACTCGCATTAGAAGCTTTTATTCTAAGATGGCAGATTATTATCAGAAATAGTGCCAACACAAGCAAACTAATTTCTGGAGAACCACAGCACCCCCACAAAGAAAAGAAAATCTATCACAAAAGAAATAAGCTAATGAGGTCCCACAGAGAACCCACTGTGTTGGCTCTCAAGATACTGTCTTTGAGTGGTTCACACTTACCAAGTTCAGCAAGGATAGAATCTATAGATAAATTTTGCCTTATCGCTATCAGCAATTTCAGTGGTGAACACTAAGGGGTCGATTCCGATTCGGGCCGGAAAAAGCACCGACCGACTCGGATCCGGAAAAAATACAGACCGACACGTACCCGTGGCGCACGACACGCCAAGTACGATGCAAGGCGCGAAAAATCCGACCGACACGTACCGAAACAAAGTCGACCGACCGAACCGCACGGAAAGCAGCAATCCGGCCGGAAAAACACGCGAATCCAACCGACCGACACGCACCCGGAACAAATCCGACCGAAACGTATACGCGAACTCCAAACCGCAAAGTACGATGCAAGGCGCGAAAACCACGACCGAGTCGGACGGAGGACAAGCCGTACGACCGACACGCATACAAAACCGAGCCGAAGCAACACAATACACCGCGACCGACGCGTACGCAGCATAGAAAACTGCACAAACACAGCGTGAACGAAACGGAGAACACCGTACGAGACCAATGCAGGGTCTGACTCGGTCACAAGAACGTTTCCAACATACACAAACAGCACAAAGGAAAAATCACCCAAAAAAAGGCCAAACAAGCAATTACCAAGCCAATAAATACTGGGGGTGGGGACAGAGAACAAAGACACACCCACAACTCCACCTATATAAAGGACACAAATCACTACCATGAGCCTTTGCAAATGCCATTCCACTGCCAGCACCCAAGAGAAAGCAACCACACACCCACAGCTCATCCCTCACACAAGCCACACACCATCAGCACACCAACAAATACCTACCTCACATACACCCAGCAAAACACACACACACACACCCTCACCTGCACACCAACACACACATCACCCACCATCACCACCCATCACCATGCCCCCAAGAAGAATCCGAAGTTCCTAGATAGTGAATTGGAAGTCATGGTAGACGAGATCCTCAGGGTGGAGCCACAGCTGTTTGGCACACTGGTCCAACAGACCCCCATGTCGCAGAAAACCAAGATGTGGGAGAGGATCATCAACAGGGTGAACGCACAATCACCATGTCGGCGCACAAAGACCGACATCCAGAACAGGTGGTATGACGTGCGCAGGAGGGTACGGGACATGCTGAAGAAAGACTACATCAACAGCCAATACACCGGCAGTGGCCCTCCTGCCAAGCCAATATACCTCAGGCCCTGGGAGGAGAAGGTGCGGGCCATCCTTCCGCCAGTGAGCGTATATGGACTAGAGGACATCCCAGAGCCTGGTGAGTACACAACAAATGTACACAATATACTGCCACAAAACACACACATCACTGTCAAGGGGAGAGTCAAACCATGCACTCATAGCAATTACACAGCAACCAGAACAGAATCATCCCAAAATGTGTATGTCAGTCAGATAAACACAACACATGCCATCCAAAAAGTCACATCCAACTGTGCCAACACATGTACAAACACAACTACAACTAGGCAGTGGCACAAATAGAACTAACAAACACATCCACACATGTAGCCACCACAACAACACCAACACACAGTGAAGGCCACTCAAAGGAAGGAATTCTGTGTATGCTGGCCAAGTCAGTGAAGCCAATAGCATCATGGGAGTCGCAGTCACACATATTGCCCCCCACAACTGTCCCATCAACACCACCATGAACCATGCTCACATCACAGGGAGTGGAGAAGGACTCACAAGATGGCTGACACTGGCTACTGCTGTGGGGAGCACAAGGCCCTGCTGGCAACTGTGCACCAACAAACAGCAGGACACCACTGACTGACATCCTGAGAGACAACTTACACTCCCTGCAATGCAAGCACGTTCCATGGTGGGATATCTGGCTAGCTGGGTGGGAAGGGGGACTTGCAGCACTGACCATAGTCACAAGCACCTCCCCTCACACACACACCAACACAAACTCCACAGAACCCACCTGGTAGAATGCAATGCCCCCCATCCTAACACAAGATCCCACAAAGAACCACCACCCTGGGTTATGTTGTGTGAAGCACAGGGACACTCTTGGGACTTCCAGCCAAACAACTGCCAGGACAACACTCCCAGCCATCCTGTCAGCACAGCCAGCCCACCCCACAGGGAAGCAGAGTCAAAGGAAGGAAGCATGGGCATGCTGGGAAGGGGGTGGAGGCAATAGCATGATGGGAGTCGTAGACACAGCTCCACATCCCCCACCACATGGCCCAGCAAGCTCACACTCACGCATGCACATCCCACAGAGTGGAAAGGCCCATCAAAGATGTCTGACACTGTTGCTGTGTCGTGGGGAGTACAAGGGCATGCTGGGTACTGCACACCAACCAACAGCAGGACACCACTGTCAGCCATCTTGCCATTGCTCTCACACCCACACACACTGAACTCCACACAAAAGCAAGTAAGTATGGGAATGCTGGGAAGTGGGGTGGAGGCAATGGCATGATGGGAGTCGTAGTCACTGATATTGGTCACCCCCACAACTGTCCCATCAACACCACCCTGAACCATGCTCACATCACAGGAAGTGGAGAAGGACTCACAAGATGGCTGACACTGGCTACTGCTGTGGGGAGCACAAGGCCCTGCTGGCAACTGTGCACCAACAAACAGCAGGACACCACTGACTGACATCCTGAGAGACAACTTACACTCCCTGCAATGCAAGCACGTTCCATGGTGGGATAACTGGCTGGCTGGCTGGGTGGGAAGGAGGACTTGCAGCACTGACCATAGTCACAAGCACCTCCCCTCACACCCCCCAACACAAACTCCACAGTACCCACCTGGTAGAATGCAATGCCCTCCATCCTAACACAAGATCCCACAAAGAACCACCACCCTGGGTTATGTTGTGTGAAGCACAGGGACACTCTTGGGACTCTTAGCCAAACAACTGCCAGGACAACACTCCCAGCCATCCTGTCAGCACAGCCAGCCCACCCCACAGGGAAGCAGAGTCAAAAGGAAGGAAGCATGGGCATGCTGGGAAGGGGGAGGAGGCAATGGCATGATGGGAGTCGTAGTCACAGACATAGCTCACCCCCACAACTGTCCCATCAACACCACCCTGAACCATGCTCACATCACAGGGAGTGGAGAAGGACTCACAAGATGGCTGACACTGGCTACTGCTGTGGGGAGCACAAGGCCCTGCTGGCAAATGTGCACCAACAAACAGCAGGACACCACTGACTGACATCCTGAGAGACAACTTAAACTCCCTGCAATGCAAGCACGTTCCATGGTGGGATAACTGGCTGGCTGGCTGGGTGGGAAGGAGGACTTGCAGCACTGACCATAGTCACAAGCACCTCCCCTCACACCCCCCAACACAAACTCCACAGTACCCACCTGGTAGAATGCAATGCCCTCCATCCTAACACAAGATCCCACAAAGAACCACCACCCTGGATTATGTTGTGTGAAGCACAGGGACACTCTTGGGACTCTTAGCCAAACAACTGCCAGGACAACACTCCCAGCCATCCTGTCAGCACAGCCAGCCCACCCCACAGGGAAGCAGAGTCAAAAGGAAGGAAGCATGGGCATGCTGGGAAGGGGGTGGAGGCAATAGCATGATGGGAGTCGTAGTCACTGATATTGGTCACCCCCACAACTGTCCCATCAACACCACCCTGAACCATGCTCACATCACAGGGAGTGGAGAAGGACTCACAAGATGGCTGACACTGGCTACTGCTGTGGGGAGCACAAGGCCCTGCTGGCAAATGTGCACCAACAAACAGCAGGACACCACTGACTGACATCCTGAGAGACAACTTACACTCCCTGCAACGCAAGCACGTTCCATGGTGGGATAACTGACTGGCTGGGTGGGTGGGAAGGAGGTCCGGCTGTCAACCAAACACAACCAATGCAGACCATGTTCACACCCCAGAAAATACATAGAAATGCCCAAATAATGCAGGACAATGTGCCACACCAATATCAACCCCTGACTGTGACGACTCAGGACAATGCAATGTACAGGCCCGCACCCAGAGGCACAGTCACAACTGTAATGTGTGTCAACCATTGATGCCTGCAGAAACATGACATACATTGTTTGTGTCTCCCAAAAACAGGTGATGATGGGGACACAGCAGCAGACGCTGAGGAGTCCCAGTCCCAGGCTCAAGAGGATGCCGAGCTCACTGGCGTCGTACAGCCTCTGTCCTCCTCGGACGATGAAGAACAACCTGGCACATCCGGTGCAAGTCAACATGCAGCACCAGCAGGACCACCAGCTGCAGCACCAGCAGGACCACCAGCTGCACCCCTGCACCCACCCCTACAACGACTGTCACCACGAATACCATCCCTGCCGACATGGACAGAATAAGGAGCAACACCAGCACAGTGACCCTGGACCAACCTGGGGCCATGGACACCACCACCACCAACCCCCAAGGTGGACCAGGGTTATCTGTGCGTGCCACTGCACACACTGCACATGTCAGCAGGGGTGGTGGGAGGGTGGGAGACAGAGGTCGCTGCTTGCAGACGTTGCTGGTGTGCATGATGACCCACAACTGGTACGCATAGCTGATGCGTACCAGTCCAGCACCGGAGAGCTCAGCCAGGTAGTGGGGCTCCTCAGAGACATTAAACAGCAGCAGGCTGCCCATCATGCCCGCTTGGACTCCCACATGTCCCACGTGGAGTCACACATGTCCCGTGTGGACTCACACATATTCCGCGTGGAGTCCA